>CM076574.1:252465274-252797081 GCA_034641835.2 Pinus albicaulis | reverse complement strand
AGACCTTTCATGTTCTGATGTATCAATTCAACCCAACCAAACAAAAAAACACCTGCACTTAATAAATAGTCTAAAACCAATACTCAAAGCACACAAGATAAACCTTTGCAAACAAACTTTTGAGAGATCCCTCTCTGAGAACAGGAGGAATAGATCCTGTAACTCTAAAGATTGGTTCTGATGTTGCCTTGTCTTTTGATTTTCCAAACTATCAAAACACGGGACACCAACAATTTCAACGTAAGTACCCCAATATGTTCTGAATCTTTTATCACTTCTCATAACACTAGTTTCTCTTACTTCATGCATCAACCTAAGTGCACCATTTCAACGTAAGTACCCCAATATGTTCTGAATCTTTTATCGCTTCTCGTAACACTAGTTTCTCTTACTTCATGCATTGAGTAATATACCCTTTTCACACAATAAAATTTTTAATCAACAACTTCAATGAATTTAGGTACTTACCTCTAGGGCCTTTGAATAAATTTCACACTGATTCGCTATAAGAAACAAAATTCTAGATCATGAACTCAGTGATAAACCCTCCAAGGATACTGTCTATCAAATAATAAAAAACCCTCTCAATCTCATTATTAGTATTTTTTAGCTCCTCAATCAGATCTAGGGTCCACACAATTAGCTTATTATTGAACCAACCTGTCTGTGCAGCTAGTCTTAATATCCACTCATACAACTCACTAGAAAAAGATGTGAAAAATATCTCATACTAATTTGTATAGATATACTTCTATAACCAATGTTCAATAGAGATGCACAAGTTTTTGTTTTCTTACACATCAAATTCACATTCTTTTAGACTTAACCAATCTTCAAACTCTTGATTAGACGGATTCAACATCCAGCTATCCCTCAGTCAGATCCTAGTCCCAGCAACAGAACCATTTTTTGGCTTGATGGGGCCTAGACCCAGGTTCAAAGTGACTACACAGTCCAAAAAAACACACTATTATCAGCCCTTTCAACAACGACCTGCTTGCGCAGTTCAAAGTCTCACCTGAAAAAATATAGGGGATGTTATAACTAGGTTTCTACATCCAAAGGGATAGAGGATCATGGATTTAGGGATTTTCCTTCTTATCATTTCTTCGCAGGTCAAATCTATCAATAATAAAGCGTTGTTCAACACATCTATTGAACTTACTCACAGACTGCATGATCTTACTTATTCATGCATTAAACAAAAGAAGCAACCATAAACAAGATTGTGTATTCAATTGTAGATCAAAACCCGTATTCATCACATAAATTCATAAATAGTATGTAAAATAAAACACATAATTAAAAATCATATCTATCCAACAACTCTTTCATTAATAGCCAGATCCTTCTCATACATTCAATTCTACCTTGCGCACACAGCTGCAGGGGTCTATGCACATAACTGCAGGAACCTTTTCCTCTAACCCAAAACACATACTCTGACTTAAAACAATCTTAAATCCAAATTCATCTCATGAGATCTATCATTTAAGCTTAATTTTTCCCTCTATGAATTCTATCTAGACTCCTTATATAGGTTTGGAAATTACAATACCATGTCCAAAACCATGGGTAGAGTCCAACGTTCACAAAATATCCCTTTCGATTACATAATAATGGGCTTTGACCCACTCCAAAGCCCCTATGACTCAACATAGACTCCATGTTGCACGCTCTTCTCCTCGATTTGCAGAGTCTTTCTATGTTGCTTACTTCGTGGGGATCCCATCTCCAACACCTGTAACAGTGTAAAATTGACCATATCTGCTGCAAAATTTTGGTTTTTGTCCCTTAGGATTGAATAATGGCCCCTAGGCTCCAAATCCATGATTGAGTAAGACCAAAAACCTCTTAATCCTTTCTTCTTATTCATTGCAATTCACCTTTGTAGTTATGGTTAGTGGACAGATTCATGACTTGAAGAGCATAATGATGATTGTCATGATTAATTTATGAAGCACCTTATGAATTGTTTTGAAAAAAAATATCTTGAATGCAGTGATTGAAGAATGATTTAATTTTGTTTCATACATCTTAAGCTATGGTTTCCATTTCCAACATTTCTATTTCTATTGCATAGACTAGGCTTCCTTTTGATGTACCATTCACACTCTACAATTAGGTTAATGTTTACATTTCTACAAATATTATTAGTATTTACATTCATGCAAAGTAGAATAGCCTTTCCCTTTTTTCAAAAGTAACTAGGATTTCCTCTCTGCAAAAGTAATTATATTTCCTTTCCATTTCTGCAATTAGTTTAGGCTTGGATTTAATGGTATTCACTTCATTGCATCAGATCAATGAAAGAAGAACACATTTCATGCTGCACATACAGTGCTGAAAAATATTAAGTCTGTATGAACCCCAGGTTGATAATTTAATTTGGTATCCATGGGAGTTGCAACATTATTCTTGCAACACTGGGGCTCATCACTTTTTGGTGTCGTTGCGAGGGAGGTGTTAAAGTGTGCATTTTTTTCTTCCCTAGCCAATCCATTTTTGTAAAAACAAAAAATTTCATTAGGCATATTTCATTTCAGAAAATTTCATTGCGTTAGAATTGTTTTTCAATTTTTTTTTATAAAAACATAAAAAAATTACTTCTCCAACACCAAACCCCTCCTTTTAATCATGTGGTGCAGTAAGAACCACATCACCCACTTTTTCAGGTAGAAGAAGAAGAGGTGGAAAATGAGGTAGAAGAAATGGATGGAGATGATGACAATGAGGAAGAACCTCTTGGATTTCCCATTCAAGATATTGATATCAATGTTCATATGAAGAACATCCCTCCATATTTCCTTCCCAACTTCCATGGTATGAGTTTAGAGGATCCATAAACCTTTCTCTTTGAATTTTAATTTGTTTGTAGGTATTATGGTTACTTATTAAACACTAAAAATTTGAGATTGTTTCTGACAACATTGAAGGATAGAGCTCTTAAATGGTTCATGAGTTTAGGGATTAATTCAATAAGATCATGGAATGATATGGAAAATATATTTCTAGAAAATATAAATATCATGTGTTGGAAATGTTTTCATTGATGTCAAAGGAGCATAAAGGAGCAGAATTTGAAACAGCAGCTAGGCAAAGAGAAAAGCAAAGAAGTAGAAGAGGCAGCTCAGACACCAGGAAGAAGCAGAGGCAGCAAAGAGAGCATTAGACATGAAGCAGAGACAGAGTAGTGAGGTTGAAAGGGCCACTGAGTTGAAGATCTGGCCAATACAGGATTAGAATTGGGAAATTCGTTGGAGAGATCAATTATTCAAATGAAGAGTTGAGAACTGGAGTTTTGTTCAGGGACAGATTAGTAATGAAAGGAGGGCCATCGAACTAAAAATCTGGCCAGGACAAGCAATCTTGTAAGTGAATTCATGTGTCTATAAAATGAGGAAATTGACTCTATACAAAGAAGAATCCTTTTAGAGAAGTTGTATTAATAATTAGCCTGGAGTCTATCGATTTGGTTACAATTGATTTGATTTCGCAAGGGTTTATAAAAGGAACTAATTGGATTCATAGATTGAGTGAAACCGAGCTGGAATCATATTGATTCTTATTGAATTAGATGCCTCTGTGCAAGGCATTAGCAGCAAATTGAATTTGGGGGTTCACTGTCTGAAGAAGGACCTTGGTTCTGGTTGAGGGTTCTGAATTATATATGCGAGCGTGGGTGACTTAGGTAGAATCTTTTAATCATTAATCATACAAGCCACAGTTTGAGGGGTTCATAACCGTGTGCATATTGAAATCTGTATGATTGAGTATAATGTGCAGGCTCGTGAAGGAAACGGAGAAGTAACGAGTGGAATTGTAGAATTTTCACATCATAATCGTGGAGTTATATGAGCTTCAAAGGTGCGGAAGTGATATGAAGATCTGAAGAGGATCGATGAAGAATAAAGCCCGACTTAGATTGATTTCCATTCCATCGCAGTGAACCAGCATTATATACTCCATTTTGAGGAGTCGAGCTCGGGATTGGAAATAGAGAAATGGCATGCAGAGTCTACAGAATCGTTGAGGGCTTTCGACTTACAATTAAGGGTGGAGTTATGTTTAAAGCCTAACGGATAAAGAAATTATATGCCACAGCATTAACATAGAGAAAAACAAAAGGAAGGAACGGAACCTCGAGCATAACTGAACAGAACCACGAGCACTGTGAACAGTGACAGTGGTTTTGGAACACCCGGCGGTTTTCATCGCACTGCTTTTGTAAGGAAAGATGTATTTCAAATTTGAACGCGTTCAATGCCATCAGCTGACACGTGGCCTTAAGCATTTTGGAAATACCGCCCTTATCGCATGCCATCGCGCGTTAACTGTCGACTGTGGACTCCGCATGAAATCGACGTATGCCGTCTGATCTGAGGTGGGTCCATCGAACGGTGGCTACACATCAATTAGAGCGAAAGTTAACCACTAGGTCCCAGTTCAACGCTTAATTTTGGAGGATTAAACTTCGTGCGATCTAACTGCGCGACCACCGTTGATCTGCTAGAAGGGAACACGATAAGACCACAGTCGTTGATTGAGAGGAGATTCCACGCAATACAGTTTGATGTTATAAAGGTTATAAAACCGCGACCATGCTTATGTTGGGTGCTAAATAAAAGCCACGGTTTATTAATAGTTTGAACGCTTGACTCGGGGAATATGCATACATGGTGATATATTTATATATTGTGCTAAAGTCGAAACCTATATGAAATGAGGTGCGTGTTGGGCATACGTTAAAGTGAATACATGGGTTTCACATTTGGTTGGGGAACATATATATATGGTGATATATATACTACGCTGGTATTTAATATAGTGGGTTTTATAAAGTTCATAGATTGTGCATTGTATTGGAGGATAGACTAACCATTGGGGTTATGGTTTAAAAGATTCGAATATTAAATTAGAATGCCGAGAATGAGCATTAATTTGCGTAAAATAATAGAAGGAGAGAACCTTTCATAGAGGGCTTATGTTGGGTTTATAACCATGGTGATATTAAAGCCTCTGTATTCATTTATTTAAATTTCCAGTGAAGGAAACCAAAGCAATGGAATTTGCTCAGATTTAAAATCAGCAGTTATATTAAAAGACAGTTATATATGCAGCGGTTACACAACTGCAATAATGCTAAAGTTCATTCGGGCGCCCTATGGGAAGAAGTTGGATTGAAGTTGTATTATGAGTTTTAACCATTAAGTTTAAGTTCATATATGGACAGAGAGTGTGTAAGCAGGTAGCCCAAGCACAAAGATTGATAATGAACAGACATTGTCCAGATTTATATTTATTTGAGAATAAACTTGGAAAAGCAGTTATATATATGCAGCAGGTGCACGCATGTACAGTGAACAGGTGAATAAACACAGGGATGAAAATGTGGGCCTAACACAGGTAAACAGAGAATGTAGGAACTAAAAAAGTCACAGAGTATTTTATAGGCATGATGAACAGAGGAAGGCAGAAAAGTTACCTGACAACAGCAGAAAAGACAAATCTAGCAAAGCCAAAGGCCAAAAAATGGGCTAAGTGAAACTGTCTTTATGTAACTGAAAAATGTGAATGTAAATGTTTTAATTGATTTTATATTGTTTGTGATGCATTGGCAAGTCTCTGGAGGAAAACATAATCCCACTGAAATATGGAAATTAACACATATTGTTATATTTTTTTTAATGAGATGGTAAAAGAAATAAGGAGGCAGAAGGCAAAAAGTCAAGACTATTCACTTCAAATTCCCTGAGGAATGTAAAGAGTCATGTGATGAACTCTATATATAATATCAACTTGATATGCATAGAGATGTTAGAGAGTGAGTGAAGAGAATGCAGAAATGAAGTAGTGAGGCAGAGAAGAAAGAGGAGCTGAGCAGAGAAGAAGGAGGATCTGAGCAGAGAAGAAGGAGAAGCTGATAGAGAATCTGAGAAGATGCAGAGATGATATAGGGAAGATATGAGAATTGATGAACAACAGAAAGAGATGCTACAGAACAGAGCTGATATCTGAGGTAAATCAACAAACATTTCTTTTGGTAAATTGAGGAAGTTGGAGCTTCCCTATCAAGTTGAAGCTTGATAGCTGTCAGTTGTAGCTGACTGAGGTTGGAGCCTCCTGTAGGTTGGTGCCTGCAGAAAATTGAAGGGAGTTGGAGCTTCCTTGCAAGTTGTAGCTTGCATAATTGAGGTTGGAGCCTCATGTAGGTTGGTGCCTACAGAAAATCAGTTGTGAGAGGGAGTTGGAGCTTGCCTTTGCATCACAACAATAATAAGATGTGGTTTTATCTATTTATGGGTTTCCACTTATATCTGGTGTCTATGTGCATGATGTGTATGTGTTGATATGGTTTATCTCATCTGCTTAATACTTTCTTCTCTCATATTAAGTTTGTTGTTACATTAAATTAATACTTGCTGCTCACATTCTAAGATTACTCACATATTAAGTTGAACATGAAATGAAGGTGTAAATAAGTTTTAATGAAAAGTTTTAAAAGTCTATGAATGTGTTAAACTGATTCACCCCCCCCCCCCCCTCTCTCAGTTTAACTAAAGGTTCAACATCATGATATTAAAGAATAAATATTTAGAATGACTCAAAAATAAGATGAGAGCCTTGAGGATCTAATATAGAGATTCATGTATAATTCCAAGAGGACAAAATTACATCATTTAGGATTTGACACACTAAAAACCATCTTACATAGAATGATTAGGGATGAGTGGATTTATCTCCTTGATCTCATGAGTAGATGTGATGTATGGCAATTATCATTTGAAGAAAATTTTCAAACATGCAAGTGCATATCAAGAGGAAGGGAAAATGTAAGTAAATCAACATCAAGATTGGCAAGTCAAGTTTAGCTTGGAAATTTGTTTGATAACTTTAAAACATAAATTATTAGCAATCTAAGTTAACAAGTAGAAATGTTAAGAATGCAAGATGAGTAAAAATAATATGTTGATATTTTTTTTTCCCATGCAAAATCACATGTTATTAAATATCTCCCATCAGTACCAAGGTTGAAGGATGTTTAACAAGAGGACAATGGAGCAAGTCAATCACCAAAGAAGCTATGTTATGTAGCTCCAAGAAGACCATGGCAGCCTATCCAACCTGATATGATGCAAGAACCTAATTCAAAATTTCAAGCTTATGCACATCTATCTCAAATTAATTGGAACACACCCTTTCCTTAAAAACCTTGGACATCTCAGCCCAAAAACCAATATTGGCAACAAGGTTGGCAAGGAAATTATGGGAGAAATCCACAATATCTTAAATATTCTCCTCAATATCCTCCATACCCAACTCCATTTTATCCCTACCATCCACCTGCACCTGCACCACAACCTCAACCACATCCATCTCAAATATCCACTCCCACTCAACTACCTGTACCACCATTTCCAAACCCACACAAGGAAGTAGATCAACCCACTTACAATGTTGAGTTGTAGCACTTCTAAACATCTCCTCTTCATTTAAATGGTATTCATCCAAGCTCAGTAATATTATTGAAAAAAAAAGAGATTTTCTTGATGCCATTGAAGAACAACATCTAGAAGAATAAGATTTAAATGGGGAGACCAATGAATCATGGGTTGCACTAGACGGAGAGAAGACATCAGAATAAAAGATTGAGGAAGTTCCATCATTGGATTCTCTGTGTTAAAGAGAATAATCAATAGAAAGAGGAATATTTGGATGTCATGGTATAAGAGAACACAAAAAGAGATCCAAATGTGAAAGAGGACAAGGGGCATCACAACTACATTGAAATATGGTTCCGGAAAATCATTAAGTTGCAAAAACACACTCTTCTTCAACAATTATTGATCTCATCTCAGTCAAAGAAGTATGTATTTAATATTCAAGTACATGTCAAAGAATACATTCTGAGCCTACACATGATTTTATCTGTCATCTTGATGTGCACATGACTCCAATAGAAGTATTCCTATACTTGAAAGATATTTTATTTTTTCAAGTAGAGTAGGATAGAAAAAATAAAAAAAATAAAAAGGGGAAAAAATAAGAGGAAATGAATAAGATCTTAGGTGAAAACCTATTTTAAGGCGGTTTAGATTGGCTCACCAATTGAAAACCTCCTAGAGGCAGCCAATGGGTTGGAAAGAAAAAAAAGATCCTAGGTGAAAACCTCCTTTGAGGTGCCTAGATAGAACTACAAGTTGAAAACCTAATTGAGGTAGTTAGTAGGCCTACGAAAAAAGAAAAAAAATGAAAAATGAATAATGAAAAATAAAAAAAATTGTTTTATCCATGTATCTCTCTCTAATGAATGTATGTTCTCTCCAACCTTTGCAATAAACAAGAACAATTTAGCACCAAAAGACAAAAAATGATAAAAAACCTAGTCAAAGGAAGTCAAACTTGGGATTTATCCTCCTTTTCCCAGAGGCTCCAACAGGACCAAGGCCATGTCAATCCATCACCCTCATCTATTTCCAACATCCATCCATCATTTCCAAGCCTTCCCCATTAATTTCCCTCGTTGTCCTAAAATGCTACAGAAAGGTTCTATTTTTCTACAAGAGGCCAAAATACACAAGGCGGAAAATTGTGCATCCATGGGATGATTTGTTTCATGGAGAGATACATATGGATAAAGGTAACATGATAAATATATTTTATCAAATTCTAGTGCACATTTTTTGATAAAGTGGCCTCTATCACCTACAACCATTTTTAATTTTTATCGATATTCGTGCATCCATTGGCTGATATTTTTTAAGGGTGGATGCATACAAATGATGGAAACATGATCAAAAAAATTTAGGTCAGTAAAATCTACTATTTGAGAGATATGGATAAAACAATTATGTTATAGGTGTGTTCCAGAATTGCGACAGGATTGACTAGAATTACTACAGGATTGTGATCAACATAGAAAAAGGGTTCAAATATTATATTTTTTCTTCTAGCTACGAACAAGAGGGATCCAAAATAACCCTATCATCCATCCATAACACCATTTGACACTTTTCCCACCTTCATTCCCATATTTCTCCATCAAAATAATTGTCTTTCATCCCTTTTTCCACCTCTTTTCATCACCACATAACTCTATGACACTCATCACCAAATTCCTTATGAATTATCAATATTTTATCAAGAAACATTTGGAGAAAATTTTGGTCCTAGAAGGGCTTGTGTGACTACTACAAGAAGACACACAGTGTTGTAGCAGCCTGCACATAGCCTATAAAACCACATTCAAGGCACCAAATTAAAAAATCTATGAATCATGAAGCATTAGAGGACTCCAACACCAGTTTTGGACATCTATAGGGTCCTCTACAAATTGCTACAAGATCATTGTTCATCCCCAACAACAACACGTGATCCACCATCAACAAAACCTGAAAAAAAAATATATTTTCAAAACAAATCCAATGCATAGAGCAAAAATCATGGGAAGATGACACCTAAAGGAGGCAAAAAATCAACCATTATTCCTGAATCAACATGTAATGCCAATGATCTCTCAGAATGCGCTCAAGAACAAATTCATCCATGTCAGCTCTGCAGGATCAACACATCAGCTTTAGAACCACCAAAGGCAACTTCAACAGTCATATCAACAACCTCAATGTCACTTACAAAAACACACACTAGGTAAGGCTCAGGAATGAAATCCTTTAAACCTTTCCTATGAACTTATTTTATCTTGAAATACATTGCAAGTGTTTGAAGGAAAAGTTTTTTTTATAGCAAAACTTAGTAGTGGAGAAGCCTCAGCCTTATCTAGTAGTTAACTTCACTTTTCCACCAAGACACTTGCACGTGTGGGAGAGAAACAAGATAAAAGTGAAGAGGACTTGAGAAAGTGGGTTGTAATCATTTGGTCGTGATAGAGGACAAGGAGTGTGAAGGGGTAAGTGAGGGTAACTTAGTTTAAAAAAAATCACTCTGAGTTTATTTTTCATGCAATGAAAAGAGAGAAAAAAATCGGAAAAAAAAGGTGAACCCACCACCTCTTGACATGCAAAGATTAGTTTCTACATGATTCAGGTTGTATGATACAGGAAGAAAAATAATTGCTTCAGGAGCAACAAGAAATGCTACAGGAAGGGCCATCCACATCAAAAGGGATAGAATAAGACCTCTAAGAACTCTAGGAGCCTGATCCACAACCTAACCTTATATCCTACTACAAATTCATTGAGGATGGGAGAATTATACCCACCAAAGTTTCAATAACACTCTTATTTGAGTTGGAAAGGGAAACATGCAAAAATCATATATGGATGCAAATTATGCAAATTTTGAAATCCAAGAAGGTAGAAGATGTGGACCTCACGGAGGAAAAAGTGCAATAAATGGGTAAGGAATTGAGTTTCTTGAGGCTAAAGGAATTAGTCATGAAGGGGAAACTACAGTTAGAAAACAAGAGGCTTAGAGAGAAACTACAAGAAAAGGAGGCACAAATTGCCACCCTTGAAATTTTGTCCATGAATTCCATCTAATGTAGTCAACCATCCAAATCATCTGCTATTTTCCCCATAGAACAATGGGCTAAGGAAGAGAACTGCATGAAGAACAGTAGGGTAAGAATATGGATAGGTTTCTCAGAGGATGAACAACAGTTTCAGTAGGGGGGTATGATGGGACTCCAAATTAGACACAAATTAAGGTCCATTAACCTTTCCTAGGCACATAAATACCATATTAAATCTCTCCTTCTACACTTAATAATGATTTTTTAGCTTTAATATGTTCTTAGGAAGGTTTAGAGATAATTGCATATGATATGCTAAATTTTATTTATTTTTGCAAAATATTGAGAGAATATAAAGTAAATTCTAAATGAGATAATATAAGGAATTTATCCTTACTATAGGATGGGCCAAGGTTGGATAATAAATGAACTGAATATTATGAAATTATTGACAAATTATGGAGCTCCACCGATTGAGAAAATCTAGGAATGTGTTCCTAGTCATTTAATGAAGATTCCTAGTGTTGGGAACCATATCCACTTAATTTTTGAGGGATTTTGGAGTGGATTTTCCTCCTTTCAAGGAGAATGTTTCCTCATCTATTTATATAAGAACCAATTCGAATTTCCCTCTAGGGGCATGTATTTCTTAGTCTTCTTGTGGATAAAACTTGTTATTTAGCAGTTCCACTTTCATTTCTAGCAGGGATGTACTTGGATTGATTCAAATAATGAAGTTTGGTGCCATGTTTATCCTCTAAAGCTTGGTTTCCTCCATAGTAATATGAGTTTACTTGAGATTGTACATCCCAAGAGCCTCATAACCCTCTTGTAAAATTTATTTATTTCCTTTCAATTTCTTTTTGGCTTTCATCTATTATTTATGAATTTACTATTCATGCTTCTTTTGTTGCAAGTCATATTGGTTAAATGATTGCAGTGAGTTGTTTTGTAGGTTATTTACACATTCAAAAGCACGATTAATCCTTATAGCAACTTTGAAATTTCATATTCATCATTGAGCTACTAGGATTAGTTTACTAATTCACAAATCTATAATTTCTGGAAGTCCCTTGTAGAAAACTAGTAGTAATTTTTTGCTATTGTTTAGAACATGTTAGTGAGATTAATTTTAGTTGATTCCATTTTTATTTGGTCATGAGAAAATTCAAGTTGATTCCATTTTTATTTTTTCATAATAAAATTCAAGTTGATAACAAAATTTACCCCATATAATTTTCAATTGATTAGGTTAGGCATTTGGTAGGTTAACTAGCTCACTTGTTCTTGAATTTTCAGTTTTTAGAGTAAGTAATATTATGATATTTTTTGGAACGTGTTAACATGGGTTTTTTGGAGTGATTCCGCTTGGAATAGAGTCCTCATAAATCCTAATTAATAATGGAAAATTTACCATCTCATTTTCATTTTATTTACTTCAGCATTCAACAAGTTTTCTCGCTCTTGTAGCAAAACAGGGCCTCTTGTAGCATGTGTAAACTTAACCAGATATGCTACAAAAGCTTGTTTTTTGTCCCTTAGGCTTGAATAATTACCCATATGCTCCAAAAACATGATAAAATAAGACCAAAAACCTCTTAAGCCTTGCCTCTTCTCCATTGAAATTCACCTCTACAATTATGGTTAGTGGACAAATTCATGACTTAAAGAGCATAATGATGATTTTCATGATTACTTTATGAAGCACCTGATGAAATTTGTTGAAAAAATACATATTGAATGCAGTGATTGAAGAATTATTTCATTTTGTTTCATAAATCTTAAGCTATGGTTTCCATTTCCAACATTTATATTTCTATTGCATAAACTAGGCTTCCTTTTGATGTACCATTCACACTCTGCAAATAGGTTAATGTTTAAATATATGAAAATACGATTAAAATTTACATTCATTAAAGGTATAATATCCTTTAAGTTTTTCAAAAGTAACTAGGATTTCCTCTTTGCAAAAGTAATTAGTTTTTTTTTCCATTTCTGTAATTATTTTAGGCTTCGATTTAACAGAATTCACTTCATTGGATCATATCAACAAAAGAAGGACACATTGCATGCTATGCATATAGTGTCGATACCTCATAAGTTTTTATGAACCCTGGGTTGATAATTTAAGTTGGTAGCCTTGGGAGTTTCAACATTATTGTTTCAATATTGGGGTTCATCAATAATTCCAATATTATTGCATCAGAAACATGACAACAAGTAAATGGGAGCAAGGATAGATCGGCGGGAGACACATATCCTTCTTCCCTATTAATCTCTACCATTACAAGTTATTCCTTGATCAAGAGAGATGGTAATCCATGAATAAGGATAATGTAAATGTACTAAGAAAATAAATAATTGAGGTAGGTTTGGAAATTTTTAAATGGTTAAGTCACACTATCAATTCATTTTTGGGATGAAGAATGTAATTTTATGTTTTTTGAATTGTTTGGTAATCTCATGTTGATAGAGATGAATTATTTAAGGCTAGACCCACGTAGAAATTATGATTTCTAATGGATTTCATGGATCTAGAGTATTTTTTACTACTTGATGATGAAAAGGAAGAGAGAGAAGATGAGGCTAAGGAAGAACATAACCTTGAAAATTCTAGTCCTAAGAGAACAAAAGGACCTTCAAGAAAGAGACAACTCATTGATCACTCTAGCTATAATGAATAATTAAAAAGGAATTCAATCAGTTTTAAGGGAAAAATTTTGGCCCTCCCTCCTCCTTGTAGGAGAATGATGCCTATATATAACATTCAGAATAAATTTATTTCGAATTTAACTATCCACATTGTTGAAAAAGTTTTAGAATAAGGGGTTTTGCCTAAGGGATGGATCAATATTGGGGTGGTGGGGGGTGGTAACATCCCTTTTCTAATCCCCGTGTTTTTTAAATGTAATTAAATGATGATAATGTTGGAGGGCCAACATGGATTTCTTTCCATGATTATTTGATTTAAATATCCCATTTAATTAAATTATAAATTTCTAACATTGAAGAAGAGGATAAACCTATATGGATCCCAATGTATTATTGGATAGACTGCTTCAAGAATTTTTAAGGGGGGATTATAATTTTCCTATCTTACCCTAATTTAATATATCTAATCGTTGATGTTCTGGTCGAACTACCAGTTTCCAAGTAGTTTGATGGAGATTGGGAGAGAGGTATAGGATAGACTAAGAATGGTTTGTGTATCATGTGGTAGTATTTGTTGAATATGTATCCTGATGAGGGACCTTAGTCCCCTCATACATGAGTCAACACTTGTGGGGTATTAATCTCTAGTGTGTGAGACAGTGTGAAGAGATTGTGTGTGTATAGAGAAGCAAGTTGTATTTATTGAAGATAGAGTAATTGTGTGGGAAAATAATCCTAGAACCCCTTATGAACCAATGATATATAAACTTGTGTGTGTGTTAGAGAACTTAAAGATTGTGATAAAGTGAATCTTCAAAGGGAGACATATTTTTCCTTGGAGTCACAAAAAACCTAAGGGGAGTCCTTGTTTTGGAATTATTATTGGAAACTGATGAGGAGTCTTTGGTTGAGTTAGGTGACCTAAGAAAATTTCATCCAATCCATTTGAATTAGGAAGCATTGCTAAAGAGACCATAGCGAGTGCTTGATGGTTCTCCCTTTGTTTTTTTCAAGACCCATAGTGGCCATATTCATTGTGTGTATAACCAAGACACAATATTAGAGAGGTAGTACTCCTATTACCTATTTTCTTGCAAGTGAAGGAGAATGGTATTCATACTCTATACCTTGAATTGAATCATTGGTTAAAATTCCCTGAGGGAAGCATCCTTCAAAAATTGGATCTATCTTAAGTGTGACTAACTACAAGAAATTTGGAGTGTATCTATGCTTATAGTTTAGTGGGATTTTCCATTCCTTCTTTAGTTTTCAACAAATTTAAGTGGACCAGATAAGTGTATTTCCCTTCCTTGTGAATGAAATGTTAATGTTGTTCAATGGTTTATATTTGAATCCTATGTCAGATTCACTATATATGTATGCAATGGAAGGCTTAGATATAAATGTTTATATGTATTTCTTTCATGAATAAAAATGACATGTGCATTGGGAGCATTTGCTTATGTTATTTGGGATCATTGTTGACTATATGTTAACGAAATGTGAAGTTAACATTGGTTGTACTTGATGAAAGTTACTGTATAACATAATGATAAAGTGAAGCAAGTATGTTGATATGAGATAATGATCCTTCTATCTTAGAGATATGCCAACTTACAAGCCCTTTTATGTGGTATAAGTGTTCGAGATAAATAATATTGAAGCCACCTGGTCAAAGGCGATGTGATTTTTTATTGAAAGTGACTGAATACCGCTATGTTAATGGAGGTGAAACTATGTAGAGTCCCTAATTTTCCTTAGAAATTTGGAGTTTTTGAGGCCTTGACCCTAGCCCTTGGTCACATGATAAGAAAAAGGGTTGTGACCGAGATCCAATGTGGAATGGGGCTTATCATAATATTGGCCCCAAGGATAATGAATATAACTACCTATGGAAATACCTCGATATACTATGACCCTGGGAAATTAACCATTATATGGCGACCCTATTTATATTTATGAGGCCCATAAGCTAGTGACCTTAGAGTATTAAAGTATCAAAATATATGAGGGATGATATCATGGTGGTATCACAAAGGATGACATGTTAGTGCCATATGTGCAACATGTGTCACCTATTTTTTTCCCATTTGGGGATTCCAATTGTATAAATATTAGTGATAAATGTCATAAGTCAACAAGTTCCATGTGTAATAGGAAACCCTGGCCTTTTCGACGTGTTAGGAAATGATTCAAATTTGTTTTTATAAGGTGGCATGCATATTTGGAAAATGGCTTATTATCCCTTGGGATTTTATAAGAATTTTTCCATTATAAAGTATTTGTTGAGATCTTGGTATCCCCACCTACTGGTGTACTGACATATCAGCCATACCAACATATTGAAAAGAAAACAATTATTAACATATTGACACGAAAAACTTATTGGCATATCGAATATTGAAACCCCAAAAGTTTTGGCATAAGGAACATATATGCAAAATAACTTATATGGAAAGGTCCCAATATGATTAGTAAGCTAAGGACATGGAACCACATGGGAATGATGCATGGCCAAGGACAACCATGTGTTAGCCACATAGGCATCCATGGATGAAGAGGTTTCCTTTAAGGGGTAAATATTCAAATGGGAATAACTTTGTTCCCATAGCTAAGAATGAAATATAATTTATTTGGTTGGAATTCTCTCAATGACCAAAAGATGATGGTGGTATCATCATTTTGATTTCAGGTGATGGAAGAAATAGGTGTTTTGATAAATCCATCTTCATAATAAAACCTGAATATGAGGTCTATATTATGTCCCACGACCCTAATAAGGTATGAGGGGGTTGGGTGTGTCATAGAGCGGTTTTAGAGCCAAGGTTTAGCACTCAAAGTGAATGGGATCAAGAGAAGTAGAATTATCAGAAAATAAATAAGAACTTAAGTTTCAACTTCTAAACTGGAAAGGCTTGGAGTAGAGATTTAAATTGAATGTTTTTTGTGATGAACTTTTTTTAATTTGAACCTTGTTAATTTATCTAACTTACGTCTAAATGTGTCTAATAATAGTTTTAGACTGGCCTAATATGGTGCTAACATACCCAAGGTAACTTAGAGTTAGGAAAACAAGGTATTCCATACAAGAAAAGCACCTTTAGTAACCACTCACACAATTATATATAACACCAGAATGATAGTATTTTTATGTGGTTAAAACCCTCTAAGAGATAAAATCCATGACCCCATCCAATGCAACCACTTGATGAAATTTGATTAATGCAAAGGAAAATATTTACATAAGAGAGTTCTCGCAGTCGATCATCAACCATGACCCTCCATTCCATTTAAATAGAGATAATGGAACAATTAGGTTTTAAGCCATAGATCAATGGCCCTTACTATTAAGGAGAATATGAGTCATCAGATCACTCCACGAATATAACATATCATGACCATAAGATTACAATTCAACTAATGCATTCTAAAAAACACACTAAGAAACAAAATTTTAAGCAATATTCACATTATACCAAGTTGGATTTAACCAAATCCTAAGTGTCTAAATATCCTAACATCCCCTCTTATTAAAAAAATGGGATAGGATTGAAGGATTTTCAAGGATGACACAATAGGAGAAAGGAGGAATTAGAGCCTATCCTACCTTGATTAAAAATTCCTAAAATCCTAACATAGATAAGAGTTTACAAAAATTCACTTCTATAATATGCTTTATGAAAATGTTTGCAACTTGATCATTTGCAGGAAAAAAGTTCACTTAAGTAACTTTATCATGAATGATTTTATGATGAACTACATTTGTAGTTCAACATGTTTGTTGCACTGACGTTGAACTATATATTTAGCAATATTGATGGCACTCTTATTATCACACAAGAGGTTGATCAAATTCTATTGCTAGAATCCAAACTCTAAAAGGATTCGTCAGAGCTATGATACTTCTTCACTTACATTAACCATTGCTTGATACTCTACTTCTATTGAAGAAATATTAATATCCAACTAATTTTTACAAGCCTAAGTGATAGGTCTAGAACCAAAGTAAAAACATAACCTACAATAGAGTTCTTATCATCAAGATCACTAACCCAATATGATTTAATGAAACCAACCAACAAAGGAGTCCTTCCTAAAATATAATGTATTCCAAACTAAATTATACCCTGGATATATTAAAGTATCTTTTTTTCTACTTTCAAATGACTTTTGTGGGGTGTTTGCAAATACTAGGAAACAAGACCAACAACAAAGGAAATATTCAAGAAGGGTATGAGTCAAATATTAGAGGCCACAAATTAAAGGTACAAAGTTGCATCAACGTCAGGTGTAGTGTAGGTGAAAGTAATTTGGAATCCATACTAAAAGGGAGAAGGGGCTAGTTTAGAATTTTCCATGTGAAAATGGTGAAGAAGGTCACATCAATACTTATATTGGGAAAAAGAAATTCCTTCCTTGGTTTAAAATACTTTGAGGCCAAGGAAATAATTCAAATATCCTAAGTTTTTCATTTCAAACTTCTTATTAAGGCTTTCCTTCATGTGTATTAAATGTTTATGGCTACTAGTGATGATAAGGTCATCAACATAAAGAAAAAGGATTATGAGATGGATTCCTACTTTCTTGGAGTAGACATTGAGGTCAAAATGGCATATAAATAAGTCGATTTCAAGAAGAAAGCTATCCATTTTGGCATACCAAACTCAAGGAGATTGTTTTAAGGCCATATAAAGAATTCTTCAAGAAAAATAAAGGGTTGGAGTCACCTTGAAAATATCCAAGAGGTTGTTCAATGTAGATTTATTCTTATAGATATCACTCCAAGAAGGAAAATTTCACATCCATCTACTACATATATCATCCATTCTAAGGTAGGAAGGGCTAGAACAAGGAAGATGGAATTCATTTTGGCAATCTGGGAAAATATTTTGTTGTAGTAAATTCCTTCAACTTGAGGGAATTATTTAGCAACTAACCATGCCTTATGTCTTTCAACACTTCCATCTGATCTATACTTAGTTCCACATATCCATTTACATCTAATAAGTTTTCTTCCAATTGAAAGAGGTACAAGTTCCCAAGTATCGTTTTCCATCAAGGAGAAATATTATTTATTCATTGTTGTCTCTAAATTTGGATGGTATGAATATTTTACAGGTGTTTCTATCTCATGAATCTATAAAAATTGAGCCAAAAGTGAGTGCACTTGCTAGATATAAGAATTATGGTGTTGTTGGCTTGAGGGGTCCTAACCCGGGTTCAAATTTTATCAGGAAACCAACAAACCCTCCAACTACTGACCCTTTCGGAAATGACCTGCTTGCGCAGATAAAAGTCTCACTCGAAGCAGTATGGGGGGGTTTTGGAACCAACTTTCCGCACCTTGAGGAAGAAAGTGCGAAGACTCCAGAGGAAAAACTTTCTACAGGTATCCAACATTAAGCGCAGATTTGAAACATGCTTTTTCAATAGCCCAAAAACATTCCAATCATCAAATTACACTTCTAGGAACTTATGGATAAACTCTTTGAAGGAAGCTACTACTATGCACGAGAAGATGGCAAGTGCATTCTTCAAGCCAAAGGGCATGACTATATACTGAAAAGATACCCATTAATTTGCAAAGGTAGTCTTACTATGATCTTCTAGCGCAATCCTGATCAGATGATACCCTATGAAAACATTTGTGAATGAGTTGGCTTCTTGTCCTCCAACATTATCCAGGATTTCATCAGAGAATGGATTTGGGAATGGAACATGCACATAAGCATCATTAAATTTGCGCATGTCTACACAAATCTTGATTTCTCCTTTTGTCTTCTTGTCTTGTATTACCATGGGGCTTACCCAATCATACTCTTCTACTGGCTCGATGATGCCTGCAACAACCATATTATTCATCTCTTCCTTTACCTTTTTCTTATATATTATTTTCAATCTGTATGGGCGTTGCTTCACCAGGCGTGCATCAGGTTTCAGAGTGATCTTCATAACTCCAAATTCTCCAATTATCCCTTTCAACTATGTGAACTTCATAGGGAACAAGTCTTTATACTCTATCAACAACGCAACAACCTTTCCTATTGTGTCATCATCCCAATAGTCTCCAATATTTTCCAACTTTGGTTGCTCTTCGAATTCAATATTCACTTGTCATATATTTAGAGGTTTTGTGACATCTAGTGAAGTGATCAAAGGCCCAACAACTGCACATTGTCCCTCAGATTCTAGAATAGTAATATTCCTTGGGCCTTCTTCATTTTATTTTGTAGAAATTTTAATACAATTATGTATTTCCTGGATTCTCCTGATCTAACAATTATATGCCACTGTTAAATATAGAATCATTCTACTTAAATCTTTGCGGAAATTTAATCGCCAATTGCAAACACATGAAGAAAGATCAATCACACATAACACAGATGTTTTTACCAGGAAATCATAAAGCTAAAAACCCCACTATCATATATTATGTATATATCATGGATCATGAAACAATCTCATACAAAACTCTAATCCAAGAGCTCTCATTACAATATATAATCTTCTCACACTATCATACAAAAATTGGCAAATACATGCGCCAAATTACTGCCTCCATTGCGCAATCCCTATTGATCACAATCCTTGAATGAATTTGATCTTTCCTTGCCTTGACTGCATAATCATCATTGGCATCTCCAATGTGTGTTTGGTTGCAAGTGTGCACCCACTAATGTCACAACTGATAGTCAAATTGTCCCTATCACCTATCTCTCAACTGGGTCCTCACTGGATCAGACATGCATGTAGTTAACATTAGTAAATCTTTAGTTGCATGTGAGATCACTCCATGTGAATTAATTTAATATTTAATTCACTAATCTCTCACTAGTGTATCTTTAGTTACAACTAGTCACAACTAACAATTGAGTTTAACTCACTTAAATGAGTAAAAATACTTTACAACTCACATAACTACTCATCCAACATTGTTACAACTTTGTATCACTTAGTTACAATGAATTCCACTTGCATGTCCCACCAACCAACCTTAGAACTCGTAATTCCTTTAGTTAACTTGTTTTCCATATCAGTTAACTGAAATCAAGTGCTTCAAGAGAATAGATTTGATCCAGGTAGATATTGGTGGTCACTCGCCTATTCCACTTGGGGCCCCACCATTGTCTCTTTTGGTTTTCTTTTCACAACTTACTATTTTTAGCAGTTTTTTGGGTCCTAAACTTCTGGAGCCGTTTTTAGGCCCCAAACGGAGACAGTATGCTGAATTTATGTCCCCGGGAATTTGAAACACAAATTTACCCTAACAGGGCCCATAGTTTTGGCGCTTCATCTCCTAGGGTTAGGTTTTTGGACGTTTAGAGTTCTCCATTGCTTCTCCATAATAAATAGGCCCTCGAGCCCCATTGTAAAAAAGTTTAGAGGTCTGTAGCCTCCACATCTCTTCTCAAAGATTCGCTACCAGCACCCTAGCTATTTATTTCCATCATGTTTGTAAGCATATTTCTATGATTTGATATTAATGAAATGAAGCCTTATTTTCGATGTATTTCTATGTTTATGGTTATTTCTGTATTATGTTGCTTTCCTGCATAAATATGGATCAGTGGTATCAGAGTGGTCTGCTTTTTCTTGATCCTTCTTTGCATGTCCCCAACGAGGTCAGGGTATAAGGATTTAGGGCTCGATCTGGTGGAACCTTTGCAAGATTAGCCTCGCAAAACCCGACAGACGCCCATGGGGGATGAAAAGAAATATGAGGGAGCAGGAGATCCTATCAAAATATTGCTCGAGGAGGCCCTCAAAAAACAAAGGAACACGATGATAGATAACTATTCCGAGATCCTTCAACAACTGCCCATCGGCGGCGCATCTGCATCTAGCAGCCACTCTAGAGGCGCGACTCCATTTAAGGTACAAGTAAAATTTGACATTCCCATATTTGAGGGTCAAATAGATGCAGATTTCGTAGATAGATGGTTGAATCTATTAGAAGGATATTTCTCGGTTCATGACTTTTCCGACCGGGAGAAGATTATTTTTGCACTCCTCAAAGCTACCCCCCATGTCAAGGACTGGTGGGAAACCTACTGTGAGAAAAAGGACGAGATAGAACCCTCTCTGTTCTCACCCGTACCCACTTGGAATTCTTTCCGAGATGCCATCAAGGAAAAATAATATCCCATGGGGAGCTATGAGGAAAATTACATATAATGGACCATGCTGCGGCAACAAAGGGATCAAGATGTGTATGAGCTAACGAATCTATTCCATACCCTGCGCAAAAAGTTGGGTATTAAATATTCAGAGAAACATTTGGTGCCAAATTATCGCGGTTGTCTGCACAGATACATTCAGGAGGAAATGGAGTTCCTTGACATCTCCTCGCTTGGTACGGCATACCTGTATGCTGCCAAGATTGAGCAGAAATTCAAATAGAAGAAGCGAGACTTTGGATCTGTGAATCAAAAGCAAGGGAAAGGTGCCCCCAAACTGTAGAACAAACGACAAAGCCAAGGAATGGTGGCCCAAGAAAACCTGCCAAAGACACAAGTAAAGAACAACACCACAAAGCCAAAGAAGGACATGGGAAAGTGGTGTGAGTTCCATAATAGCTCCACTCACAACACAAGTGAGTGTCGGGCCTAGCAGTCGCTAGTGGCCGAGATGAGGGCTTCTGAATTAGATGCATGCTCTAACTCTGAATCAGAAACTCACAAGGTGAATGAAAAATGGAAGTATATTATTGATGCAGAGCCCAACGCCACTGTTGCCACTAAGAAGATCAAGAAGGAGGAACCAGAAGATCCAGAGGAGGCAAAGCGTCTCTTCCACTCCCAGATGTGGGTAAAGGGCCCCCCGCTACGGTTCATTGTCAACAATGGGAGCCAAAAGAACCTCATTTTAGCAGATGTCGTGAAGCAGTTGGGCTTGACGACCACAGCACACCCAAAAACATACACCATCGGGTGGCTTCACCAAGGACGAGATCTCCGCGTCAGCCAGCAGTGCCACCTTCCCTATAGCATCAAGCCCTTCACGGATGAGGTATTGTGTGACATTTCTCCTATTGATGTTTCTAATGTATTATTAGGCCAACAATACTTGTGGAAGCAACATGTTGTGTATGAGTCTCAACCTCGCACTGTTATTGTTACTTTGGGAAATAAATTGTACAGGATACTAGAGGTACCACCGCCTCCCACTATCTATTTGGTTACTGCAAAACAATGCAGTAAGCTCATTCCCCAAACCAGGAAATTTGTATTCCTGATGATCCACCACTAGGGCAAGAAGAAGACTGTGGCCACGATCTCCAAACATGGCTCCTCTGCACGACAACAACAAATGGACAAGGTTGTGGATGAGTATGGGGACATCTTCACCTCACCCACAGGGGTGCCTCTACACTGTCAGGTCAAGCACCCCATTGACCTGACCCCAGGTGCACCACTACCCAATGGACCGATCTATAGGCACTCTGTTATGAAGAATGATGAAATCAAGAGACAAATTCAGGAGCTGCTATAGAAAGGTCACATCCGGCAAAGTTCTTCGCCCTGTGGGAGCCCGATCGTGTTGGTACAGAAGAAGGATGGGACTTGGAGACTCTGTATTGATTATCAGGCACTGAACAAGATCACTGTCCAGAATAGGTACCCGATCCCATGGATTGATGACCTTCTAGACCAACTCAAAGGGGAAAAATATTTCAGCAAGATCGACTTGAAGTCTAGGTATCACCAGGTACCAATCGAACCCTCTGATGTGTGGAAGATTTCCTTCAAAGCCAAGGAGGGCCTTTTTGAATGGCTTGTCATGCCTTTCGGATTGAAAAATGCTCCCACAACCTTCATGAGGTTGATGGATGACATCTTTTGTCCATTCACCAACTCATTTGTAGTGGTATACTTGGATGACATTCTGATCTTCAGCCAGGCTTAGGAAGAGCACCTCCACCACATCTGAGAAGTCCTCCAAACACTGCGACAACACAAGTTGTGTGCCAATTTGGAGAAGTGCACTTTTGGCATGACCCAGGTTCAATATCTGGAATACATTATTGATGAAAGGGGGGTGCATGTGGATCCAGCCAAGATCCAAGTCATTCGGAATTAGCCAACCCCAACCACCCTAATAGAGCTTCGCAGCTTTCTGGGTCTTGCTAATTTCTACCGCAGGTTTGTGTTGGGATTCTCTCATATCACTTGGCCCTTGAGTCAAGTCACCAAGGGAGGAGCGCAAGAAAATTTCTGTTGGTCAGAATCTCAACAGAAAGCAT
The DNA here is from genome assembly GCA_034641835.2 of Pinus albicaulis. NCBI lineage: Eukaryota > Viridiplantae > Streptophyta > Pinopsida > Pinales > Pinaceae > Pinus > Pinus albicaulis. Next base: position 252,773,715 of record CM076574.1, on the reverse strand, counting down.
TTGTAGAATTGAAACATCGCCTTTGTTCTGCTCCAATGCTCACATTACCAGACTTGCAACAACCATTTGAGATTGAGACAAATGCCTCTAACTATGCTATTGGGGCAGTTATTACTCAGCAAGGGAATCCAGTGGCATATCACAGTCATACATTGTCCGACACAGTTCGAAAGTATCCCACTTATGAAAAAGAAATGTATTCCATTGTGCAGGCTTGTCGACAATGGAAGCATTACATTTTGTGGAAGGAGAAAATAATCCACACAGACCACCGACCCCTGCAGTTCATACAGACACAAGGGAAGTTGCAGAACGATCGCCATCAGAAGTGGTCCACATAGATGCAACAATTTCATTTGAACATCAAGTACAAGAAGGGTAGCACCAATAATGTTGCAGATTGCCTCAGCTGACCACCGATCGTGGCCATAATCACTGTTCTCAAATCTTGTGGGCATGAGACTTCTGATTGGCCGCTTCTCTACAAGGGCGATCCAGAATTCAGCTACACATACAAGGCACTCTTGGGTGGTATGCAAGTTTCAAATTTTCACCTCCAAGGTGCACTATTATGTCACCTGGGACACCTTTGTGTTCCTTCAAGCGAGCATGCCAAGATGATATGGGAAGTGCACTACAGTCGAGTCGCTGGGCATTTTTGCGTCGAGAAAATAGTGGCAGTACTGCAAAAGTATTTCTATTGGCCGAACCTTCGACAGGATGTTGGTAAGTACATCAGATCCTGCACTGCATGCGGCATTGCCAAACCGACCATCAAGAAGCAAGGGATCTATACTCTGCTACCTACCCCTAGTTGACCTTGGGAATCCATCTCCATGGATTACATGTCAGGCCTTCCTTCTACTAAGCATGGAAACGACTGCTTTTTCATGGTCGTTGACAGATTCTCAAAGATGGCCATTATGGCGGCCTGCAAGAAGAATAACACAGCAGAAGCCACTGCTAAACTCTTCTTTGAATGAGTGTGGGTGAAATTTGGGATCCCACAGTCTATCATATTATATTGCGACAACAGGTTCCTCAGCACATTTTGTTACAGCCTGTGGTCAATGTTGGACACCAAGCTCACCAAGTCCACAGCTTTCCATCCCAAAACTGATGGCCAGACAGAGGTCGTTAACAGGATTATTGTACACATTATGTGCATGTAAAATTCAAAGCATCCATGCACATGGGATGAGAGCCTTCCCTATGTACAACACAGTTATAACCGGGCTCTCCACAACTCAATCGGCCATAGCCCCTTTAAGGTGGGCTTGGGATTCCAGCCACTATGTCCCATTAACGTAGCCATGCCATTTGCAGCTACTCAGGCTGATTCAGCTCATGTCTAGTCTGAAGCTGACAAAGCAAACAAATTCATCGAGTGCATTCAGCACATTTGCCAACAGGTTCATGACATATTGGACAGAGCCAATGCTAAGTACAAGCAACGACATGATCAATGTCGGGTGCCACACAACTTCCGAGTGGGTGAAAACGTGTGGCTACATTTACAGAAGGAGCGCCTCACTGGACCCCACCGCAAGATTCGCCCGCTCCAATATGGGCCGTACACCATCACCAAGGTTGTTGGGAAAAATGCCTTCGAGCTCAGTATTCCACCATTCCTTGGTCTGCACCCAGTATTCAATGTAGACCGTCGTCATCCCTACTTCCCATCTCTATTGGACACCTCTGACATTGCAGAAGAACTCACACCAAAAGAGTTAAACCTAGACTACATGGAACATGCCACCACAGACTGTATCATGGATATTCAAATCAAGAACACTCGCTGACAGAAGATCCAACTATATCGGGTTGTCAAAGCTGGCCAGCTCCTGCACCAAGGCAAGTGGTTCACCAGGGACCAAGTTCAACAAAATTTTCCTCATCTCATGGAGGAACTCAACGCAATGGGGACCATTGCTTCCTAAGGGGGGAGGAATGATTCAGGTGGATATTGGTGGCCACCCACCTATTCCACTTGGGGCCCCACCATTGTCTCTTTCAGTTTTTTTTTACAACCTACTATTTTTAGCAAGTTTTTGGGTCCTGAACTTCTGGAGCTGTTTTTAGGCCCCAAACGGAGATAGTATGCTTGGTTTATGTCTTCGTGAAGTTGAAACACCAATTTACCCAAACAGGCCCATAGTTTTGGCACTTCATCTCCTAGGGTTAGGTTTTTGGACGTTTAGAGTTCTCCATTGTTTCTCCATAATAAATAGGCCCTCGAGCCTCATTGTAACACAGTTCAGAGGTCTGTAGCCGCCACATCTCTTCTCAGAGATTCGCTACCAACACCATAGCTATTTTATTTCCATCATGTTTGTAAGCATATTTCTATGATTTGATATTAATGAAATGAAGCCTTATTTCTGCTGTATTTCTATGTTTATGGTTATTTCTGTATTCTGTTGCGTTCCTGCATAAATCCGGATCAAGATTATTACATATTATCTAATTATTATTAAGAGATAATAGTAGTCGACATGCATTCTATTTTTAGACATGTGATCTATAAATAAACTTAGCCCATGCATCTAAAAATAGAAACTCATCTATAAATAGAATTTGCTCAACCATCTATAAATAGACTCCCGCTATAAATATATTTTTCTCACCATTCTAAAAATAGACATACACCTAAAAATATCCTGTGGGCACCACCTATTGTAGGTGCTTAAATTTCACTAGGATCATCATCTTGTTGAATCTCAACACTCCCTCTCAAAAAGAAAGGGATTATCCTTCACCCCTATCCTGTCTCTATGGTATTTGAATTTTCTCCTAGTGAGCACCTTCATTAGAATATCTGCATCTTGATCTTTTGTAGGAATGTAATGAAGCAACATGATCTTCCACTACACACAATCTCTGATATGATGATACCGGATATCTATATGCTTATATCTATCATGAAACACAATATTAATCGAGAGTTTAATGCAAATTTGATTATCACAATGAATCACTGTAGGATATAAATGAGAACCAAAAAAACGGACCAGGATCTTCCTCATCCAGATAGCCTCACATGCATCTTGACTTGCTGCCATGTATTCTTCTTCCACTTAATTGAGTGCCATGGATCTCTATTTCCTGTTGTACCAAGAAATAATTGTAGATCCAATACTGAAGACCCCTCCTAATGTTCTCTTTTTGTCCGTTGGGTTGCCCGCCCAATTTGTATCCGTGAAGCCATGCAACTTCACCTCATCCGTCCGTCTGTACCATAAGCCATATTCAGATGTGCCTCTGAGATATCTCAGGACATGCTTGCCCGCCTTCCAAAAGAGCTTGGTAGGCCTAAACATCGCTTGAATAAGCTGGTTCACTACATAGCATATGTATGGTCTTGTATTTACTAAATACATTAGCGAACCCACTAACTATCTATAGACAGTAGCATCCACTACCTCTCGAGATGTAGCATCCTCTTTCCTCCAGTTTCCTGGAAGAGGTGTATCCATGGCTTTGCAACCCTCCATGTGAAACTTACCGATTATCTCCCTTGCATACTTGCCTTGAGACACAAAAATTTCACCTTCTCGCTGCCATATTTCCATTCCAAGGAAATAGTGGAGTCCCATATCCTTGATCTCAAACTCCTTTGCAAGGTCCTCCTTGCATAAGTGTATCAGCTACTCATCACGAGTCAGTGTTAAATCATCAACATAAAGAACAATGATTAAAATCTTACCCTCTGTTAGCACCTGAATTGGACCCCAAGCTGAAAAGGAAAAACAGGGTAACAACTAAACCACGCTTAGCCTTCTAGCTAGCCCTACAAGGACAGGAGAGGGCTCTCTCCGTAAAATAATATTCAAAGGAATACAATAAATGGACTGATATTAGGCTAGATAAAATAATGGGAAAAAGGTTTAATAAAATGAATGAATGAATGAATTTCAGGGATGTGTGGGATATAAAGGGACAGTTGAAACCGGGAATTAAATCAGGACACAGGGTATTTCATGGGGCAAGATAGGCAGGAAAATTAGCAATTAAAATTTAATGAGGATGGGATGGAAAGACTGGTGAGGAGCTGAAAAGGGCACAATAAATGGATCCTTTTCAAACAGAAGAAAAATACAGAGTATGAATGATTTCCCAAGGAAGAGCATATAAAATGGATTCTACCTTTCTATCTTGAAATCATTCAAAAGGAAATGTTTATGGATGGATGGAACACATAAAAATTCACATATGAAACAAAGGAGAAAACAAATGCTAACTCTCATACCACATGGATCCCACAAATCAAAGCTGCATCTCTTATTAATTCCTGTCAAACTGTACAATGTAGCGCAGAGATGTTCTTCCACACTATTCCCCTACTTTCTGAGTTACATACTATTCAGACTCAGACCCAGACTCCTCTTCAAATGATTTTACAATTACAATAAATAGGCTGGAATGTGGGAAAACAGATCGATGAAAGGAGGGAGCTGTTTGACAGCATCAACAACGGAAATCTAGAGAGCCAAAAATCTGTCCTAAAGAAAGAACAACGTTACATTATTCCACTTGAAATTCGTTGATAACCAATGGGAAGGCGAAAACTGTAGTGTGGATCCCTTTGAATCGTAACTGAAGATGTGACTGTTACAACGTTGGTTCTCGGGCTCTGACGTTCCGTTTTCCATTTGCCGTTTTGAAGAAAACTGACTTTTTGAATAACATGCCTTTGAAATGAAACTTTGCCTTTAGTGAAGGGAAAATAATGAATAGGAAGGAAGGGAGAGGAGGTGGGACCCATGTCATAATTGCAATCGCAATGGACGGGGTGGAGAGGTAAACACACTGTAATACGGCGCCATCGCAATCGCAATCGGAGTCGGGCAGGATATTATTTAAACGGAGAAACAAAAGTTCCGATGTGATTGGGAACATGGCCTTTTGTAATAAACAAAATGGATAAATTTAACATTTACAAAGGAGAAGGGCATTTTGTAATGAACAACGGAGGAATTAAATGGTGGGACCGGGGATTATAATCGCAATCGGGGATCGGAATCGGGAGATGGGCGGAGTGATATATATAAAACCCTCGATGCGATTGGGGGAGGTCCCTTAATATGTGATCAATATAACCAAAGTTCAATTTAACAAAGGGCAAGGCCTTTTATATATGAACGGGCGGAAGGATTGTATGGTGGGCCTGGGGATTAATCGCAAGCAGAAATCGGAGGGGGAGCGGAGTGCAACACATATGGGGACGCCGATTGCGATGGCCCGATTAGCTATGGGTCGTCCGATCGGCGGGGAAAATCGACGGTGGGGAGATCAATCGGGGGTAGTCGTGATCGGAGGAGCGGATCGGGTAATCAGAGGGAGGGGTGCGATCGGGTGATCGGAAGGAAATATGCGATCGAGAGATCGGAAGGAGGGGTGTGATCGGGAGATCGGAAGGAAATATGCGATCAGGAGATCGGAAGGAGGGACTGCGATTGATCGGAGGATGATGCGATGGATCGATCGGAGTTTGTTGCGATTGGCCGATCGGAGTTTGTTGCGATTGGCTTATCGGAACATTCAAATGAACTTTTTGATTTGCGATGGGAAGCGGTGGTTTAAAACATAAAAATTTATTATAAAGTCTTATTATAAAGCATGATGGGGAAGTGGTTGGGAACGGGCGGGGTTATATATATAACATATTATTTGTTATAAAGTTTAGGGGTAATGGTGGGGAAGTGGTTTGGTACTATCGCATTCGTATTTAAAGATTTATGATGCGATTTTATAATCGGAAAGGGGAAAAGGGAATTTTTTAAAGGAAATATTAAAACTTTAAACATAAAGTTAAAGGGGAACATGGGAAATAGGGGAGGTTCAGGGAATTTTACTTCACTTAAGCATAAATTTCAATCCAGAAATCAGTTTTGAGAGTGTAATATACCGTTGGAAAGATCTTTCCGGGATATTTTTGATGGATCTACTTGGAAGATGATTTGGTGCTAAACATGCTATGAAAAACTCTCTGAAGGCAGGGACATCACTTTGTGGAGATAACAGCTTCTGAATTGTGACTTATCACACATGATGATATAGAATTACATAATGAATGATAATAAAGGCAAAATATCACGTTTTCACCTCAAAACATGGTTTTGAGGTGAAAATTACATCAAGTTGAATAAAATAGCTTTTTGATCTTGCCGGTACTGTGACTTTGTATTTATTGACTTCCTCATGACCTTGCTGATATTATTGACATTTGACTCATTAATTTGACCATGGTGAGACCCTATAAACTAATGAGACCCATCCTATGACCTACTGATATGATTTTGAGAATGAAAGTGAATAATGAATAAAGACCATAGAAAGGAAAATCAGCAAGTACCTCATGAGGGAAAACTGATAAAAAATTACTACCATCAATGAATCCATGACCTAGCGGAATGGTGAATTTTATTCGGTATGAGACACCTAATATGAAAATGCAAAAGAGAAATTTTGATCACTGATGGCAGTATGACTAGACTAACACTAACATTGGCTCCAATGGGGATGGTAGCTCCTTGGAGGTGCTAAGAACACTGTAGACCAAGTAGCCTTATCCATTGGGCATGGAGTCAATAGCTAAAAACCAAACTGAATACTGAAAGAAATTTGACCCAAAAAAATGACTCAAAAGTGACTCAAAGCTAACCTAGAAAAAAAACTTGACATTTGAAGCTTTGGTGGTAGTATATGACCAAGAATTGAGGTCTCAAATCTTGATGATAACCACCTATGTTTCTGGAAGGCCAATGTACCATCATGCTATATCAAAATGCCAATATAACCAATCAAGAAGATGCCTCCTTGATTAATTCTCCTGATCATATCCTCTGGTCAAAAATAGATACTTGCAATTGGGCATCCAAAAGCATAGTTGACCATGATCTCCTTCATCACTGAATCTGCAATAATTACCTTCACTGTTGACTGCAATAAATTTTCCACTGGATCTTGAAAAAAATGAAGATTTACCTCTTGCTGAAGAAACAAGGTGTCTTTTTCTCTTGATTTTGATCTTCCTTCACAATGTACCTCAGTAAGAGTGTGTTCCTGGTCTTCAAAAATTTTTGAACAAGTAGATGAGAAAATTTCCTCTTGAAAAAACATTTCAAAGCATGAGACATAGGAAGAAGAATCTGAATGGCAGTCCTGAACGCTCTGATCTTCTGTAATCTGAATATATTCTTGGTCTTCTTCATATGATATGACAACCAGATTGTCATGTTTCTCATCATATTCATTAATCATAAGAGAAGAAACTTCAGATGGTTCTTGAGATCCAACACTATCATTTCTATCATCTACCATAAATTCATCCAAAGAAACTCTTTCACTTACTTGAACAAAGATCTCGTCTTGTTTTTCATTAAGGGAATGGGTTACCTCCTTGTGAAGATATAGTTCTGATGGGATGAGCGTGTTTAGATCTGTAACTATATTTTCTTCATTTGAGGCATCCTTAACAATGGAGCACTTCATGACGGGATCGGGAACAAAATACTCGTCATCATCACATTTTGAATCCAGTTCTAGTTTAACTCTATCGCTATCTGAGACTGGAACATCATTTTCCTACATATCATCCTTTATTTCAATCATATCTGAAATAAAACTTTGTCTTCCATGATTTTCAACCATATGGAAATCTTCAACCTGCTGATCTTGATAGGAATCCTTTAATATTTCTGCGTGCTGCTGAAACAAATTTTCATAGAGCGATTCCATGATTTCTTCGTCCATGAATTTATCATCTCCATAAAAATTATCAAGATTTTCAATGAAACTATTAACATGTTTGCAACAATTCTGCACTAATATTAAGGATGGACAAAATTCTTTATATCTTTCGAAGAACATGGTATGAAAATATTTTAAACAATAAATACAACCAGGTGGCAAACTTTCATACCAAGATCGAGCTTCATCTTCCAGAGTAGCCATAAACATTTTCATCAAACAGTCTTCAGGAAAATTGATCTTTAATTTATGCACATGAATGTGAAATTTTACTAGATGAAGAGCAGCGTCATTACCTTCCACATTTCTGAACATAGGAAAATTCTGAAGCCAATCCACCTTGGGAATTTTATTTGGTAAACCTAGAATATGATCTCGGCTCATGGGAGCATACCTTCTGCAATACGTTCCATCTTAAAACAAAGATCTTAAAGCTATTGATCTTCCTACAGTGGAGTCACCATGAAGGATTTGATTTTTCTGGATCTTTCAGTGAAGGGAGTCGCTAGGTGAATGTTTTCAGCCTTTATAAGCATCTGATTGTTGTTCACCATCAACATTCAGATATAATACTCTGTCATTCTTTACCAGGAAAATATTACTGGGGTGATTAATATTCTATGCTAAACAATAGTTCCCCAGTATGGTCGTTAGAGATGTTAGCACCTGAATTGGACCCCAAGCTAAAAAGGAAAAATAGGGTAACAACTAAACCACGCTTAGCCTAGTAGCTAGCCCTACAGGGACAGGAGAGGGCTCTCTCCGTAAAAGAATATTCAAAGGAATACAATAAATGGACTGATATTAGGCTAGATAAAATGATGGGAAAAAGGTTTAATAAAATGAATGAATGAATGAATTTCAGGGATGTGTGGGATATAAAGGGACAGTTGAAACCAGGAATTAAATCAAGACACAGGGTATTTCATGGGGCAAGATAGGTAGGAAAATTAGCAATTAAAATTTAATGAGGATGGGATGGAAATACTGGTGAGGAGCTGAAAAGGGCACAATAAATGGATCCTTTTCAAACAGAAGAAAAATACAGAGTATGAATGATTTCCCAAGGCAGAGCATATAAAATGGATTCTACCTTTCTATCTTGAAAGCATTCAAAAGGAAATTTTTATGGATGGATGGAACACATAAAAATTCACATATGAAACAAAGGAGAAAACAAATGATAACTCTCATACCATATGGATCCCACAAATCAGAGTTGCATCTCTTATTAATTCCTGTCAACTGTACAATGTAGCGCAGAGATGTTCTTCCACACTATTCCCCTACTTTCTGAGTTACAGACTATTCAGACTCAGAACCAGACTCCTCTTCAAATGATTTTACAATTACAATAAATAGGCTGGAATGTGGGAAAACAGATCGACGAAAGGAGGGAGCTGTTTGACAGCATCAACAACGGAAATCTAGAGAGCCAACAATCTGTCCTAAAGAAAGAAACATCGTTACATTATTGCACTTGAAATTCGCTGATAACCAATGGGAAGGCAAAACCTGAAGCATGGATCCATTTGAATCGTAACTGAAGATGTGACTGTTACAATTTTGGTTCTCGGCATCTGATGTTCTGCTTTCCATTTTCCGTTTTGAAGAAAACTAACTTTTTGAATAACATGCCTTTGAAATGAAACTTTGCCTTTAGTGAAGGGAAAATAATGAATAGGAAGGAAGGGAGAGTAGGTGGGACCCATGTCATAATCGCAATCGCAATGGACGGGGCGGAGAGGTAAACACACTGTAATACGGCGCCATTGCAATCGGAATTGGAGTCGGGCAGGATATTATTTAAACAGAGAAATGAAAGTTCCGATGTGATTGGGAACATGGCCTTTTGTAATAACCAAAATGGATAAATTTAACCTTTACAAAGGAGAAGAGCATTTTGTAATGAATGGCGGAGGAATTAAATGGTGGGACTAGGGATTATAATCGAAATCGGGGATCGGAATCGGGAGATGGGCGGAGTGATATATATAAAAACCCCGATGTGATTGGAGGAGGTCCCTTAATATGTGATCAATATAACCAAAGTTCAATTTAACAAAGGTCAAGGCCTTTTATATATGAACGGGCGGAAGGACTGTATGGTGGGCCTAAGGATTAATTGCAATCAGAAATCGGAGGGGGAGCGGAGTGCAACACATATGGGGAATGCCGATTGTGATGGCCCGATTAGCTATGGGCTGTCCGATCGGTGGGGAAAATCGACGGTGGGGAGATCAATCGGGGGTAGTCATGATCGAAGGAGTGGATCGAGTAATCGGAGGGAGGGGTGTGATCAGGTGATCAGAAGGAAATATGCGATCGGGAGATCGGAAGGAGGGGTGTGATCGGGAGATCGGAAGGAAATATGGGATCGGGAGATCGGAAGGAGGGACTGTGATTGATCGGAGGATGATGCGATGGATCGATCGGAGTTTGTTGCGATTGGTAGATCAAAGTTTGTTGCGATTGGCCGATTGGAACAGTCAAATGAACTTTGCGATTTGTGATGGGAAGCGGGGGTTTAAAACATAAAAATTTATTATAAAGTCTTATTATAAAGCATGATGGGGAAGTGGTTGGGAACGGGCGGGGTTATATATATAACATAAACTTTGTTATAAAATTTAGGGGTAATGGTGGGGATGTGGTTTGGTACATAAATAGAATTAGTATTTAAAGATTTCTGATGCGATTTTATAATTAGAAAGGGGAAAATGGAATTTTTTAAAGGAAATATTAAAACTTTAAACATAAAGTTAAAGGGGAACATGGGAAATAGGGGAGGTTCAGGGAATTTTACTTCACTTAAGCATAAATTTCAATCCATAAATTAGTTTTGAGAGTGTAATATACCGTTGGAAAGCTCTTTCCGGGCTCTTTCTGATGGATCTACTTGGAAGATGATTTGGCACTGAACATGCTACAGAAAACTCTCTGAAGGCATGGACATCACTTTGTGGAGATAACAGCTTCTGAATTGTGACTTATCACACATGATGATATAGAATTACATAATGAATGATAATAAAGGCAAAATATCACGTTTTCACCTCAAAACATGGTTTTGAGGTGAAAATTACATCAATTCGAATAAAATGTCTTTTTGATTCGCCGCATCGTGACTTTGTATTTATTGACTTCCTCATGACCTTGCTGATATTATTGACATTTGACTCATTAATTTGACCATGGTGAGACCCTAGAAACTAATGAGACCCATCATATGACCTACTGATATGATTTTGAGAATGAAAGTGACTAATGACTAAAGACCATAGAAAGGAAAATCAAAAAGTACCTCATGATGGAAAACTGACAAAAAATTACTACCATCAATGAATCCATGACCTAGCAGAATGGTGAATTTTATTCGGTATGAGACACCTAATATGCAAATGCAAAAGAGCAGTTTTGATCACTGATGGCAGTATGACTAGACTGACACTAACACCCTCCACCACAATAATTTGGTATAGTTTTGCATCTGCCTCACTCTTGGTGAAGCCAAGTCCATTGAAATAGTTGTGAATCTAAGTGTACCAAGCACGGGGTGCTTGCTTCAGCCCATACAAAACTCTTTTGAGTCTTCACACATGGGACTTGCTGTTGAAGATCTCAAATCCTTCAGGCTGCTAAATGTACACTTCTTCCTCAATGATCCCATTAAGGAACACAGTTTTCACATCCATCTGATGAATGTGCCAACCCATATACACTAAGAGAGCAAGGATGGTCCTTATGGAAGAATACCGTGCGACAGGTGCAAAGGTTTCTTCATAATTTATCCCCTCGATCCATGAGAAGCCCCGGGCCACAAATATAACCTTGTATTTCTCAACACTCCCATCAGTAGCTTTCTTTACCTTGTAGATCCATCTTGAACCTACCACTGATTTATCAACCGGCCTTGGAATAATTTTCCAAGCACTATTTTTGACAATGGAGTCATACTCCTCCATCATTGCATCTACCCACGTGGGCTTATGCATTGCTTCCTGAAAGGAAGATGGCTCTATCACAATACATTTTCTCATGAGAGCCATGTATCTAGTAAATCAGTCAGGAGACTATCTCTGTCTGCGCTATGAAGTAGGGACTCCTACATTCTATGCCACATCAAGCTTTAACCTCTCAGCTTCTGTCATACGCCTTCTTCCAGTTCTGATGTTTGGTTCTGCGTGAGTGGACCCCTCCACTCCATGAACCTCCTCCTGTGGCTGATCCACATCTAGAGACTCATATTTGGGAACCCAAAGTTCCTCCTGTGCATGTAATTCTAGCTCCCTCTCAAGAGAAAACTTCATGGCTTTCTCCTCATTGAATTTTATATCCCGTCACACCACAGTCATTCAATTGTTTGGAAAATACACACGATAATTATGGGTGTTTCTGTGTACCCCAAAAATATCCCAACTTTAGTAGTCGGCTCCAACTTCTTCCTAGCATTCTTGGTCACATGCACATTAATAAATGAGCCAAAAATCTTAAAGTGAGAAACATCTAGTTTCTCACCAGTAAAAGCTTCTTCAAGTGTACTCATGCCAAGTACTCTATGAGGACAATGTTTTTGCACATAAACCGCAGTGTTGCATGATTCCACCCACAAATGCATTGGTAGGCCCTAATCATGCAACATAGCTTGTGCAGCACCCATGATCGTTTTGTTCTTCCTCTCCGTGACCCCATTTTTCTATGGGTTATGAGGCGCTATGAGTTCTCTTAGAATTCTTTCTTTGCTATAGAAGTCTTTGAATTTTTTCGAGATGTATTCTCCACCATTATCGCTCCGTAGAGCCTTCACTTGCTTCCCTGACTCTTTCTCAACCAATGCCTTAAACTCATAGAACTTTGAGAATGTTTGATCCTTCTTCTACATGAAGAAGATCCAGCATTTACGAGAAAATTCATCAACAAAAATAACATAATACCTATGTTTTTCTATTGAAGCAACCAAGAATGGTCCACACATGTCTATGTGAACTCTCTCCAGGATCACCGAAGCACGATTATCCTTTTCATGAAAGGTGGACTTTACAAACTTACCCAAGTACATCCCTTGCACTGATCTAACTACCCAAGTGTACCCTTGGGAAGTCCAGTAGAAATATGTTGCTAAATTTTTAGGGTGCCATGGTGAATATGGCCCAATCACCTGTGCCATAATTCGCCCTCATCCTGACTCACCACTTCTTCTTCTTTTCCCACCATTGCAGCGCAGCCATATACCTCTAGCTTGTAGATATTCTTGAATCAAATCCATATCCTCTTGGTTTGACCCGTTGTTTTATGTCACACGAAAGCTTTTCCATCGCTGAAAACAACGTCATATCCTATTTCCTCCAACATCGCGACTGAGACCAAGTTTTTCTTCAGACTTGGAACATGCATAACATATTTCAAAAGAAATGGTTTACCTAAATCTCTCTCAGAGGTAATGGTTACAGTGTCAGTCGCACTGTATCATCCATCATCGCCCATCTCTATATGCATCTGAAGATCTTTCTCCTCCAAGTCAATGAAAAGCTTCGTATCTCCCTTCACGTAGAAGGACGCACCACTATCAAGATACCACACCGATCCCATTGCACTTGAAACCAAGCATGCGACCAAAGAGAAATAAAGTTCAAATTTCAAGGCAAGGGCCTCACCAGATGCAGCTCCAACAACCTTCTTGTTCTTCTTTTCTGTGGGTAGTTAGTGGCGAGATGCCCATGTTCGTGACAATGAAAACACTTCACCTTGGAAAAATCCAGCTTCTTGCCTTTAGAATCGGATTTTGAATGGGATTTCTTCCCCTTCACTTTAATTTCCTTGGAAACCAAAGCAAAATCCTTTTCATCATCATTCTTTTATGAAGATCCATCTCTGGTGTTCTGCCCGAACTCCTCCTGCACTAGATCCGGCCACAGTTGTTCCCAATCCAGTAGTTTTTCCCGTCCATTGATAGAGTCTTGATAACTTTGCCAACTCTTAGGAAGTACCAAGAGATCCAAGCTCACCAAATCATCATCAGCAACCGTGATTTCCACACTCCCTAGTTCATCCCAACATTGGACAAACTTTGTGAGATACTTAGGAATATTGTCGCCCTTCCACATCTTGATCTTTCCGAGTTTATCCTTCAGCGCCAATTTCCTATGTTCATTGCTACTTTGGAAAGGATCCATCAAAGCCTTCCACATTGAAAATGGAGTGGCTTTCCCATGAAGTCTTGAGACGATATGGTCTCGCACACCTTCCAACAAAATCCTTCTTGTCTTCACTACTTTCTTTTGCTAGGCATCAAGTAATGCAACATCCATCAAAGTGGGCTTAGGAACATCACTGTCAATGAATTCCTTCAAACCATTATCTTCAAGCACCACCTCCATCAAATCCTTCCATGCAATTTAGTTCAAGCTTCCCTTGAGTTCATACTCTAACCGCAAACCATTGAATTCCATTTCGATGTTTACTCAACTGTCGCACCAAGAAATTCTTGCAACAAATTCGAATTGTTTCCACCAAAAAATTCAGCTACTGCTTCAATATTGAAATCTTCTTTGCTTCGATACCATGTATAAATTTTAAAACAATTATGTATTGCCTGGATTCTCCTGATCTAACAATTATATGCCACTGTTAAATACATAATCCTTCTACTTAAATCTTTCTGGAAATTTAATTGCCAATTGCAAACACATGAAGAAAGATCAATCACACATAACACAAATGTTTTTATTAGGAAAGCATAAAGATAAAAACCCCACTATCACATATTATGTATATATCATGGATCATGAAAAAATATCATAAAAAAATCTAATCCAAGAGCTCTCAGTAGAATATACAATCATCTCACACGGTCATACAAAAATTGGCAAATACATGTGCCAATTTACTTCCTCCCGACAATTTTCCTCAACTGCACAATCCCTGTTGATCACAATCCCTGAATGAATTCGATCTTTCCTTTCCTTGATTGCACAATCATCATTGGCATCTCCAATGCGTGTTTGGTTGAAAGTGTGCACCCACTAATGTCACAACTAATAGTCAAACTGTCCCTTTCACCTATCTCTCAACTTGATCTCCACTGGATCTGACATGCATGTAGTTAATAGTAGTGAATATTCAGTTGCATGTGAGATCACTCCATGTGAATTAATTTAATATTTAATTCACTAATCTCTCACTAGTGTATCTTTAGTTACAACTAGTTACAACTAGCACAACTGAGTTTAACTCACTTAACTGAGTTAAACTACTTTACAACTCACATAACTACACATCCAACTCTGTTACAACTTTGTATCACCCAGTTACAATGAAGTTCACTAGCATGTCCCACCAACCAACCTTAGAACTCGTAATTCCTTTAGTCAACTGGTTTGCCACATCAGTTAACTGAAATCAAGTGCTTCAAGAGAAAATATTATTATTTATTGTCTAATTATTATTAATACATAATAATAATCAACATGAATTATATTTTTAGACATGAGATCTATAAATAGAATTCAACCATGCATCTAAAAATATAAACTCATCTATAAATAGAATTTACTCAACCATCTATAAATAGACTCTTGCTATAAATAGATTTTTCTCACCATTCTAAAAATGGACATACACCTAAAAATAGCCTGCAGGCCCCACCTAGTGTAGGTGCTTAATTTTCACTAAGATCATCATCTTATTAAATCTCAACATCTTCAACCATCAAATTTTTTCTATTCATAATATCCTTGATCTACGCATCCCATGCTGGTAGGGTGTACTTCATTGTTGGCTATGTTGTATCAAAGATAACTTCTTGAATGCTATGAAAAGCTTTACCAATATTTTCAAACCCACCCTCAAAGATGAATGTCAGAATGAAACTCTCCATCAGCACATACCATTCACTAGTACTCGGCACAACTCTGTCTCCAGATACCAATCAGTAGGTACCTTCCCCAATGTATGAATAAACATGTGGACCCATTCAGGTCTCGGTTCTATACCCCATACCTGATTCCATTTAGCCAAATTTCTACACAGATCATCCTTCCTAGAGTAGACTTCTTCCATTTTGATAGTTGGATGTTCAAAGAGTAACCTCATTATGTGCACACATTCATCCCAATTTCCCATATTTTCTTTATGAGTCTCTCGCCATCGTGTTGGAGTAGTGCATAGTCTGAGATCCAAGGCATGGAATCTCTGTCCTTTTGAGAAATATCTTTCAAGATCTCCTAAAAACATGTTTACATCAGTTAAACCATAATAATGCATTAATTCACGTACCTCAAATATTCTGCATCGAAGAGATCTGGTCACTTGATTACAATGCAACGCAGATACTTCATGCAACCGGTTCTCCTAGTTTTCTAATTCTTCATCTGAATATGAGAAACAAGATTTGTCCCTTTCCCAATTGATATTTCCATCAGTCGTTGGGTTGATAAAATCTTCCTTGCATAAAGTCAGCTTATAGATTTGATCAATATCATCATCAACGTGCACAAGCTTTGTGTATCTTTCTCCTTCTCCGGGATCTAGGGGAATTATGACTTTGGTTCCATTTCTTTCAAACTCCATTCTTCTCCTCTTCAGGTTTATGATACCATCCATATCAATAGGCTAGTCCAATCCTAACAACGCAGGATAAGGATTAGTATCATCCACAATTTTTATAAATTCGAAGTTTGCAAGAACCTTAACACCTTCAATAATGAATACAGTCTTCGACGACCTTCCTAACAGGATGATTTTCTGTTGATTTTCCATGCGTAGTTTAATGGTAAACCATTCTAGATTGGGTTCTCCCATGCGCTACCAAGTGTGCTTATGTAGGACACTAGCATCGTACCCCATATATAGAATAACCTGATGCATATCATAAGCACCGATATCCATGGTCATACACATTTCTCTCCCTGTCCTCTTCTTATTATTATATATATTTTTGATAGATTTCTTCTCTACCAGTGGTTTTTCCTTTTCTGTGCAGTTATCTATTAGAGCTTGAAGGTTATCTACTACCTTTTTTTTGTGTAGTAACTTAATGCAAGCTTGTAAAAATGATTTGATTTCTTTGTCTACCCTGACCTCCTTCATGGGTATACCTAATGTCAAGGCACTTCCTTCTACAAACTCTTTTCACGCTTCAACAAAAGTCTCCTTTCCACGATGTAAATCAAAGCCCTCTTTGTTCTTAGGTTCTTTATGAATCCACAAGTTAGTATCAGGTTGCTTTCCCTTATCTTCATTATTGGTTGCACTGCTCTTGGTGACCACATTCATGCTAGGATCTTCATCATGGGTTTCTACTTTGACCATCTCAATATTCCGTGTTGGAGTCTGCATATTTTTCTCTCACATTTTAGAAAAAAAAAAGGGAAATATTTTATTACATGGTCAAACTATCTACAATACTTGCATGATTGTCATGTTGGATATTGATAGTCGTGCACATAGCGACCAACATCTCCACAGTTGTAGAAAATAACCTTCCCCCTTCCTCGACCAGCTGATCTGCCTCCTCGTCCTTTTCCTCTACCCTGAAATCCACCACGACCAGAGGGGGATGCTGGTGAGGTAGGTTCGACCTGCATTCTATATATTTTATTTTCATCCAAAATCATATCATAAGTTTGAAAACAATGTTCATCATGTCCCAGTGATGAACAAAATCTACAAAACAGTTGCTTTAGCTCAGGCTGATATTTTCCGACCCTTGGGAAAAAATATATTTCATGCAATACCACAACTTGACATATTGTTCTCTTCAATGGGCTAGGTCCTCTTATGTTTAGATAATTATTTAATATGATACATTAATCCTTATGGTTCCCAACAGCTTTAAATTTTATGCACCATACCTCTGTGCATACCTCCTTTCCCTTATCTTTGGGTAGATTCTGAATCTCCAAATCATTGCTTCCAACTAATTCTGAATCTGTTGAGTTCCAAGTGCAACAGGTGTTGGGGTAGCTTCTAATTTCATTGCAATATCCAGAACCTCAGCCCCTATGGAAATCTTCTGTTGACCCAAGTTTTGGCGCAGATGTGGGAGCAACATAGAAACAAACCACTCCTTCTGTTGGGTATCATCGATAGTGAATCCACCATCTCTAATAGTGCACTTCAGCCTCTGATCTACCTCCCACATAGATTCATTTACCTCTTGGTGTATTTCATTTCTGTAACCAACTGCGCATATGACTTAGGCTTCTTGAATTTTTCTTTTAGGGCATCTTTCACTTCATCCAGAGTGGAATTAGGGTTTTCCTGGAAATATCTAATATACCAATATAATGGGAGATCTTGGAAATAATTGGCTAAATGCTCTTTCTTAATATCATCATTATTAACCTACTGATATCTCCATACAGCATTAGTCACAAACCAAAAGTGCTCAGTATCTTCAATTCCAATACCTCTGAAAGTAGGTAGCTTCATCGTCGCAGACATATCTACAACTGGGGGAGGTGGAGGTGGGGTTGGAGATGGAATGCATGGTGGAGTGGGTTCTTTGTGAGATGAGTTTGGAAGCAAAGTGGATGGGATCCAAAAGATGGTCAAGGCTCTTTCCTGATTTGATGAAACTTATTCTCGACATACCTCTTCTTCTTCAGAGTATGTAGATTTACTAGAGCTACTAGTTTCTGGTTCATCGTCACTATCAGATCTACACTTGAGAGGGCTATAAATAAATCCTTTCTCTGGGTCTTCGTGCTAAATTATTCCACTACGCATAGTTGGGCCTCTTCGGGACATTCAAGTAATATGTTGGCATAGAGAGCCCTATTCACATAATATCATCTTCAACAACAAATTCAAAGAGCACACAAACTTCCCTCTAGGATCCTTGAAAAATATTCTTTCTACTTCAAATTATGATACAAACTGGTCAATAGAAAATTCAGTCACAAATCCTCCCAAGAGAAGACCGATCCAATGATCTATCGCACGGGTGATCTTATTGTCTAGCTTTTCTAATTGTTGAATCAATTCGGGATTCCACTCAGTGATTGCATCTTCCTTCACGTAGGTATTGAATTTAGCCAATCGCGACAACCACTCCTGCAGTTCAATTGAAAAGGAGAAAAAGTATATCTCATGAAATTCTGTATAAATTTACTTTTGAACCCACTTTTAAGCAGATATATTAGAACTTCTATTCTCTTGGATTGTGAATTCAAGGATATTTCTATCATGCTAATAGTGCAATTCATTCTGCGAAGGATGTCACAACATCAAATCTCCCTCAAAATGATCCTGGTCTCAGCAACAGAACCATTTTTTGGCTTGAGGGGTCTTGACCCAGGTTCAAAGTTTATCACGCAACCAAAAAACCCTCCAACTACTGGCCCTTTCGGCAATGACCTACTTGCGTAGATCAAGGTCTCACCTGAAGCAGTATAAGGGGGTGCTGGAACCAGGTTTCTACACCCCGAGGAAGAAAGTAATGTGGGGGCCCTAAATAGGTTGATTACAGAACTTATACAAAATCATAAACATATGTGCAAAAATATGGAACAATACTTATCAGATCGATAGAGATAATGTAATTAACAGAGAGATCGCAGATCACTTCGTCACAAATGTATAATTACCAAACGAGATCTATGTAATGCGCAACAAATTAAGCATATTTGTCCACGTATTCAACCATCAATACTTATTCATGCATAAATAGAATATCTATTTGCACAGATATAATTAAGCATAACATAAGTAAAGCGATCCCAATGCAATAAAAGAATATAACTCAGATAACACAGTGCTTTCGCCCCCCGGATGCGGGTGATTGCAGTGTTAATTGGGGCGATGGGACAGAGGTCGACAGGACGGAAGGCCACCTGCCAACCCATTCGCGCCCACCTGATAGCAGTAAATTACACCTGCTCGCTCTTAATGACAAACATAATGGTGATGCCTCTCGATACGAATGCTGAGGATCGAGGCTTCTTCGAATGTCGCATAGGCGATTCGCACCAGTTTAACAAGATTTCTCATTCAATGCAGAGGGCAGTTGGTTTCAGGAACAGGGAGCTATATGATATGGTGCCTGCGCCGAGGAATTCGTTGTGCAATTCAGTGGAGGACTGCGCCAACAAACGCACCACCACAGGGAAGCGTAGTCGCCATACTTGTTGTCTGAAGCCTGACGACAATATTCACATCTCCATTGCTGGTTCTTGCAATTCTGCCTCGCTGGTCCTGCGCATTTCTCCAGAGTCGAACCTGGTCAACTTGCCGCTGTTCCAGAGCCACAGTTCCATCTCTGTTGCAGACATGCCCCGTTTGAGACAGAGGATGCGTTGCAGGCGGGGTTCATCACGTTCCGCCAGGAGGCGCTCGCCTTCCACATCCACTTCTCCTTCTGAAATCTCTCTGCCCTCCGAGAACCTACAACGCCTCTTCCATGGCCGCCAATTTCGCTCTGGGCGCAAACTCAATTCACCCTCTGGGGATGCGCTGCCTGCACAGTCCCATACGGCTCTCTTTTCATTTGATTGCACCCGTGATAGACCAAGAGTTTCGGTCGCCATCTCTGTTGTTTTCCTGGAGGAGCCCCAGCCTGAGAATCCGCCGGATGATTCTGCTCCTGTCGATGGCGCCAACCTGGAAGATGTGTTGCTTGACTCGAGGGGACAGACAAGTGAGCGCAGGGAGGTTATGCATGAGGATTCGGTTCGTGGTCCGCTCCATCAGACGGATACTCCTTCAAAGGTCCCTCACAATGCTGATCTCTCTCAAGCCCATGGCGCACCAGCTGACTTCGGTTGCAGGATCGAAGAGGTCACTCCTGATGAGTAATTCGACCTTCTTTCTTTTTTCTCATGTTTTTTGCTCTTCCCTTTCTGAGGGAATGTATTATTGTTCCAATGTCTCCTTCTGCTATGGTCCTTTTTTGTCAGCGACCAGTCTTAGCTCTTACAGTGGTCCAGTTTTGTCATGGTCCTGTTAATTTTCTATATAATGTATATGTTTTCAGTTTTCAGTCAAAGCTACTCAGGTTCGATCCCCTGCGTGGGATTTTTTCTGTTGAAGGTTCTTCAGGTTGGTTTCCCTCTAGAAGGGCAGCCAAAAACTAGACTCTGTTTGTTCGAATTGCCTCCACGAAGGCACTGTTATGGCCTCGGCCTGATGTACTATATTTCCTACTATTAATAGATTACTCTAACTTAGAAAAAAAAAAAAACACAGTGCTTTCGCCAAAACCAGACTTTGTATTAGATTCCAATAGTTCAGTACAACGTACTTTCCCTTAAAATTACCCTTTTACATAAAAGAGGGACTTTGACCCACCCCAAAGCCCCTTGACATTTCCATGCAACGCATATATACAAAAAATTATACAAAAATATATCCAAAAATTCATGCCAGGGGGCCCTGCTCCAATAGGTGTTGATCTATAGGATGACCGGTAAGGTCACCAACTTATTTACGTGTTGAAAAAACCCATTTGGGAAGATATGGTGTTGGTGCGGGTTAATGTTCAATGGAATCATTAGGAAAAATGTGATGAGGTAGAGATGGAATTTCATACTCAGTGTCATCATTTTAAGAATAAACCAGAATATTAAGAGAAGGTGGAAAAAATGAAAAATATGGCTCACAAGTCAAAAAGGTCACAACTATCAAATTAGGCTCAAAAGATAAGAGATTTCCATGAAATTTAACAACTCTTATAATTATTATTTAATTAGAGTGAGGTTGAATAATTTTATAGCATTTTACATCTTATGAGTATCCAACAAACACACACTTCTCACTTTTAGGCTATAAACATTTCCTTTTCATAAATAATGTGAGCCCACGCTAAACTACCAAAGATAAAAAGTGGCTTACATCCAGATTAATGTTATTCCATGCTACTTCTAGTGTTATATTTCTCAAAGCCTTTTTAGGATTTCAATTTACTATGTAATTTGCAGAATTGATTTCTTCCACCCAATAATGAAGATGTAATCTTATAAAATTATCCCTTTCCTTTAATGTATGATTCTTTCTTTCAACAACACCATTTTGTTGTGGTGTACATGGAACAATATGTTGCATTCTAATGCCCTATGTAGTGCACTATAAATTTGTGAATTTATTGTTGACATATTCACTTCCATTATATGTTCTTAACCTTTGTAGTTAATGTCCAAATTGTTTTTCTACAAGGGCCTTGTAGCACAAGAACAAGTCAAAAACTTCATTTTTAATTTTTAGGAAATAAAACCATGTGTATCTGGAGAAGTCATCAATGAAATTTAAGAATTAATTGAACCTATAGAAGAAAGGAGAAGAAAATAGACCACATAAATCATTGTGAACAAGATATAGAGGGGTTGATGCGTTCCAAGAGGTACATTTATCAAAAATGTCTTGACGATGTTTGTTGAGAAAAAAATTGACACAAACACCATCTTTGCAATAAATGAGAGGATGAATAATAATCCTATTTTGATTAAAAATTTGCTATAGTGAGCAATGATAACCAAATTTCTCATGCCAAATTTTTCTCAAGTTATCACTGTGAGAAATCAAAATTACGGAAGAAGATGATAACCCAAATTTGTCGAACCTGTACAACTAGGTATTGCCATCAACTATTCCAATGACAAGGAAGTGCTTAAGATATTTTAAATCCTTAATTACAATTTTTTTGAGGTGAAAAATATTTTTATTTACCTTCACCAGAAAGAGTGATCTGATATATCGATAGACGTTTGCACAAAAGACTTGGAACAAATAATACATCATTGAAATGGCCATTATCTAATTGAATTGTTCTATACCCTTTAACACTAAGATATATATCATCACCAACAAATATTTTTTCATTGTTGAAATCACTAAGAGTAGAAAAATGGTTGTGTCCTTAGCCATATGATAAGATCCTCCAAAATCAATAAGCCACCCATAAGAAGAAGAAGTAGAGGTTCCATTGAAGGAGAAACTAGAAGCAGAAAGTGCATGTCCCTAAGAAGAAGTGTTAGAGAAATAATCAACACTGATGTTGTGATTCTTCATTTATGCTTCCAAGGCCTCTATATTTAAAAAAAAAATGGACCCTAGATGGTCATCTTTCCCATAGTGAAATGAATATTTATCTTCTTACATTTTGATTTTGGTCCTTTGTCACCTTTAATAGCGGAGGATAGATGAGAGGGTTTGGGACCCTTATGTTTATTGATGTTGCTTCTTTGGATGATTTTTTTTATCTTTCTATTGAGCCACTAGGGCTTTGTTAGATGTACTCGCAATGCTAATTAGTCCAATATGCAAGATATTGACATGTTCTCTAATCAGAGAGTGGAAAAAGGGTTCAAGAGGAGAGAAGTATTTTTATAAGAAGCCCCCTTAGTAGCATAAAATGCATATACAAAAATAAAATATGTAGAACCAAGCTTTGAAATAATAATATATATGAAACATTCCTCATATAAATAAACTTGGAAATATTTAGGCAAATTTCTAAGTGTTTAGAACTTATATAAGTAATATTTAATGTAGGATAAACCAGTGGGACTTAAATTCATTATTACATTTTCAAGCTGATGAAATCTAATATGGTTCACCAAGTATTTTTCTCAAATTTTCCTAGGCTTCATTCGAATAATAAATTCCTTGAATATGAAATTGCAAATAAGGAGAAATGGACATTCCTATTAATTTGCATGATTCATCATTCCTATCATCCCATTTGGCTCTCTTATCACCATAAGTGTGGGCCTTTTCTTTCCCCAACATAATCTAGTATAATCCTTTACTTCTTTGTACTTATTCGATGCGAAGTAGCTGGTATTGGTAAGAAAAAGTTCACTTAGAGTGCCTATATTAAAAAATTTAGATAATATGGTTTCAAAAGATGAAACTGAATATCAAGATGGAAAGATATCGAAAAAATAGGCTTTAAAAAAAAAAAAACGTTGAAAATGAACTTCAGATGTGAAAGTTATGACATTTTAGAAAAAAGCATTAATGGTAAAAAAGAGCCCAATGGAAGGTACAAGTTGGCCCACATGGTGATAGATGTTGATACAAATAATATTTTCGTTCACTAGGTTTTCCTATATCCTCACTTTTACAAATAAATTACCTTATGAAATGAGCCACTTTTATAAAAGAAATGAGAATCACTTTTAAAATGACGCTACTTTATAAATGGAAGTTTCATGCAAAAAAAAAAATTTAAGATTAAATTTATTTTATCTGATTCACTTTTATATCACAAGTGAAATTTTCTCTTCATCTATTTAACTTGATGCCAAGATCTGGTTCTTCATCTTGTCCTTACAATGAACCACATTGGATGATTCGAAACACGTCGACAAAACTCAGATGATGTGATTTTTACCGAAAGTTTTCTTGCTTTACAATAAAGTTAAGAAATAACTTAACTTTGTGTGAAATTTTTCAAAAAGTAACTTGAAAAAAGATATTTGAACTCAATAACTCTAACTAAAAAAATAAACTCTCAACCAAGTGAGCTAATGTAAGAGACATACTTATAGAATAAAAGTAAATTAAAACAAGAGATTTGAACTCAATACATCTGACTAAATAAAGTAACTCTTAACAAGGTGAGCTAGTGCAAGAGACATAATAATAGTAGTGAAGGAGGGTGTTTTTATTATTGTATTTGGAGGATGGGGGTGTTGTAGTTGTTGTTGTTGGAGCTCTGCCTTGAACTACACGCTTACTAGAAAATATGTGCTCATCTAAAAACAAAAAACCAATAAAAAAAATCCAAAACTTAACAACAATGGGTTTATATCTTGGTCAAATTACCTAAAATGAAATTTTCTCACTATTTCTGATTTTTTTATATTACACAAAGCACATGACAAAGAACATACATAGTCAAGAAAACACTTTTCACTTTGTTTCTAATTTTCGAGATCGTATACTGCATAGGGAAAAGAGTACATGTAGATTACAAATAATATG
Organism: Pinus albicaulis; assembly: GCA_034641835.2. NCBI lineage: Eukaryota > Viridiplantae > Streptophyta > Pinopsida > Pinales > Pinaceae > Pinus > Pinus albicaulis. Next base: position 252,749,040 of record CM076574.1, on the reverse strand, counting down.
AAATCATGAATATAAACAGAAAACTAAAATATGAACTCTATATTGTTTTTTTCAAAAGGGGGATTTGGATTGTATACCTTCAAATCTGATGAAAAATGTTTTATTTTGGGAAACAAACACCTTTTCAGATGAAATGAAATGTATTCTTAGTTTAAAACAGTGTTCCAAACACAATGGAACAATTTTTTTAGGCCAAAAGGGTATATAAATAACATATCTTAGAAATTTAGCTACACAAGCTTAAGATGTCAATCACCAACAATAAAAAATCTTCAAATGGGCATTGATACCATGTTTAAGTAAATACATTATTCCATATAGGACGAACACCTTCTGTAACCACTCACACAATCATATTTAAGATAAAAAAATCCAACAATATTATTATATTAAAACCCTCTAACATGGAAATAATCCATAACCCATCCAACGTTGCCACTTGAGGCAATTTTATTAATGCGAAAGGAAATATTATACATAAAAGAGTTCTCACAATTGATCATCGACCATGACCCTACATATCCTTTAGATAGATAGGATGGACCAATTGGGCATTAAGACATGGATAAATAGCCATTAATGTCGAGGAGAATATGATCTATTAGATCACTCTATATCTAGAACATATCGTGATTTTCAAATTACAATGGAACATAATGCATACTAAAGAAATACACCTTTACCTAATAGACACATTACACCAAGTTTAACTTAACTAAATCCTAAGTGTATAAATATCTTAACACACAGTATGGTTACGGTTACTTATGCTTATTTTAAACTAACATATGTGTGTGTTATTCGAACACGTAAGAAGTTACAATTCTAGGAGAAGGAATAATATGAATGTGCAACAAAATCATCCAATATAGCTTGGAAAAAACATCTTATAATAGATAAGAGAAGTTAGATGAGAGGAAGGCAATAGAGACATGTCTTAACTGAATGGAGATTCTTACAAGCCTAAGGGATGAACTAAGGAGTTGTAAGGTTAATAATGATAAGATTATCAAATCCCAAGAGAAGCATGAAGAATTAAATTATGCAATATTGCAAATTTTGTCATACCTACAACATAAAAAATAACATGAACCATATGCTAGTCATTTGGTCCAACCTAGGTCAAAAAAATTTGTAGTCCCCTTGAAATTCAAAAATGTGGACCAACAAACCCCAAGGTTGAAGGAAACAAAGAAATAAATAGGCACAATTTTGCAAGCAAGGATACACCAATGAGGATAATTTAATGGACACATTTGAAGGTGGAAGTAACAATACTAACAAGTTGTCTAGCATAAAAACCAAGTTATGCCTCCATAAGAAGTGGAAGAAGAAGGTTGTAAGAAGTATATTGTTTGAAGAATTTAAGAAAGCAAAACCTCCTTCCTTTCATGGAGGAGTTAAGAAGAATGAAGAAGCTGAAACCTAGATTTTGGGTTTGAAGAAATATTTTAGAGTGCATAATTACTCTAAAAACATGAAGGCACAAGTATCCATATTCAACTTGATGGGAAAGGATAATATATGGAGGGAATATGTCAAGAATTTAAAGGGAATTTGAAATTACAAGTTGACGTGGAGTAAGTTTGAGAAGTAATTTATAGATAAATACCTATCTAAAAGGTATTATGATGGAAAAATCAAGGAATTCCATGAGCATAAGCTAGGAAACATACTATGAAATCACATGCCGAAAAATTCATAGAATTTTTTAGGTATGTTCCTTATGTAAGAGATAAAAAGATAATCTATAAGGCTTCCTTAGTGTACTACCACAGTCCCTTCAAGATCACATAGATTTTGATGAACCTAAGATAGTAGAGGATACCATCTATAAGGAAAAATATGGTTATGATTAGTCCAAGCATAAGAATGAATTCCAGAAAAAATGGAAAAAAAGGAAAAACCTGGTTTGAAAAGGAAGGGGTCAATATCCTCACGCCATAGGCAGGCTTGGAAAAATTTTGAGTTAATTTTACCTATAAAAGTGAGCTATAGTAGAAATTTCACACTCCATATAGGAATAAACTGATTAATCTAGTGAAGGAAGAGACCAAGGAACCAAGGAAGAAGTGGTTGTGGTATTTGGGGTGTGGGGAAGAAAATATATTACAAGATTGTCACCACTAAAAACATGATAACAGGAGGTTGTAAAGTGTCCAAGACACTACCATAGTTAAATATGTGCCCTAGAGTGTACCTCAAATTTATGTAGAAGTTGTGGAAAACAAGAAAGCAGATCGAGCCAATCCTTAATGGTGGAAATAGACAATATATTTTCCAACCATCCCATTTCAATTTTGATTAACTCTAGTTCTAACATAATTTATGTTACTCCACTATTTTTGGAAGCCCATGTTTTATAGAGGAAAAAAATGCTAAATCTTGGCTATTTTTGTTAGCCACTGGAGTAAAAGGGAAGGTGATTGATTTTGTTGAATTGTGTTGATTTGAGACGAGTGGATTGCTTACCGAAGCCACTTTAAATATCCTTCCCTTGGGGTTGCATGAACCAATAATCAACATGGATTGGTTGGCAGTGCACATGGAAAACTTGGATTGTTATAACAAAACATTAGAATGTAAGGATGATGAAGGAGAACATAGGAAGAAAGGGATGCCCCCTATATTCCATTCAAGTGATAAGCATAGTAGAGGAAACGAAATTGAAAATTAAAGATCATCTATTATTATAGGAATACAATAATTTATTCTAGGAATAGATTCTAGGACTACCAATTAAGAGGAACATCAATTTCTCAAGAGTTATCACTCTAGGAGTAGTTACTATGTCCAATATACCCTATAGAATGAGAAAATCTCAGTTAGTGGAGATTAAGATACAACTAAAAGAAATGTTGGAGAAAGGGTACATTAGGCCCAACACGTCACATTCAAGGATGAGGATATCCACAAGACTAAATTAAACACTATATATGTCCACTATGGATTTGTAATGGTTCCATTTGGGTTGACAAGTACACCAACCACATATATGTGCCTTGTTTCCAGTAATTGGGCACCCTGAGAAATCTGCCCTGTAATCACATTCGTGGCCACCGTAACCAGCACAGCTCGCTGGGCCCGTACCTTCGATGGTGTCTCGGGCTGCAACTTGGCCTGCAAGTCTATAATCTGTTGTTTCATCTGCATTTCCCATGTTCGTGCCCCAAGTGTTGTGTAAGGGACTGATTCATCAAATACTAAGGTATCTATATCCTGCAGATCTTCATCAAGCGCCTCATTCCATCTACTAACCCAAATGTCCCTACAAACTCATCCTTCAAGGTTTCCCAGTGGTGGGTGCACTGATGTATCTCCGCATCTAAATGCCATGTGATGGGAATTGGTCCCAAGGCATGAATAAACAGGTGAACCCATTCCTCTATAGTTCGGTCACACCATTTCTCCATCCAATCGAACAAATGCTCGGGTGGGTCCCCTGGGCCAAGGAATGTATTTACGCGCAAGTGAACCAGGGGTTCAAATCGCAGGATCATTATATCTCGACACTCTTCCCAATCTGGGAATGCCCCCTTATGCGTGTCCCAACACCTTGCAAGTGTTGTGCACATGGCTAGATTAAGGGCCCATAACCTTCGCTCTGTTGGAACCTCAGCTTCGAATGCTCACAAAAATTCCTTAGTACTACCAGAACCATCAAAGTAGGGCAGCTCTCTTACCTTTAAGGAGATGCATCAGAAGTTATTTGGGATTATAAGACATCACAGCACGGATACATCATGTAACTGATTTTTCCAATTTTCCATCTCCCCATCGGAGTCAGAGAAACATTCGTTGTCTTTTTCCCAGCAAAGCACACCATCATCCATAGGATTGATCCAATCTTCATCCCACACAGTTAACCTATATATGTGATCCACATCCTCTTCTTCGTGCACCAACTCATTATACTGTTCTCCTTATGCGTGGTCTAATGGTATTATCACCCACATACCTTCATTTTCAAACATCATGCTTCTTTTCTTTAGGTTGATGATACCTCCCATATCTATGGCCTAATCCAATCCTAGGAGCGCAAGGTAGGGGTTCGCATCTTCTACAATATGAATTACCTCAAATTCAGCCCGAACCTTAACTCCTGTGATATCTACCACGATCTTTGACAATCTCCCCAATGGTATAATATTTTTATGGTTAGCCATGTGCAGCTGGATAGTGGACCATTCCAACTTAGGTTCTCCCATTCACTGCCAAGTTTGTTTCGAAAATACGTTCGCATCTGATCCCAGGTCCAAAATAACTTGATCCATTTCATAGTCACCGATCTGCATTGTTAGCCGCATTTCCCTACCAGTGTGTCTCTTATGCTTGTACAACTTGTGTACATCTGTAATATTCCTTCTTAGGAAATTCAGCAATATAGACAGATAAAACGCAATTTTCAAAAAATTACGCTATAACAATGAGAAACAACACTTGGATTCCTTATTTTATGCATTATGGCCCTCACATACAGAAGGGGATCAGAAACAAATCCCTCTAGCTATGTTAAACAGATCTCCCCAGCTCATTATGGCTTAAAAACACCCAAACCCCGTGCCTTACACATAAAAAATCTTTGAAGCATGTGAAAACGTAATTAAATGATGGTTTCTGCAAAAATAAGATAGGAAACCAAAAATATTAAGTTATATTACTCAAAGAGTTGAGAAAATGGAGATCTAGCCCCTTTTATATAATATGAAGATAACCCGGCAAGGGTTTCATGAAAGCATAAGTACAAAATGGTAGATCTACATATCTAGATCTGAAATCATGCAATAAAACTACATCTATGCATACATGTGGCTGAACAATACAATAAATGGCTGAAAATCCTCCTTGCTAGCATTCTGGGAAAGGGATTGCCCCTTTTCCTAGGAAACTAGCTCAAAATCAAGGGTTTTAACCCTCCCACTGAAACACCAAGAGAAATGATGCAGTTTCTACAAGAGACTGCACTGTAGATGTTGGTGACTGCTTGAACCAATGTCTGATAGTGGAAATGTAGCCCAAAATTCTCCTCTTAGGTCCCTTCAACAAGTTCTCCAAGGAAGACTATGGAACTCCCGCATGAGAATCCCTTGCACTAAACAGTGTAGAAAACCTAGCTAAACAGTTGAAGCATGCAATAAATCATAAGAACCAAACATAGAAAATATTTTGAATTCTTCTCATGGCTTCCATCCCTTACTTTTTATTCTTGGTGAGCGTTCTCACTCCTGACCCCACTCATTCATGAGGTTTCTTCCTTGCAAAGAGTCCTCCTCCAAAACTGTGTTGTCCCCACTAGGTCTATCTTCTCTTTTGGCAGCGTTGTTGATTAGGTCAAAATAGATCTATTCCATGTGTGTTTCCCCCTTTCACACGCAAGGTGACTTTATTTTTCCTACCTAAACTGATCCCCATTCACATTGGGAATTTTTTATTCCTACTAAAGAGATTTATGGGTCTCCCTACCCCATTTATTCTTCTAGACTACAAAATAGAGAAACATATAATATTCCAACTAGCAGAAAACTAATTGGGAATGTTATAGTCCTCCCCTCCCAAAGTTTTCTTGTCCTCAAGCAACAACAAAAAAGGATGCTACAAAATCTTCTCTCCTTCCCAAGTGGCATCCTCATCAAGAATATTCCTCCATCGAATCAGATATTCTTTGATCACCCTACTCCTTAGCTACCTCTCCCGAGTATCCAAGATTGCCTTTGGTTTCAAAACTAGATGGCCTTCATCATTAATAGAGGGGAGATCCATGTTGGAAACCACGTGTTGTATAATGGCCTTCTTGAGGCATGAGACATGAAAAATGTTATGGATATTGCGCCCCTTAGGAAGCTCAAACTCATATTCTACTTCCCAACATGACGGATCACCATGTATGGTCCATAGAATCAAGGTTTGAGCTTCTCATCCCCCTTATTCTTGAGTGTATATTGTCTATAAGGTTGAAGATGAAGATAGACCAAGTCATATACCTCAAACTATCTCTCTATCCGACCACGGTCTGCATATATTTTCTTCTCATTTTGTGCAGTAGCAATGTTGTCCTCTAGGGATCAGAGTATGTCCTGACTTTCTTGAATCCACTCCTTTTCTCTAGGAGCCTTGCTTCCTCCAAACATAACATCAACAAATGAGAGTGCATCATACCCATAAAGAGCTCGAAATGGGGTCATACCAATGGACATATGGTAAGTTTTGTTGTAATAGTAATCCCCCAAATGGAGCCAACATAGCCATGCCCTCTGTTGGCCTGAGACATAGCTCCTTAAGTAGCCTTCCAACCACTTGTTCACTATCTCAATCTGTCCATCGGTTTGTGGGTGATAGCTGGTACTTGGTGTCAATTCAGTACCCACTAACTGGAAAATTTCTTGCCAAAATCCACCCATGAAGCGGCTATCTCGATCACTGACTATGGTATTTGGAAGACCATGGAGTCTAAACACATCCCTAAAGAAAAGCTGAGCTACCTGTGAAGTAGTATATCGTGCAGAAATAGCAAAGAAATGTGAATACTTTGTTATTCAATCAACAACTACAAAGATACAATCCTTACCTTGAACTGTAGGTAGACTGGTGATGAATTCCATGGAAATGCTCACCCATTTCCCATCCGGAATAGGAAGTGGCTGAAATAATCCTACAGGATGGTTGTTCCCTCCCTTGTTTTGTTGGCATACTATGCACTACTTTATGTGTTGGATTACATCCTTCTTGAGACCCTTCCATGAGAATCTCTCCCGTATAGCCCGATAAGTCTTGGTGAATCCTTGATGCCTTGCAAGTGGGGAATCATGTGATGCTTGCAAAACCTTCTCCTTGAGCTTAGAATTTATATCCAAGAAGACCCAGTCTCGGTAATAGATGATCTCATCCATCACTCTATACCTCTCATCAGATACCACACCATCTAGTATCTCACATGCAAAGTTGTCTTTGGAGTACTCCAACAACAATTGAGCTTTCCAATCTGCATATATGCCCCTTAAGGACAACGCTGCTGGCCTCCTGGATAGAGCATCTGCTACCACATTACTCTTCCCCTTGACATATTCTATGTCAAATTCATATGCTTGGATTTTACTTACCCATTTTTGTTGTCTCTCCTGAAGCTGCTTCTGTTCAAGAAAGAACCAGAGACTATTATGATCAGTCTTCACCGAGAACTTATTCTCCACCAAATATTGCCGAAATTTGGCTAAAGCATGCATAATAGCCAGCATCTCTTTATCATATATGGGGTATAGCCTCTCATGTGGCAGCAACTTCCAGCTCTTAAAAGCTATAGGGTGTCCCCCTTGCATCAAAACTGCTCCAATGCCTTCCCCTGATGCATCACATTCCAACACAAAAGGTTGAGTAAAATCTGGTAGAACCAATACCTGGCAGCTACTCATTACCTCTTTGAGCTTATCAAAAGCTCTCTGCGCTGTAGTTGTCCAACTGAAGGCTCCCTTCTTTGTTAGATTTGTAAGTGGTGCTACTAGTTGAGAGAACCCTTTTACAAACTTCTAGTAATATGTACATATTTCTACAAACCCCCGAAGCTCTGTGACATTCCTTGGTTCAGGAAAATCTCTGATAGCACTGATATTCTCTTCATGGAATCTCACCCCATCCACTCCAATGATGTGGCCTAAGTAAATCATCTTTGTGAGCCCAAAATCACACTTGGAGAGCTTAGCATATAACAGTTGTTCCTTAAGAATGTGTAATACTGCCTCAACATGATGCAAATGTTCCTCCCATGTGTGACTATAGATAAGAATTTCATCAAAGAAGACCAATACAAACTTCCTCAAATGACCACGGAAGGTGTGGTTCATGCAAGATTGGAATGCTGTTGGAGCATTGGTTAGTCCAAAAGGCATTACCAAGAACTCAAAATTTCCATAGTGGCACTTGAATGATGTCTTGGGGATATCTTAATCCCTCACCCTGATTTGATGATACCCAGATCTCAAATCAATCTTGGAGAAATATTTAGACCCCCGTAGTTCATCCATCAGTTCATCGATCCTAGGAATTGGGTATCTATTCTTCATGGTCTTCTTATTCAAAGCTCTATAATCAATACACATCCTCAATGTGTCATCCTTCTTCTTTACCAAGACCACTGAAGAGGCAAAAGGACTACTACTAGGCTGGATGTGTCCTAGAGCCAAAAGCTCTTGAATGGCCTTTTCAATCTCATCCCTATAAGCTTTGGGGTCCCTATAAGGTGTGGTAATCACTGCTTGGATCCCTTTCTCCAACTCAATAGTATTCTCAAATCCTCAGTCAAGAGGTCTCCTAGGTGGGATATCTCCAAATATTGTAGAGTATCGGTCCAAGAGAGATTGTACATCCAGATATATTGATGAGTCCTTGCTCCCAGCTTTAGACAAACACAGTTTTACTACCCATTCTATGTCTCCTCTACGTAAATTTGCTTCCATCTTGTGGGCTAAAACAATCTGAGGTGGATAAGTGTGTATGCCTTGTATTTTCTGATGCTTTCCATTCCCCTTTTCTGTCCATTCCATCTCTAAGGTTTCCTAATCAGTGGTAACCTTCCCTAAGGTGATTAACCATTGGACACCCAATATAACATTAGTATCTGGAATATCAACCACAAAGAAGTGGTCTGTCAATGTGTAGGTTCCAATGGTGATGGATAATGCTGGAACATATTTGGCACACTGCATGGTTCTAGCACCTAGAACCAGAACTGATAATCCCTCAAAATATTCTATGTGAATGCCCCTCCTTTGTACATTTGTGCATCAATGAAGTTATGAGTAGCTCCAATTTCTACCAAAACTGATACTCTTTGTCCCATAATAGTTCCTCAAACTCTCAATCTTAGATACTTTGGAACTCCTCTTAATGCTGCAAGAGCTCCTCCCATTGGAGCAAAGGCCTTTACTGCATCTTTTGTGGGAAGCACAGCGCTGGTCTTCTCCTCCTCCTCAGAGAATATCTTAATGCAATGTGCTTTCCCTGCAACACATTGGTGGTTTGGCACCCATGGCTATTGATAGGTGAAACCGAGTTTTTTCTTCCTTAGACCCTTCCTATCATTGTCAAGAGATGTTCTCCCTGGATTCTCCTTTTGCCATGAAGATATATTTTGCTAAAAAGGTGCTTTAGTCTTGGGAAAGGTATGTTGTAAGTCCCTAGCCTTCTCCAAAGCTTCTTGGAGTGTAGTAGGTCTAGTCGATTTCACCAATCCATGCAATGGTTCAACCATCTCATCAATAAACATTCATACCTTCCAGTTCATAGTGAGGTCAGATACCATTACTGAAAGATTCAAATACTCAGCAATATAAATATCTAGATCTCCCCTTTGCTTGAGCTTGGTTAGCTCAAAAAAGTGAGCCTCCGGATCCCTTAGATCAAATCTCTCTACTAACTTCTTGGTGAAATTTGAATATGAAGTGATATGAGCATCCCCAAGTGCAGATAACCCATGGAACCACCATTCATGAGCCTCACCTTCCAGATGTAGCACTGCTATTTTGATAACTTCTATTTCGGAAACTCTGTTGAGTTGGAAATAAGTATCCAACTTCTCTACCCAAGCCTTGGTTGTGCACTTGGGTGATCCATCATAAGAGGGAAAAAATAACCTTCCCAAGTTGCACTGTAGATTTGAACTCTGTATAAACCCTCCCTTTTTATAGTGATGAAAAGACCTCCTTCCATCCTTGACCCGATAGAACTCCTGAAAGCTCAAATGTTCTTTGAATCTTCGATATTGAGATTCATATTCTACAAAATAATCACCAAGTATTTCTTCCTTCCAGGGTATTTCTTCCTCACCTTCCTCAAATAGGAATGTGGGCATAGTGGAGTGTTGTGAAGAAGGTTGTGATGTTGTTTGTTCCCAAAAATGTGATGTGCTGGAGCTTTCTCCATGGTGAAACCCTCTAAGGGATTCCTTTTGCCTCATCTCCTTGATATCTTTGGCAATGTCCTGCATGGTTTGTGTAGAAATATGTGTACAAGATGCATGCATACATCTAGATTCCCCTGATCTCACGATATTTAACTTCTTGCAAAATACAAAATCATTCCACTGTTAATATTTTGCGGAAAATTAATTGCAAACGCATGTGAAGCATAAATAAAAACAATTGCATATAACACAGTTGTTTAACAAGAAAGCATAAAGCTGAAAACCCCAAGTATCATATATTATGTATCATGGAGATCATGTAACAATCCACATACAAAGCTTAGTACATCAAGCTCTCAGTACAATCAACCGTCACACACTAACATAGAAGAAATCTACAAATCCATGCACTGATCTCTGCCCTCCTGCCAGCCTGCCTCCACATCCCTGCTGAAGAATAGCTCTGAATGAATTCAAATTACCCTTTCCTTGATTGCACAATACTCATTGGCAAATCCAATGTGTGTGTGGTGCAATCAATGCATCACTATAGTCACAACAGATAGTCCATCTTTCCCTTTCACCTATCTCTCCACTAGGTCTCCACTAGAACTGACATGCACTGTAGTTAACTGTTGTATTGTTCAGTTGATTAATGAGTTATTATTTGTGAATCAATTAACTAATTAATTCACTCCACTCTTACTAGTGTATCATTTAGTTAGACTAGATACAACTATCTCAACTGAGTCTAACTGAGTTAAACTGAATACAACTCCATGAACTACTCTTTCAACTCTGTCATAAATTTTCCACTTCAGTTCTAACTAAGTCCTCCATGCATGAACCACCAGTAAACCCTAGGAATTGCGTAATTCCTTCAGCCCACTGATTTTCCAAATCTGTGAATTGAAATTAAGTGCTCCAAGAGAATAAGTTGTTTTTTGTCGGATTATTATTAAGAGCTAATAATAATCAAAACTTATATTTTTAGATTGATGATCTATAAATAGACTTTGCCCAATATTCTAAAATTATAATTTCATCTATTTTTCCAAATTGACCAACCATCCACAAATAGCATCTTGCAACTTTTGAAATATGACCACCATGTCTAAAAATAGACTTACGCCAAAAATATCCTGCGGGCCCACTTAGTGAAGGCGACTCTTTTCAATAAGCTCATCATCTTGTTGAATCTCAACACTCCCTCTCAAGAAGATAGGTATTATCTTTCACCCCGATCCTGCCTCTATGGTATTCGAATTTTCTCCTGGTGAGAGCCTTCATTAGAATATCTGCATCCTAATCCTCCGTAGGAATGTACTGAAGCAACATGATCTTCCACTGCACACAATCTTTGATATGATGATACCGGATATCAATATGTTTAGATCTATCATGAAACACATGATTAATGGAGATTTTAATGCAACTCTGATTATCATAATGTGTCGCTGTAGGATATAAATGTGAACCGAACAAACCAACCAGGATCTTCCTCATCTAGATAGCCTCACATGCAGCTTGACTTGCTGCCATGTATTCTGCTTCCGCTGAACTGAGTGCCATGGATCTTTGTTTCCTGCTGTACCAATAAACTGTCGTAGATATGATACTGAAAATCCATCCTGATGTGCTCTTTCTGTCCATTGGGCTGCCTGCCCAATCTGCATCCGTGAAGCCATGCAACTTCACCTCATCCGTCTGTCTGTACCATAAACCATACTCAGATGTGTCCCTGAGATATCTCAGGACATGCTTGCCTACCTTCCAAAAGAGCTTGGTAGTCTTAACCATCGCTTGTGAAAGTTGGCTCACTGCATAGCATATGTCCAGTCTTGTATTAATTAAATACATGAGCGAACCCACCAACTGTCGATAAACAGTGGCATACACTACCTCTACCGATGTAGCATCCTCTTTCCTCCAATTTATTGGAAGAGGAGTGTCGATAGGCTTGCAGCTTTGCATGTGAAACTTCTCCAGTATCTCCCGGGCATACTTGCCTTGAGACACAAATAGTTCACCTTCCCACTGCCATATTTCCAATCCAAGGAAATAATGAAGGAGGCCCAAATCCTTCATCTCAAACTCCTTTGCAAGATCTACCTTGCATGAGTGTATCAACTGCTCATCACCCGTTAATATTAAATCATCAACATAAAGAACAATGATTAAAAGCTTACCCTCCACCACAATTTGGTACAGGATTTCATTCGCCTCACTCTTGGTGAAGCCAAGTCCAGTGAAATAGCTGTCGATCTGAATGTACCAAGCACGAGGTGCTTGTTTCAGCCCATACAACACTCTTTTGAGCCTGCACACATGCGACTCGCTGCTGAAGATCTCAAATTGTTTAGGCTACTCAATGTACACCTCTTCCTCAATGATCCCATTAAGGAACACAGTCTTCACATCCATCTCATGAATGTGCCAACCCATCTGTGCTGAGAGAGCAAGGATGGTCCGTATGGAATAATACCGTGCGAAAGGTGCAAAGGTTTCTTCATAGTCAATCCCCTTGATCTGTGAGAAGCCCCGGGCAACAAATCTTGCCTTATACTTCTCGACGCTCCCATCAACAACTTGCTTTACCTTGTAGATCCATCTTGATCCTACAATTTATTTTCCCACCGGCCTTGGAACAATCTCCCAAGCATTGTTTCTCACAATGGAGTCATACTCCTCCACCATGGCATCTACCCATGTGGGCTCCTGCACTGCTTCTTCAAAAGAATATGGCTCTGTCATGATACACTTGCTCATAAGAGCCATGTATCCAGTAAATCGGTCAGGTGACTGTCTCTGTCTGTGCTGTGATGTAGGGACTCCTACATTATGTGCCGCATCAAGCTTCAATCTCTCAACTTATGTGGTACGCTTTCTGCCTTGTCTGATGTTTGGTTCTGCATGAGTGGACTCCTCCACTCCATGAATCTCCTCCTGTGGCTGATCCACATCTAGAGGCTCATCTTTGGGAACAATAAGTTCCTCCTCTGCATGCAAGTGTAGCTCCCTCTCAAGTGAAAACTTCATGGCTTTCACCTCATTGAATTTTATATCCTGTCGCACCACAATCATCTGACTGTCTGGAAAATACACACGATAATTATGGGGTGTTTCTTTGTACCCCACAAATATCCCAACTTCTGCAGTCAGCTCCAGCTTCTTCCTGGTGTCCTTTTTCACATGAATGTAAATAGATGAGACAAAAATATTCAAATGAGAAATATCAAGCTTCTTACCAGTAAAATATTCTTTAGGTGTACTCATTCCAAGTACTCTATGAGGACAATGGTTTTTCACATAAACTGAAATGTTGCATGCTTCCACCCACAAGTGCATCGGTAGGCCTTGGTCATGCAACATAGCTCATGCAGCACCCACGATCATTTTTTTATTCCTCTCTGCGACCCCATTATGCTATGGGCTATGAGGTACTATGAGTTCTCCTAAAATTCCTTTTTTTCTATAGAAGTCTTTTAATTTTCCTGAGATGTATTCACCACCATTATCACTCCGTAGAGATTTCACTTGCTTCCCCAACTCCTTCTCCACCAATGCTTTAAACTCATAGAAATTTGAGAATGTTTCGCTCTTCTTCTGCATGAAGAATATCCACCATCTATGAGAATAGTCATCAACAAATATAACATAATACCTATGTTTTGCTGTTGAAAAAACCCAGAAAGGTCCACACACATCTATGTGAATTCTCTCCAGGATCACCGAAGCAGGGTTCTCCTTCTCATGAAAGGTGGTCTTCACAAACTTACCCATAATACATCCCTTGCATTGATTTGAATGTGCAAGAGTACCCTTGGGAAGTCTAGTATAAATCTGCTGCAAAATCTTCAAAGCGCCATGGTGAAGATGGACCAATCTCGTGTGCCATAATTCGCCCTCATCCCAGCTCACCATTTCTTCTGCTTTGCCCACCATTGTAGCGCAGCCATCTACCTCCAGCTTGTAGAGAGTCTTAACTTGAATCCCTATCTTCTTGGTTTGACCCATTGTTTTATGTCGAAGGAAGGCTTTTCCCTCACTGAAAACAACATCATAACCTTTGTCTTCCAACATTGCGACCGAGACCAAGTTCTTCTTCAGAATTGGAACATGCATAACATCCTTCAACAAAAATGGATTACCGAACTCTCTCTCAAATGTAATGGTCCCAATGCCAGTCGCACTCTATCGACCATCGTCGCCCATCTCTATATGCATCTAGAGGTCCTTCTCCTCCAAGTCATTATACAACTCCTTGTCTCCCTTCATATGGAAAGACGCACCACTATCAAGATAGCACAATGATGCCATATATCTTGAAACCAAGCATGCGATCAAATAGAAATCAAGTTCAAATTGTGAGGCTAATTCCTCTCCAGTTGCAACTCCAACAGACTTCTTGTTCTTCTTCTTCTGTGGGTAGTTAGTGGCGAAATGCCCATGTTCGTGACAGTGAAAACACTTCACCTTGGACAAATCTTGCTTCTTGCCTTTAACTTCGGAATTTGAAGGAAATTTCTTCCCCTTCCCTTTCCTTTCTTTGGCAGCCAAAGCACAATTCTCTTCGTCTTCATTCTTTGATGAAGATCCATCCCCGGTACCCCGCCTTATCTACTCCTGCACAAGATCCGACCAAAGTCGCTCCCATCTCGGTAGTTTCTCCCATCCATCGATAGAGTGTTCGTAGCTATGCAAACTCTTCGGAAGCCCAAGGAGATCCAAGCTCACCAAGTCTTCATCATCAACAGTAATCCCCACACTTCCCAGTTCATCCCTACAGTGGACAAACTTCGTGAGATATTTTGGAATATTGTCGCCCTTCTCCATTTTTATTTTTCTGAGCTTGTCTTTAAGTACCAACTTCCTTTGGTCACTTCTGATTTGGAAAAAATATGTCAAAGCCTTCCACATTAAGAATGGAGTGGCTTTCCCATGAAGGCTGGACACAATATGGTCCTTCACACCTTCCAACATAATTCTTCTTGTCTTCGCTGTCTTATTTTTCCATGCGTCAAGTAATGCAACATCGCTAGATCCCGACTTAGGAACATCGCTATCGATGAACTCCTTCAGTCCATTATCCTCCAGCACCACCTCCATCCTATCCTTCCAGGCTATGTAATTCGAGCTCCCATCAAGGGCATACTCCAATCGCAACCCATTGAAAGACATTTCAATGTATACTCAACTTCTCCACCAAGAATTTTCTGTAGCAAATTCGAATTGTCCACCAGCACAAACTCAAAAATTCTTCACAATTGCAATATTCAAGAATTAACACTGCTCCAATACCATGTAGAAATATGTATACAAGATGCATGCATACATCCAAATTCCCCTGATCTCAAAATATTTAACTTCTTGCAAAATACATAATCATTCCACTGTTAAACTGTTGCGGAAAATTAATTGCAAACACATGTGAAGCATAAATAAAAACAATCGCACATAACAAAGTTGTTTAACGGGAAAGCCTAAAGCTAAAAACCCCAAATATCATATATTATGTATCATGGAGATCATGTAACAATCCACATACAAAGCTCAGTACATCAAGCTCTCAGTACAATCAATCGTCACACACTAACATAGGAGAAATCTGCAAATCCATGCACCGATCTCTGCCCTCCTGCCAACCTGCCTCCACTGCGCAATCCTTGCTGAATAATAGCTCTGAATGAATTTGAATTACCCTTGCCTTGAATGCGCAATCCTAATTGGAAACTCCAATGTGTGTGTGTTGTAATCAATGCATCACTATAGTCACAACAGATAGTCCATCTTGCCCTTTCACCTATCTCTCCACTAGGTCTCCACTGGAACTGACATGCACTGTAGTTAACTGTTGTATTGTTCAGTTGATTAATGAGTTATTATTTATGAATTAATTAACTCCTAGTTAGTTCCTCCCTCTCACTTCTAGTGTATCATTCGATTAGACTGAATACCCAACTAGCTCAACTGAGTCTAACTGAGTCTAACTGAATACAACTCCATGAACTACTCTTCCAACTCTGTCATAACTTTGCCACTTCATTTCTAACTGATTCCTTCATGAATGAACCACCAGTAAACCCTAGGAATTGCATAATTCCTTCAGCCCACTGATTTTCCAAATCTGTGCACTAAAATTAAGTGCTCCAAGAGAATAATTTGTTGTTTATTGTCGGATTATTATTAAGAGCTAATAATAATCGGCACTTCTATTTTTAGATCGACAATCTATAAATAGACTTCATCCAATATTCTAAAAATAGAATTTCATCTATTTTTCCAAATTGACCAACCATCCACAAATATCATCTTGCAACTTCTGAAATATGATCACCATGTCTAAAAATAGACTTGCGCAAAAAATAGCCTGCGGGCCCACTTAGTGAAGGAAACTCTTTTCACGAAGCTCATCATCTTTTTGAATATCAACAGTTTGAAGAAGAAGTTTTGGGATCTCTTTCTCGTCCATGGCTGTAGATTTATTTTCCCCACAAGCTGAGCCAAGAACATAGCTCTGGTACCACTGTAATATTCCTTCTTAGGAAATTCAGCAATATAGACAGATAAAATGCAGTTTTCAAAAAATTACACTATAAAAATAAGAAACAGCACTTAGATCCCTTATTTTTTGCATTATGGCCCTCACATATAGAAGAGGATAAGAAAAAAATCCCTCTAGCTATGTTAAACAGATCTCCCCAGCTCATTATGGCTTAAAAACACCCAAACCCCATGACTTACACCATACAAAATTTCTGAAGCATTTGAAAATGTAATTAAATGAGGGTTTCTACAAGAATAAGATAGGAAATAATTGATCTGAAGTTATATTACTCAAAGAGTTGAGAAAATGGAGATCTAGCCCCTTTTATACAATATGAAGATAACCCGGCAAGGGTTTCATGAAAGCATAAGTACAAAATGTTAGATCTATAGATCTAGATCTAAAATCACGCAGTCCAACTGCATCTCTACATACATGTGGCTAAAAAATACAATAAATGGCTGAAAATCCTCCTTACTAGCTTTCTGGGAAAGAGATTGCCCCTTTTCCTAGGAGACTAGCTCAAAATCAAGGGTTTTAACCCTCCCACTGCAACACCAAGAGAAATGACACAATTTCTACAAGAGAATGTGCTGTAGATGTTGGTGACTGCTTGACCCAATGTCTGACAGTGGAAATGTAGCCCAAAATTCTCCTCTCAGGTCCCTTCAACAAGTTCTCCAAGGAAGAGTATGGAACTCTCGCATGAGAATCCCTTTTACTAAACAGTGCAACAAACCCAACTAAACAGCTGAAGCATGCAAGAAGTCATAAGAACCAAACATAGAAAATATTCTGAATGCTTCTCATTGCTTCCATCCCTTCCTTTTTATTCTTGGTGAGCCTCCGCACTCTTGACCCCACTCATTCATGAGTTTGCTTCCTTGCAAAGAGTCCTCCTCCAAAACTGTGTTGTCCCCACTAGCTCTATCTTCTCTTTTGGCAGTGTTGTTGATTAGGTCAACATAGATCTAGTCCATGTGCATTGCCCCCTTTCACACCCAAGGTGACTTTATTTTTCCTACCTAAACTGATCCCCATTCACATTGTGAATGTTTTATTCCTACTAAAGAGATTTAAGGGTCTCCCTACCCCATTTATTCTTCTAGACTGCAAAACAGAGCAACATATAATATTCCAACGAGCAGCAATCTAATTGGGAATATTACAACATCCTTAACTTCCGAAGGTGGGTTAGGTATCTCTGTGTGGCTGTCTATTATTTCTTGTAGATTCTTTGCTGCCCTCTGTTTGCGTAGCAACTTAATACACGCCTGGAGAAATGGTTTAACTTTATCATCAGTCTTTACTTTTGGCATAGGTGCCTCATCCCTAGTGAAGTCCTTGCGGGCTACAACAAATCTTTCCTTTTCCTTCTGTAGGTCCAAACCTTCTTGTTTGATAGCTTATTTTCGGATAAGAGGTTCAGCCACAGCTTTCTCCTCAGTTCCCCCGGTGGCTATGCCATTGCGTGTTATGACATTAATGCTTGGTCCTTTGTCTCGAGGTTTTGCCTTAACCCTCTGCACATTCTGTGCAGGTGTTTTTTGCTTTTCCTGGATTTTTGCTATCAAAATTGGGCAGCCTTCAATCACATGGTCCAACTGTCTATAGTATCTGCAAGATTGTCTTGCCAGGTTCGGGCAGTCCCTCACAAAGTGCCCTACTTCTCCATAGTTATAATAGATCAGTTGTCCTCTTCCTCAACCTGCGCTTCCACCTCTGCCCCCTCCCATACCCCTAGCTGGGGAGCCACTAATGCCTGAGGGGGATCTTGGTAAAGAAGGGCCCGCTTGTACCCTATATATTTTTCCTCGGTCTATCATTAAATCATAAGTGCAGCAGTTATGTTCATCGTTTCCTACCGATCGACAAAACCGACACCATTGTTTCTTCAGTTTTGGAACATACGCACCATGACGGGGGCAGTGGTTAGTATCATACAGGCCAGCTACATGACAATCATCACACCACAATGTTGGTCCACTTGGTCCCATAGTCTCCCTAGGCCGCAATGGACTGGGTCCCCCAGCTTGGAGGTAGTCTGACAACAGTGGGCACTAATCTTTGCTATGGCCTGATACCCTGCATCGGATGCACCATACATCTGGGCCAACTTCTTTCCCTTGGTCCTTTCACAGGTTCTGGATTTCCATGTGCATTGCCTCCAGCTGCCCTTGGATTTGTTGTACTCCCAAGTGGGTATCATCTCTTGGCGCGACTTCTAACTTCACAGCAATCTCTAAATATTTTTCCTGTGATTCAATGGCTTGCTGACCCATAGGTATGTGTAGGTGAGGTAGTAACATGGCGATGAACCATTCCTTGTGATGTCTGTCATCATACATAAATTCCCCTTCTCTGATCACCTTCTTTAGCCGCTGTTCAACCTCCCATACAGACTCAGAGGGCCCTTGTTTAAAATCTTTTATGTCATTCACTATCTGAGAGTAGCACTTAGGTTTGTGGAACTGTTTTTTTAGGGCATCCTTAATCGCTTGAATAGTTATGTTTGCATGTTGAGCTATGTATCCCATATACCAGTCCAAGGCTCTTCCTTCAAAGGCGAAAGATATTTGTGCCCTTTTTACAACATCGTTAGCCACATTTTTCGCATTCCATACTGACTCTGTGATAAAGCAGAACCTGTCCATATCTTCATCCCCTACACCCTTGAAGTTAGGTAGCTTCATGTGCTGGGCCATATCGTCTTCTAATAGAGGTGGAGGTATGGGTGATTTCTTACCCCTATGCTGGCTTGAAGGTGGTGTAGCTGGGGGGCTATGTGTAGCTAAATCTCTTACTGGATTGTAGACATATCTCTCTCCTTCCTGATTAGTTATGTAGTATTTACCAGATCATGTTGTGATTTCACCCAGATTGGAGGTCATTCACTTGGTGTGGCTGCACAGAATACCTTTTTCACACAAAAAAATCTTGATTAATAATGGTAGTGTCTTCAGAAACTTACCTTGGAAACCTTTGAAGAACCTCCGCTTTACCTTAGAATAGGATATGAACTAATCGACTGCGAAATCGGTCACAAATCATCTCAACACGCTATCCACCCAGTGATCTACCATACGAGTGATGGTATTATCAGTTCTTTCCAACTGCCAGATTAATTCCAGAGTCCACTGCATGACCCGATTGTCCTTCTAAAACATTTGGAAATCTACGAGCCTCGCCAACCACTCCTGAAGCTCATTCAAAAACGCTAAAAAGAAAATTTTGTAGAATTCAGTGAAGATGTACTTATTCTTCCACTTCTCCGTCGTCAACTTCATGCTGCAATTCTCTTTTACCGCAAATTCCTGAACTTTTTTTTCAAACCACTCTTCAATTTCTTTCCTTTCAGGTCTCCAATGTTCCCTTGGAATTACCCGATCTCTCTCTCAAAATTCTCTCGGTCCTAGCAACGGAACCATTTGTTGGCTCGAGGGATCTTGACCCAGGTTCGGAGGTTAAGGTTTTCCAACAAACCCCTATACTACTTTCCCTTTCAGTAGTGACTTGCTTGCATAGGCCAAAGTCTCACCCGAAGCAGTATGGGAGGGTGCTGGAACCAGGTTTCCGCACCCTGAGAGAGAGTAGGTAAGTCAAGAGTAAGTAAGTCACCCTATCAGGTTTGCACAAGACAGGTCTATTCGCAGGTTTTTTAACAGTATAATCCGTAGTATACAAAGATATTAGCATGCACATATCTAGTCAATACCTTCGCATCCACGTGTGTATCAGCAGTTATCAGCACACAATATCATAACGCATCATTAACAGATTACAGATACACTTCATACCATAGCATAGACAGATTCTCAGCATAAAGAGATAACACAACTGTATTCGTAGCTCCAATAGATCCCAAAGGTTCGCATCAACAGTAACACATCAGATCAGATAACACAAAGATACTTTAATTCTATCTGCATATATTAGCATCAAAAACCTAGTACAATCGAAACACAACCTACACACACAACTAGTAGGGTCCGCACGTAGTGGGACTGAGGATCTTTGTGCACACAGCCAGCAAGATTCCTTACCCAAACGACACAACAATAGATCTAAAAATTCGCACTTAGCATCAGACTTAATTCTTGCCTACCTTAAGAATCAAAATGTTCATCTATTTATATCGACTTAGCCTACTCTTCCAATGGTCTGCAAACCATGGTTTGTGGACTCTTGGTCTACCCTTGACCCATTACAATGCATTAAAGGCTTTGACCCACCCCAAAACCCCTGTGTTAGACTAATTAGTATCAAAAATATACAAAATTGTGCAAAATTCGTAGCTTTAGGGGATCTTGTTCCAACATGCCTCATGAATAATGTTTTCAACAAATACTTGGATAAGTTTGTGCTAGTTTTTATTAATGAAATATTAGTGTATTTAAAGGCTGAAGAGGAGCATGAAGAACACCTCAAAGACATGTTATAATTTCTATAAGAGTATCAACTACACACTAAGCTTAGTAATTGTGATTTCTTCCAATCACAAGTTCACTAGGTGGGTCATGCTATCTCCTAAATAAGGAGTGGTAGTTGATCCTAAAAACATAAAGTCCATACTGGAGTCGCTTGCTCCTCAAAATGTAACAAAATTTATATATTTTATCGGGTTAGTAGGAAATTACATGAGATTCATTTAAGGATTCTTGAATATTGGGAACCCAATGGAAATATTTCAAAATAATTGGTGAGATTCCATTGGAAATTATAGTGTGCAACAAGCTTTGAACAACTGAAGAACCTTCTCACACATGTACTTATTTTGAATATTTCATGCTTGATAAATATTTCTTGGTTTTTTGTGGATGCTTGCAAGGAGGGACTAGATGGATTTTTCATGAAATATGGACATGTGATCAATTATGAGTCCAAGAAATTAAATGAGCACAAGAAGAACTATGTAACAGATGATTTATAGTTTGTAGTCATTGTTCATGTTTTAAAAATATGGAGACACTACTTGCTTGGAAAAAAGTCTATATTAAAGGCAAATCATATTAGACGTTTGTGGTATTTTTTTATCAACCTCAATTAAATTCTTGGTGGGCTAGATGGATGTCCCTTATTAGTGAATTTTATTTTGAAATCAATAACTCTAAACAAAAATAAAAATGAGTGGTTGATGTGCTCAATATAAGTATGCAAGTGATACATACGGAAACCATAAGAACTTGTGAGAAATTAATCAAAGAAAGAATCAAGGAAGGCGAGCACTTCAAACATGTAAGTAAGTGTTTGCAGCAAGAACTCAAGGCCCAATGGAAGAAAATTATAAACTAACCAAATATGGATTATTGATATTCATAAATAATATGTACATACCCATTGTGGTTGAATTAAAAAAGATCATAATGGATAGGTTTCAAAAATACCATAAGAAAGTCCACCCAAGATAACAACGAGTAGGAAACAATATTATTGGCCAGAGATGAAGAAATAAATTGTTGAATATATTTCAAATTTTTTATAATGGTGATATGTTAAAGTGGAATGAAATCACCTAGAAGGACTGTTACAACCAATACCACTTCCACAGTGGAAGTGGGAGGTCATATCAATGGACTTCACCATTGTATTACCAAGAACCCCTAAGGATCATTATGTGATCATGATAGTAGTAGATAATATGAGTAAGTAAAATCACTTTATACTTATAAATTCTATGTATAAGGAAATAAATATTCCCATATTTTCATATTCCATGGTACACCGAAGAATATCATATCAGATTAGGATGCCAAGTTTACCTCTAATTTTTTGAAGGCTCTATTTCTAGGATTTGGAACCCATTATATTTTATCACAACATATCACTCTTATATTTATGGATATATAAAAAGAGAAAATCAATTTTGAAGACATTATCAAGATGTATGTCATGGGCCATCCCAAGAGATGGGAATATTGTTTTCCTTCAGTAGATTTTTCTTACAATAATGGCTATCACCAGTTAGTAAAGATGAGTCATTTTGAATATTTTTATGGAAGGAAGTGCAATATTCCAGTAAGTTAGGATAATCAAGTGCATATAGTCTCACTTAGTCTAGATACGTTAAAATGAAATGGAATAAAAAGTGATTAGCATAAAACAAAAATTATAGGTAGCTCAAGACCAACATAAGAGTTATGTATATCAGAACATAATCGTGAGAGATTTGAGTAGGAGAGCATGTATATATCTAAATAAAGATAAGGATAATTTACTTGAAGGTGGGATCATGTACCAAGTTAGCACCAAGATATTGTGGACCCTTCTATATATTATAATGATTGAGGCCGATAGCATACAGGATTTCGTTGTGGACAATAGTGAAGGCATGTGATGTGTTTCATATATCCTTTCTTAAAAACATATACATTATTCTAATCATATTATTGGTTGGGATTTGATATAGATGGAACCATAAAGAGAATTCAATCCCGAACCTCAGTGCATACTCAACAGGAGGGAGACCATGCTCCATAATCAAGTCATCATAAAATGGAAGCCCCTAAAACCAGATGAAGCTACCTAGTAACTAGAAGATGATCTGAGAAAGGAATACCCATTCTTTTCTATATATAAATTCAGTTCTATAGATTACAGAACATCAAATACATTTTTCCTTTTAGGGGGTGGGGATGTAACATCCCTTTTATAATCACCATTTTTTTAAATGTAATTAAAGGATGATTTTTCTAGAGGTTCAACATGGATGTAATTTCAAGACTATTTTATGTAAATATCCCATTTAATTATATTTTAAATTTTAAAGTTGAAGAAGAGGACCAAACTATACATATCCAAATGTATGAAAGGATAACCTTCTTGAGGAAGTTAGTAAGTTGAACTACCAAATATTGATAAATTATGAGGGAGATGGGTGAGGAGGCAGAGGATTTCCCAAGCATGGGATGTGTATTATGTGGCAATCTATTTTTACTTCATAGCATGAGGAGGTATCTAATAATCCTCATATGCTAGGTAGTGCTTGTGGGGAGTAATCACCAGTTTATGAGACAATAGGAAGAGACAATGTGTGTGTAGAGAAGTGACTTGAATAGAATATTGGGCAAAGTCTATTTATAGATCGCTAATCTATAAATAGATGCATGTCGATTATTATTAGCCCTTAATAATAATCCGACAATAAATATCAACTTATTCTGTTGGAGCACTTTATTTCAGTGAACAGATTTGGAAAATTAGTGGGCTGAAGGACTTACGCAATTCCTAGGGTGGTTGGTGACTCATGCATGGAGGACTCAATTATAACTAATAATGGCAAGTTGTGACAGAGTTGGAAGAGTAGTTATGTGAGCTATTATTTAGTTTAACTCAATTAAGTGAGTTAAACTCAGTTGTGCTAGTTGTATCTAGTTCTAACTGAAGATACACTAGTGAGAGTTTAGTGAATTAATTATTTAACTAATTCACAACTAGAGACTCACTTGCAACTGAACAAATACAACAGTTAACTACTTGCATGTCAATTCTAGTGGAGACCCAGTGGAGAGATAGGTGAAAGGGTGAGATGGACTATCTATTGTGACTATAGTGATGCATTAAATGCATATAACACACATTGGATATTCCAATGAGGATTGCACAGTCAAGGCAAGGCCATATCGAATTCATTTAGGGGTCTTATTCAACAAGGATTTCCAGTGGAGGCAGGTTGTCAGGAGGCAAGAAATTGGTGCATAGATATGTAAATTTCTGCATGACAGTGTGTAATGATTGTTGATTGTACTGAGAGCTGTATGTACTAAGCTTTGTATGAGATTTTTACATGTTCCATTGATATACATAATATATGATAGTTGGGGTTTTTAGCTTTAAGCTTTCCCATTAAACAATTGTGTTTATGTGCGATTGATTTTGCTTCATATGTGTTTTGAAATTGGTGATTTAATTTCCGCAAAGAATTAAGTGGAAGGATTATCTTTAACATAAGATTAATTTTTTAGATCAGGGGAGTTTGGTAATATACATGCATCCTCCATAATTTATAAATGGTATCAAAGTAGTGTTGATCACTGGATATTGCAATATTGAAGCAGTGCTGAGTTTTGTGCTGGTGGACAATTCGAATTTGCTGCAGACATTTCTTGGTGCGACAGTTGAGTATTCATTGAAATGGATTTCAATGGGTTGCGGTTGGAGTATGGCCTTGAGGGTAGCTCAAAATACATATCCTGGAAGGAGAGGATGGAGGTGGTGCTTGAAGATAATGGTCTGAAGGAGTTCATCGATAGTGATGTCCCTAAGCCCACTTCGATGAATGTTACATTACTTGAAGCCTGGCAAAAGAAAGTAGCGAAGACAAGAATAATTATGTTGGAAGGTGTGAAGGACCATATTGTTTCAAGCCTCCATGGGAAAGCCACTCCATTTTCAATGTGGAAGGCTTTGACAGATCTATCCAAAGTAGCAACAACCATAGGAAGTTGGCACTAAAAGATAAGCTCAGAAAAATCAAAATGGAGAAGGGCGACAGTATTCCAAAATATCTCATGAAGTTTTTACAATGTAGGGATGAGCTGGGGAGTGTGGGAATCATAGTTGCAGATGATGACTTGGTGAGCTTGGCTCTCCTTGGGCTACCAAAGAGTTGGCACAGTTATCAGGACTCTGTCAATGGATGGGAGAAACTGTCGAATTGGGAGCAACTTTGGTAGGATCTAGTGCAGGAGGAGATAAGACGAAGTACTAGGGGTGGATCTTCATCAAAGAATGATGATGAAGAGAATTATGCTTTGGCTGCCAAAAAAAGGAAAGGGAAGGGGAAGAAATCCCATTCAAAATATGAGGCTAAAGGCAAGAAGCTGTATTTGTTCAAGGTGAAGTGTTTTCACTGTCACGAACATGGGCATCTCGCCACTAACTGCCCACAGAAAAATAAGAACAAGAAGGCTATTGGAGCTGCAGCTGGTGAGGCCCTTGCCTTGAAATTTGAACTTAATTTCTCCTTGATCGTATACTTGGTTTCAAGCACAATGGGATTGGTGCGGTATCTTGATAGTGCTGCTTCCTTCCACATGACAGGAGACAAGGAGTTGTTTAGTGACTTGGAGGAGAAAGATATCCAAATGCATATACATATGGGCGACGATGGTAGATACAATGCGACTAGCATTGGAACCATTACCTTTGAGAGGGATTCAGGTAAACCATTTCTATTGAAAGATGTTATGCATGTTCCAGGTCTGAAGAAGAACTTGGTCTCGGTCGTGATGTTGGAGGACAGAAGTTATGACATTGTTTTCAACGAGGGAAAATATTTTCTGCGACATAAAACAATGGGTCAAACCAAGAGGATATGGATTCGTGTTAAGAATATCTACAAGCCGGAGGTAGATGGCTGCACTGCAATGATGGGCAAAGCAGAAGAAGTGGTGAGCCGAGATGAGGGCAAATTATGGCACAAGAGACTAGGCCATCTTCACCATGGCGCCTTGAAGATTTTGCAGCAGATTTCTACTGGACTTCCCAAGGGTACACTTGTGTAGTCATATTAGTTCAAGGGATGTAATTTGGGTAAGTTTGTGAAGACCACCTTTCATGAGAAGGAGAAACGTGCTTCGGTGATCCTGGAGAGAATTCAAACAGATGTGTGTGGACCTTTCTCGGTTGCTTCAAAAACAAAACACAGGTATTATGTTATATTTGTTGATTAATGTTCTTGTAGATGCTAGATCTTCTTCATGCAGAAGAAGAGTGAAACATTCTAAAAGTTCTATGAGTTTAAAGCATTGGTGGAGAAGGAGTTGGGGAAGCAAGTGAAGGCTCTGTGGAGTGATAATGGCGGTGAATATATCTCAAATGAATTCAAAGACTTCTGTATCAAAGAAGGAATTCGAAGAGAACTCATAGCGCCTCATAACCCACAGAAGAATGGGGTCACGGAGAGGAATAACGAAACGATCATGGGTGTTGCATGAGCTACTCTGCATGACCAGGGCCTACCAATGCACTTGTGGGTGGAAGTATGCAACACTGCGGTTTATGTGCAAAACTGTTGTCCTCATAGAGTACTTGGCATTAGTACACCTGAAGAAGCTTTTACTGGTAAGAAGCCTGATATTTCTCATTTGAAGATTTTTGGCTCATTTTTTTACATTCATGTGACAAAGGACATCGGGAAGAAGCTGGAGCCGACTGTAGAAGTTTGGATATTTGTGGGGTAAACAAAAAAAACCCATAATTATCGTGTGTATTTTCCAAAAATTCGGATGACTGTGCTGCAACGGGATATAAAATTCAATGAGGAGAAAGCCATGAATTTGTCGCTTGAGAGGGAGCTACACTTGCATGCAGAGGAGGAAATTCTTGTTCCCAAAGATGAGCCTCAAGATGTGGATCAGCCACAAGAGGAGGATCATGGAGTGGAGGAGTCCACTCACACAGAGCCAAACATCAGAACTGGCAGAAGGTGTACCATAGAAGCTGAGAGGTTGAATCTTGATGCGGCATAGAATGTAGGAGTCCCTACATCACAACATAGACATAGATAGTCACCTAACCAATTCACTAGATACATGGCTCTCATGAGCAAGTGTATCATGACAGAGCCATCTTCCTTTGAGGAAGCAGCACAGGAGCCCACATGGGTAGATGCCATGGTGGAGGAGTATGACTCCATTGTCAAAAACAATTATTGGATATTGTTCCAAGGTCGGTTGGTAAATCAGTGGTAGGTTCAAGGTGGATCTACAAGGTAAAGCAAGATGTTGATGGGAGCGTCGAGAATTATAAGGCAAGATTTGTTTCCCGGGGCTTCTCATAGATCAAGGGGATTTATTATGAAGAAACATTTGCACCTATTGCACGGTATTATTCCATGAGGACCATCCTTTCTCTCTCATCACAGATGGGTTGGCACATTCATCAAATGGATGTGAATACTGCATTCCTTAATGGGATCATTGAGGAAGAAGTGTACATTGAGCAGCCTGAAGGATTTTAGATCTTCAGTAGCGAGTTGCATGTGTGTAGACTCAAAAGAGCATTGTATGGACTGAACCAAACACCTCATGCTTGGTACACACAGATTGACATCTATTTCATTGGACTTGGCTTCACCAAGAGTGAGGCAGATGAAAACCTATACCAAATTGTGGTGGAGGGTAAGATTTTAATCATTGTTATTTATGGTGATGATTTAATACTAACAGGTGATGAGCAGTTGATACACTCATGCAAGGAGGATCTTGCAAAGGAGTTTGAGATGAAGGATTTGGGCCTCCTTCATTATTTCCTTAGATTGGAAATATGGTAGCGAGAAGGTGAACTGTTCATGTCTCAAGGAAAGTATGTTAGGGAGATACTTAGTAAGTTTCACATGCATGATTGCAAGCCCATGGATACTCATCTTCTAGGAAATTGGAGGAAAGAGGATGCTACATCGGCAAAGGTAGTGGATGCTACTGTCTATTGACAATTGGTGGGTTTGCTCATGTATTTAGTTAATACAAGACCAGACATATGCTATGCGGTGAACCAGCTTAGTCAAGCGATGGTTAAGCCTACCAAGCACTTTTGGAAGGCAAGAAAGCATGTCCTGAGATATCTTAGGGGAACATTTGAGTATGGCTTATCGTACAGACAGACATATGAGGTGAAGTTGCATGGCTTCACGGATGCAGATTGGGCAGGCACCCCAACAGACAGAAAGAGCACATCAGGAGGGGTTTCCAGTATCATATCTATAGCAATTTCTTGGTACAGTAGGAAACAAATATCCGTTTCACTCAGTTCAGTGAAAGAATAATACATGGCAGCAAGTCAAGCTACATGTGAGGCTATCTGGATGAGGAAGATCCTGGTCAGTTTGTTATGTTCTCATTTAGATCTTACATTGATACATTGTGATAATCAGAGTTGCATTAAACTCTTGATTAATCTTGTGTTTCATGATAGATCTAAGCATAAAGATATCTGGTATCATCATATCAGAGATTGTGTGCAGCGGAATATCATGTTGCTTCAGTACATTCGTACGGAAGATTGGGATGCAGATATTCTGATGAAGGCGCTCACCAGAAGAAAATTCGAATACCATAGAGGCAAGATCGGGGTGAAATATAATCCCTATCTTGTTGAGAGGGAGTGTTGAGATTCAACAAGATGATGAACTTAGTGAAAATTAAGCACCTTCACTAAGTGGGGCTCGCAGTCTATTTTTAGGTGTATGTCGATTTTTAGACATGGTGAGCATATTCTATAAGTAGCAGGAGGCTATTTGTATATGGTTGATCAAGTTGGAAAAATAGATGAGATTCTATTTTTAGAAGATTGGGTGAAGTCTATTTATAGATCACTAATCTAAAAATAGATGCATGTCAATTATTATTAGCCCTTAATAATAATCTGACAATAAATATCAACTTATTCTCTTGGAGCACTTTATTTCAGTGAACAGATTTGGAAAATTAGTGGGCTGAAGTAATTACGCAATTCCTAGGGTGGTTGGTGACTCATGCATGGAGGACTCAGTTATAACTGATAGTGGAAAGTTGTGACAGAGTTGGAAGAGTAGTTGTGTGAGCTATTATTTAGTTTAACTCAGTTAAGTGAGTTAAACTCAATTGTGCTAGTTGTATCTAGTTCTAACTGAAGATACACTAGTGATAATTTAGTGAATTAATTATTTAATTAATTCAAAACTGGAGACTCACTTACAACTGAACAAATACAGCAGTTAACTACTTGCATGTCAGTTCCATTGGAGACCCAGTGGAGAGATGGGTGAAAGGGTGAGATGGACTATCTGTTGTGACTATAGTGATGCATTCAATCCATTTAACACACATTGGATATGCCAATAAGGATTGCACAGTCAAGGAAAGGCCATATTGAATTCATTCAGGGGTCTTCTTCAACAGGGATTGCACAGTGGAGGCAAGTTGTCAGGAGGCAAGAAATTGGTGCATAGATATGCAAATTTTTGCATGACAGTACGTAATGATTGTTGATTTTACTGAGAGCTTGATGTACTAAGCTTTGTATGAGACTGTTACATGTTCCATTTATATACATAATATATGATAGTTGGGGTTTTTAGATTTAATATTTCCGATTAAACAATTGTGTTTATGTGTGATTGATATTGCTTCATATGTGTTTTGCAATTGGCAATTTAATTTCGGAAAAGAATTAAGTGGGAGGATTCTGTATCTAACATAAAATTAATTTGTTAGATTAGGGGAGTCCGGTAATATACATGCATCTTGTATAATTTCTACACATATTAATCCACATAAGTTCTGTGTAGGTAATCTTACACTTACATTTCCAAGAGCTACAATTTAAAAAAATAAACTTAAAAAAAACACCAATGATTTTGTGTTCTATGATGTTAGGTATCACAATATTTTCAACATTCATGCATCCACTGTGCCATCAAAACAAAGCCATTCCCAACAAATGACAATGAAAATTTCCATGGATCAATTCTCTTGATGCTACTAATTTTTTATGGAACTTTGCACTTGTGAATGATCAATGATGAAACCCTGCTAAGCATGAAGTTTTAACCTCCAAAGAGATGAAATACATGCATCGTTAGGCTCTACATTTTTTTTAGTCTCATACCAATCCTTATTCAAAGAATTATGGTGAAAAAACTCTACCAGAGAACCCAAAAATTTACGGTCCATTTATTAGAAATGAAATAACTCAGAAACATTACAGAAAACCCACACACAAAGTAAACAAAACAATGGCGAAAAAGAGGCTTCAGCCTCATGGCATTCTCATCATTCTCTCTTATTAAAAGAATTTAGTTTACAATTTAAATAGATGAGAGAAAATGTCTTAAGATAGTCCGAGCTATCTTAGACTCCTTTGGTTGAGATAATTTATCACCAAAAACCCACCAAGATAGGAGTTCCTAAACAAACTCCAATATTTGAGGAACAACCCAAGAGTTAGGCACATATTCCTAACTTGGAATATTGAATTAATTAATTTATTATTTTGGATTTATTATTTTTATTTGAGAGAGGCTAACATTCCCCCCTTCAATGAAAAATCCAAAAATAAGAACGAGGAACCATCTTCCAAGTTCTCATGTTGATCCTCAAAAACATTGCCTGAAAAACTGCCAAAGCTGGATGCTGAAAAACTGCAATCTGAAGAGACTATGAGTTAGCTGCATTTCTGATTCATCTCTAAATTTTTTTTGACAACTCCATCAAGTGCCAAGTTGAAAAAGGATCCATCTGTCCTTTGCATGAAATTATCATCCTTTGTCCACTGACAAAATTTTTTCAAAGCCCACTGGCTGATGATGTCAAAAACAACTCACTGTTTCTTTTGTTGTGTTGAAAATTGTTCACTGCTTCTTTGTTGTCGACTACCCACTGGAAAATTTGTTGATGCCCACTGGCTGTTTGAATATGCCCACTGACTGCTTTTTCTAGTTTTGTCGAGACTTTTAGTCTGATAACCACTGTAAATTTCATTGACATTTTCCCCCCTTTGTCAGCTGAAAGGAGAGACACTTCTCTTGGAAAGTATTCTGAACTCCCCCCTTTAGGTGTAGGAGTTTTACACTGGTGTACTCCCCTATTCAACTGCATGAGAGTACCATCATATTTTCACTATTGGTTGCACTATGTGTGATTGTATTCAGTTGTAGAACTAAGACAATCTTTTGACTGTGGATGACCATTTCCAAGGGTCGATCCATTCATAATGTATCTTCAATCTGGGTGATTTTTGTTGGTTGCGACATTTTTTTGAGGAATGATTGGGCTTGCCACAATGGCGACAAGGATGGAGATCAAAAAATTGATCTTCCATATGACCGGTTCTTTGATAATGAGAACATCGTGGTTGGACTTCAACTTCAGGTTGCGTGTAATTCTGTTTGTCTGCAACTTTGGGTTGCGTGCATTGCTGGTTGTCTACAACTTTCTCAGAACCTGCTAAGGTGAGTTGTGCAAGAAATCCTCCACTGACGAACTTAATTGGCTTGGAATAATCTGGGATATCCAAATTGATGTCATCATTGACATATCCCAAGCCTCGTCAATTCTTGTTATTTTGAATTTCTTCCCATGGCTTGATGATGGGCTTGGAAGAAAGTGGATCTGGAATAACTTCGACACTTGAAGCTGTTGGGATGAATGACTTATCATCTGGATGGTTCAAAAACTTGAAAGTATCACTCTTTTCTTGCAATTCAATCCTTTGAAGTTGCGACTCTATTTGAAGAAACTCAATGGTTTCATGTGTTTATTGTAGATGTCGTGAAAGATTAGCAAGAGTGTCTTTTCTGACTTGCACCATGTCTTCATCACTTGAGATGATCAAACTATGAAGAATGTTTAACAATTGAATATGTTGCGCTTTAACAACTGAATATGCTGCGCCATTTTAACTTGTGCTCTTGAAATCAGGCTCTCTTGTTGTAGATGTCGTTCTTTGAACTGTTTCACTTGATTTTGGTACTTGAATGATAGACTCGCTTGAATGGCATGCTCGTTTGAGTTTTTTTTCTTATTGCGCTTGCTGAGAGCACTTGCTAGAGTTGCAGAACTTTCTTGTTTAAACTCTGGAATTCACGCTCGCTTGATGACGATCGCGTTTGTTTAAGCACTCACTTGACTTACTTGATGACTTCACGCTCACTTGAATGAATAGCCACGCTCGCTTGACGTCGATCTCAACTTGCTTGATTTGTGTTAGATTTGAACGTGTTTGGTTGCTTTGATGGTTGCTGCAATGAACTTCACTCTGGCTCGCTTGAAGGTTTGAACTTTGTACTGTCTTGACGCAAATTTCTTGAATGAATACTCACGCTCGCTTAGAGATGTAAACTTCTTGCTTGTTTGATTTAAAAACTCATGCACTCACTTGATTTTGTGTAAAGGAAGGGTGTCGAACACTGTTGAAAATGCACCCTCGAAAGCTTACAATAATTTTAATGATTCACTTATTCTCTTAAAAATTCATTAACAATGAATTTTTAATGATTAACTTAAAACAATGAATTTGATTACAAGTTCTGAAATGGATTTGCAAGAATGCTGATGTAGACTTTGCTTTGAAATGCATTAACTTGACTAAGTGAATTTTATTGTTGATGTAGAATGTTGATGTAGACAATATTTGATTATATGTTGTAGTGGCGCAAATGCGTGTTGATCTTGCAGCTATTTCATTACATGTGTTATGCTTGTTGATGTTGAACTTTATGTATGCGATATTAAATGAAATCATTTATGTGTCCAAACTAGACACAAATCAAAAAGCAACAACATGAAGCCATAAAAAAAACATGCGCCATCACAAACACACATGGTGTACCTAAGATCCCCTTATTCAATTTCGAGCGGATCTAGGACACAATCACCAAAAAATAATATCTTTATTAAGTATTGAGTACATAAGAAATCTCCACCTTCAAGTAATGAATATGCCAAGCTCACAACCCTTGGAAGCAATTTGTCTTCAAACTCTGGATATTCATCTGTTGAACTCTTAGTTAAACTGAGAGGGGGTGGTGAATCAGTTTAACACATACATGGACTTTTAAAACTTTTCTCTTAAAACTTATTTACACCTTCACTTCATGATCAACTTAACATGTGAGCAATCTTTATTAGTGAGCAGCAAGTATCAAACAGATTTGTTAATGTAACAACAGTCTTAATATGTGAGCAACAAGTATTAAACAGATTAGATAAATCACATCAACACATGCACAAAGACACCAGATATAAGTGGAAACCCATAAAGGGAGAAAACCACATCTTATTATTGTTGTGATGCAAAGGCAAGCTCCAACTCCCTCTCACCACTGATTTTCTGTAGGCACCAACCTACAGGAGGCTCCTACCTCAATTCTGCGAGCTACAACTTGCAAGGAAGCTCCAACTCCCATCAATTTTCTGCAGGCACCAACCTACAGGAGGCTCCAACCTCAGTCAGCTACAACTGACATTTTATCAAGCTACAACTTGATGTGGAAGCACCAACTCCCATCTGTTTTCTGCAGGCACCAACCTACAGGAGGCTCCTACCTCAGTCAGCTACAACTGACATCTATCAAGCTACAACTTGATAGGGAAGCTCCAACTTCCTTACTCTTTCAAAAGAGAAACACTTGTTGATTTACCTTGGATATCAGCTCTGTTCTGTTCCATCTGCTCTGTTGTTCATCTATTCTCATATCTGCCCTGTATCATCTCTGCATCTTTTCAGATTCTCTATCAGCTTCTCCTTCTTCTCTGCTCAGCTCCTCTTTCTTCTCTGCTTCACTGCTTCATTTCTACATTCTCTTCACTCACTCTCTCTCTCTCTTCTAACTCTTTGCATATCAAAATGATATTACTTATAGAAATCCTCACATGACTGTTTTTATTCCTCTAGGAATTCGAAATGGATGGTCATACCCCTTGGTCTTCTGCCTCCTCATTTCTTTATCCAACTCAATTTAAATCATAATAATATGTACAAAATTTCCATGCTACAGTGGGAGTTTTCTTTTCCTTAGGATACTTGCCTTTGCATCACAAACAATAAAAAATTATTTACAACATTTACATTCACATTTTTAATTACATATTTCAATATCACTCAGCTCCTTTTCAGTTATATAACTCAATTTCACTCAGCTCCTTTTTTTTTTGCATTTGTTGAGTGACTGTTCTGTGTACCTTGATTTACTGTAATTGTGTGCACCTGTGAATGTATACCTGTCAAACCTGTAATATCTGTGAATCTCTGTCAGACCCATACTTTTATCCCTATGTTTAATCACCTGTTCACTGTGCTTTTGTTCACCAACTGCATATATAACTGCTTCTCAGGTTTATTCTCAATTACATATACATCTGGACAATATATATTCAGAAAAGAGAGTATAGTGACACTTGATGCAGCAGGGTTACCACAAAGCCCCAGT
Source organism: Pinus albicaulis (assembly GCA_034641835.2). Taxonomy (NCBI): domain Eukaryota; kingdom Viridiplantae; phylum Streptophyta; class Pinopsida; order Pinales; family Pinaceae; genus Pinus; species Pinus albicaulis. The sequence continues at coordinate 252,714,693 of CM076574.1, read as the reverse complement.
TCAACATCACAGTCCTGGTTTAGCTCAAATTTTTCATCAGCTGTGTGTACAATTGCATTCAAGTTTCATGCCCAATTAATTTCCAACTGCACAATCAGCAGAATGATGAACAGGTTGATGGCGCAGAGTTTAAACCGACAGCAAGTTGACGGAGATCGACGGAGTGTGGGAGGTCGAACAACGCGGAGGTTAACGGGAAGGCACCCCCCGTAGTTGACTGGCTGATCGCGCGTTGACCACCGATCAACGTCTATGATGAACTACGGGGCCTCACCCCATTTGATGTGTACGGAGAAATGGGAGCCCCCGTAAACACCACTTTGTGGTGGCTCCACCATGCACCACCGCCAGCGCGCCACCAATTCACCACCAATATTAAACTTTGATCGACTCTTTTAACATACTCTCGAACCTTATATTAAGATTATAATACGTTGAAAACATTAATAAACCGATTCATTATATATGACTCCGCCAGGCCCCACAATTCAGTCAAACGACCAATCCACGGAACGCACCGTACCTGGCTTAATCTCCGTGCGCTTTTATTAAACCTCGCGCATCTTCGTTCAATGATCTCCGTCCGATGCTCCTCCTCCAGATCGACGGTTTATATCCATTTCGCTCTGCGTCTTTGGTCGGTGTATAACGCGCGAAATTTCAGGTTAAACGGTGGCTTCTAATACCGCCTATGCCACGTGTCACGAAGTCTATGGAATCGCTGCGATTTCTGCAAAACCACCTTACGGTTGAAAGGTGGTGCGGAATTGGGAAATCCGCCTCCATGAACCCGCTCGTGGTTTCAGTCCCCTCACGGTTCCTCCGGTCAAGGTTTCGATTCTCCCTGTGCTCCAGGTTCCGTTCTTCGTTCAATTATATATATATATATATATTTTTATTATGGTTCTGTTCCATTCACACTGTACATTTAACTGTGGTTCTGCCTCCACTCTTACTGCAGTCAATACACGGTTTCTTGTTATAAAAGGTTCTTTTATATTCTGATGCAGAGTTCCACCATACATAACCCTTGCAGAGTTCCACCATACATAACACGGTTTCGTTTATTCTTATGCATTTCTTATAAATATTCTACTACAGGGTCTCATTCATACGGAATTCTCGTCACAGGGTTTGTATATCCTCCCCACAAGTACATACAGTTTGGACACCATTTCTACACATTATCATACATTCTTCTTCCTAAATATACAGGCGGATTCTTAGCTTGATTTACAGGGTCCGGCTTCCACAAGAGCTTGCAGGAATTTCACCAATAAATGCACAATTACAAAGGTCCTCTCCATACAGAATTAAACAACAAATGCACAGTTACATTGGGACAATTTCCTCATATGATTCGACCAAGAACACATAAAGTCACACATGGAACTTATTCACAATTCTTCATAAACAGATATAAGTATATATGTTGCTTGTACTCCAGCCTTCTTCTGCCATTTAAGCAATACTCCAGATTTAAGTCTTTACTACATATTTAGTCTATCATTGATGAATAATTGCTCAATAATTCATCTGCAAACTGTATTAAACCCCTAATTCATGAATGAACCTCTGTATTACACTCCTTCAGGCCTTTTCAACTCCACTGCTTTGTCTCTAATTCCTTTGTTGCTTCTGCTTCAATTCCTCTATTTCTTCTGCTGCCTCTGCTACCTCTCTGTCTCTCTTTCCTTATGGATAGTTTAGGTGTTGCTCCTTTGTCATCTCCTTTGCCATCAATGACAACATTTCCAACAGTCTCCCCCTTTGGCATTGATGGCAACATACTTCCTCTGCTTGCCTTTTAAAAACCCCTTTTTTTTTTCTCCCCGTTTGACATCAATGGCAAAGGGTTGCTCATTTCATGGTCTTCTTTCTGCATTTCCTCTCTTTGAGTTATGTTTAGGCCATCTTCTGCTGACTTTGTACCATTCTGCTCCAGACTGATGTACAAGACTTGTTGAGAGAACACTTTGAGGATTATTGGACTTGAATATACACTGTAAATTGATACAATCCAAAGCACAGTCTTTTTTTACTAGTATAAGGCTGAAAGTGAGGATAATGATCCTTCATAGAACACATTGTACCAGCTTTATTTAATCAGAGATGTATGATTGGATCAAGAATTAAAATACTGAGAAGGCTTCAAATATGCTTCTGTCTCTGTCTGATGTAGTGAGTTAATATAATTTTGTTGAAGAAGATTGTAGATTGAATATGTCTCTTCCTGTAATATTCATCTGCAGTACCACACCTGTTCAATTATGATAATGATGCCAATATATCTTTTATTGCTATGGTACACCTTTCCTGCCTATTGGTGATGATATGAGCTAGGATGCTGACAAGGATATTACATTTAAAGACTGAAAGGTCCTTGTTGCTGTTGTGAACAATGAATCAAACCAGAGCTTACAGCTTATTGTAAGAATAGGCAATATCTTTAAATATTAGAGGCCAACTGACTTTCCTTCTTGTACAATGTATTTCCAAAATAAACCCTTCAATGTATTGGTCAGTTTCACTTATCAACCACGCAGTTTTATTTATGTCATAAGAAGTATGTATGTCAATGATCACTCTTTCTTTAAATGGTGAAATACCAGCAATTCCTTTCTGCTTAAGTATGCTTGGATGGAATAATAAAAGACTTTTGAGCTTCAGTGGTAATCACAACTAGTCCTTCATTATTCAGATATTTTAACTATTCTGTCATGATTATTTCCAACAAAAACATCTTCAAGTTGTTTAATTTATATCTCAGCTAACAAAATTTACCCAGTTTATGAACAATTTTCATAAAGAGGCCTTGAAGATATATGTACTAAATTCAGGAAGGCATGCAATTATATATATAGAAACAGATACTTCTGCAATGCATAATATAATCCTTCAAGTGTAAACCTAATGTTGATCCTTTAGCACTGCTACTGACCTTTTAATGCTGAATGCAGATAACCCTGGGAATTTTACCTTGATGCATTCTTGCCATAGTCCTTTGATCCTGTGGACCTGTATCATACTGCTGCTTCACTGAGAATGCTTGGTAATTTGTTGATAAGCATGCTTCTTGTACCTAAACATCAATTAATATTACTTTGACAAACCATGCAGAGATTTCACTTTAGCTAGCACATGTACCCATAGTTTCTACTATTGATCTTTTCACTGTTCACATCAACCACCATCAATATATTGAATTAGACCTTGGCATCAATAACCTGCTACTTATTCTGTCATCCTGATTTGAACAAATGTCACTGCATTTTATTTTCTATGACAGTTCTAGAATCATTGTTGCTTTATATATTGCTTTATATACCAATTCAACAGTTCTGACATGATGATCTTTGTGAAGACATTTTCAATTTCTTTGCTTGGAATCTTCAAGGGCAGAACACTCTCTTAACTGTACTCCTCCAAGGGACATTTTCGTAGATGAAGGAAGTAAGGATATTAATGATGACAGGCACTTTTCTTACTCACTCTTCTTAATGTGTTTTATTTTCAATTCTAGCAATATCATGTACAAATTGATCATCATTTAAGGTACTGATGTATTCTTTCTATTATCATGACTGCTTGCTGTCTTTTCTTCTTTCATTACTCTGTCAGCTACTTAATACTTCAGATGATCTTCTTCCTCTATAGTCTTCTTTTAGAAAAAAATTTCTTTCCCTTCCTGATCTTATAACTATTTTCATTCGAAGGAGCTCTTCTTAGACTACTTTCATGAGGTCTACATATGAACTACTCTCCCCCTGAGATGCTGCTTCATATCTATAACTGGTTAGATATTTGCTTTGTTTCCTAGAGCAGCTCCCCCTGAGACCATGGAGGATTCATTATGTTATTGAGATAATAGGCTCCCCCTTTCTCTTTTCCTTCCATACTTTATTGGGGTTCATCATAATGTCTGCTCTTCTTTTAGATTCATAGTTTTGATTGATCTGTTTTGATCCCATCATCTGTCTAGATTTCTTTAATGCATATGGCAGATTACAGTCTTTTGCTTTGTGACCAAGTTTGAGGCATACATAACATCTTATTTTATCATAGTACATTTGAGTTGATGTATAATACTTTGTTCCCCTTCTTGAATACATTTTACATTCAACAGATTTATGTCCAAAATTATTGCATGCATAACAATAGCCATGGAAATGATTTGTGTACCTGGTGAAAGATTGTTCTTTCCATTTGCTTGCTTGAGGGATTTTTCTCTTTTGCTGCATCCTTTGCTGATTGGACTGGATTGGCTTTGTCTTGCAGTATGCTGCATTATGTCCTTGTTTGTGGCTGGAAAAACATGTGATATTTTTCATAGAAGGAAAGAACCTTCTTTGACATCTTCAAAATTTATTTAGTTCATCCTCATGAGTGTATGACCCTTTTTCTGCTGATTGTTTCATCCCTTCATTCTTTGTCTTCTCATGTTGTTGCTTGTTCTTGTTTGTTTCTCTGCAACTCATGTTCCTGCTGGTTTCTGCTTCTGTAGGAATTTGCTGAGTTGCTTCACTGTTCTTTACAGCTTTTACAAAAATGATTTTCTTGTTATCTTCAACCTTGGACTTACTAGTTTCTCCTCCATATCCTATCCCAGCCTTTATGAGAGGTGACCTTTCTGCATTTAGAATCTGATCCAACTGTCCAGAGCCTTTCATTAGAGGTGTATTCATTAATAGTTCTCTTTGGGATTTTTCTAAGTTCTTTCTTAGGCTCACTACTTCTTCTTCCAATCTTTCACATTCCTGACTTTTCTCTCTCATTTGTTGCAGCAGAGTGTCTTCTACTTTCTTTGCCTCTTCAATCTGTGTCTTCAGGAAAATAATTTCTTTTCTGTCTTCATATTCTTTCTCATCACATATTTGTACCAGTCTCTTGAGGTCTTTGTTTTCATTCTTCAATTTTTATATTTCAGTCAGAGCTGTGTCAAGTTTGCCTTTTTCTTCAGCTATAATTTCTTCATGGTTCTTATCTCCATTCATACTAGCAGGTACTTCATTTGATTGAACATCTTCCTTTTGACATGAATTTTCCTTCTTCTTGATTCTCTTCTCCTTCTTGACAATGCAATCCTCGGTGTCTACTCCATGGATGAAATGCAATCTGTCCCAGATTTCTTTTGCAGAGTCTAGATCCATTATCAACTCAAGGTCCTTGTTATGAAGACTGTCATATATCACACATTTTGCCTTGGAATTCCTCTGTTGTTCTTTCACTATGGGGGAGTCTGTGAAATAACCATCACATACAAGCTTCCATACTTCAGGTTCATAAGCCAATAATCCTGTTTTAACCTTATCTCTCCATTCAGGAAAGTTTGTTGTATTTAACACAGACACATTTTGATAGTCCGCGGCTCAGCAGTCTCATGGCCTAATAGCTGTACACCAAAAGGAACCTTCTCTGAGTACCAGTTGTTGAACTCTTAGTTAAACTAAGAGAGGGGGGGGGTGAATCAATTTAACACATACATGAGATTTTTAAACTCTTCATCAAGCTTGTTTACAGCTTAATTTTATAAGCAACTTACTATGTGAAAAGTCCTAATATGTAACAACAAGTATTAAGTTAATGTGACACCAAACTGATTATGAGAGCAGCAAACATTAAGCAAATTAGATATAACATATCAACACATAAGCAACACACACAGAGACAACATATATAAGTGGAAACCAATAAAGGGAGAAAACCACATCTTATTATTATTGTGATGCAAAGGCAAGCTCCAACTCCCTCTCCCCACTGTTTTTCTGCAGGCACCAACCTATTGGAGGCTCCAACCTCAGTGCATGGCTCGCTTGCAACGCAGCTCAACTCCCATTAATTGCAAGGCTGACCTACAGGAGGCTCCAACCTCGGTCAGCTACAACTGACATTTTGTGGCTGCAACTTGGTCCCAGAAGCACCAACTCCCCATCCCCTTTTTCTGCGAGCACCAACCTACGGAAGCTCTACCTCAGTCAGCTCCAACTGACATCTATCAAGCTACAACTTGATAGGGAAGCTCCAACTTCCTTACTCTTTCAAAAGAGAAACACTTGCTGATTTACCTCGGATATCAGCTCTGTTCTGTTCCATCTGCTCTGCTATTCATCTATTCTCATGTCTTCCCTGTATCATCTCTGCATCTTTTCAGATTCTCTATCAGCTTCTCCTTCTTCTCTGCTCAGCTCCTCCTTCTTCTCTGCTTTACTGCTTCATTTCTACATTCTCTTCACTCACTCTCTCTTTCTCTTCTTACTCAACACTTTGCATATCAAAATGATATTACTTATCGAAATCCTCACATGACTGTTTGTATTCCTCTAGGAATTCGAAATGGATGGTCATACCCCTTGGTCTTCTGCCTCCTCATTTCTTTATCCAACTCAATTTAAAAATCATAATAATATGTACACAATTTCATGCTACAGTGGGATTTTGTCTTTTCTTTAGGATACTTGCCTTTGCATCACAAACAATAAAAAATGATTACATCATTTACATTTACATTCTTAATTTCATATTTAAATATCACTCATCTCCTTTTCAGTTATATAACTCAATTTCACTCAGATCCTTTTTTGGATTTTGGATTTACTGGCTTTGTCCTTTTTTTTTGCATTTGTTGAGTGACTATTCTGTGTACCTTGATTTACTGTAATTGTGTGCACCTGTGAATGTATACCTGTCAAACCTGTAATATCTGTGAATCTCTGTCAGACCCATACTTTTATCCCTGTGTTTAATCACCTGTTCACTGTGCTTTTGTGCACCAACTGCATATATAACTGCTTCTCAGGTTTATTCTCAATTACATATACATCTAGACAATATATATTCAGAAAAGAGAGTATAGTGACACTTGATGCAGCAGGGTTACCACAAAGCCCCAGTTCAACATCACAGTCCTGGTTTAGCTCAACTTTTTCATCAGCTGTGTGTACAATTGCATTCAAGTTTCATGCCCGAACGAGAGATCAATTCGCAGGCGGAAGCACGGTGAACAGGCGCAGGTTAAACAACGCACAGGTTGATTGGAGATCGACGGAGTGCGGGGGTTTGAAGAGCGTGGAGGTTAACACGGAGGGTACCCCCCGTAGTTGACTGGCCGATCACACGTTGACCGCCGATCAACAGCTATGATGAACTATGGGGCCTCTCCCCATTTGATGTGTACGGAGAAATGGGAGCCCCCGTAAACACCACTTTGTGGTGGTTCCACCATGCACCACCGCCAGCGCGCCACCAATATTAAAATTTGATCGACTCTTTTAACATACTCTCGAGCCTTATATTAAGATTATAATACGTCGAAAACATTAATAAACCGATTCATTATATATGACTCCGCCAGGCCCCACAATTCAGTCAAACGACCAATCCACGGAACGCACCGTACTTGGCTTAATCTCCGTGCGCTTTTATTAAACCTCCGCATCTTCGTTCAATGATCTCCATCCGATGTTCCTCTGCCAGATCGACGGTTTATATCCCTTTCGCTTGGCGTCTTTGGTCGGTGTATAACGCACGAAATTGCAAGTTAAACGGTGGCTTCCAATACCGCCTATGCCACATGTCACGAAGTCTATGGAATCGCTGCGATTTCTGCAAAACCACCTTACAGTCAAAAGGTGGTGCGGAATTGGGAAATCCGCCTCCGTGAACCCGCTCGTGGTTTCAGTCCCCTCACGGTTCCTCCGGTCAAGGTTCCGGTTCTCCCTGTGCTCCAGGTTCCGTTCTTCGTTCAATTATATATATATATATATTTCGATTATGGTTCCGTTCCATTCACACTGTACATTTTACTGTGGTTCTGCCTCCACTCTTACTGCAGTCAATACATGGTTTCTTGTTATAAAAGGTTCTTTTATATTCTGACGCAAAGTTCCACCATACATAACCCTTGCATCATACATAACATGGTTTCGTTTATTCTTATGCAGAGGTTTCTTATGCATTTCTTATAAACATTTTGCTACAGGGTCTCATTCATACGGAATTCTCGTCACAGGGTTTGTATATCCTCCCCACAAGTACATATAGTTTGGACACCATTTCTACACATTATCATACATTCTTCTTCCTGAATATACAGGCAGATTCTTAGCTTGATTTACAGGGTCCGGCTTCTACAAGAGCTTGCAGGAATTTCACCAATAAATGCACAATTACAAAGGTCCTCTCCATACATAATTAAACAACAAATGCACAGTTACATTGGGACAATTTCCTCATATGATTCGACCAAGAACACATAAAGTCACACATGGAACTTATTCACAATTCTTCATAAACATATATATGTATATATGTTGCTTGTACTCCAGCCTTCTTCTGCCATTTAAGAAATACTCCAGATTTAAGTCTTTACTACATATTTAGTCTATCATTGATGAATAATTGCTCAATAATTCATCTGCAAACTGTATTAAACCCCTAATTCATGAATGAACCTCTGTATTACACTCCTTCAGGCCTTTTCAACTCCACTGCTCTGTCTCTAATTCCTTTGTTGCTTCTGCTTCAATTCCTCTATTTATTCTGCTGCCTCTGCTACCTCTCTGTCTCTTTTTCCTTCTGGATAGTTTAGGTGCTGCTCCTTTGTCATCTCCTTTGCCATCAATGACAACATTTCCAACATCATCGACTCAATCTCTCTCAAAGTAAAACAATACTTTGAATTACAACAATGACTTTCCCTTATCACTCAAAATACAAATGGAAACACTCCTTATCTCCTCAAATTACAAAATACAACTTATCACTCCAAGGATTTTAAAACATCACCCTTATTACTCCAACCCATTACAAAATTTATAAAAAAATTAAAACACCTTATCTCTCCTCCAAAAAAAAGGTATTTTATTTTGAATTCTTTTTAACTCCCATTAAAAAATAATCATGTATAAAGTCACTTTTTCAAGTGAATGAATCTTCTTAAAAGTCAAACTTTGAAGGAAAAAAATTCAAGCAATAGCATGCATGTTTGGCCACCTGCTTTACCTCCAGCAGTAAATGAAGGAGTGTATCAGGAAATTGGAGGAATAGAACTATATATGTCCATGACTGTTAATCCTAAGGCTTTCAGGTCCCTTGTGACTGAATTCAAAGAGGATATGGCACAGGAGATGGAAGTTGTTGTTTATCAGCAAAAAAAGGTTAATATTTTGAATGTCAGTGACAGAGGAGATACCTTACAAATTGAATGTGCCGTTTTGCCAGCTGACACTAGTAATTATATGACAAATAGTACTGTAGAGACAATCATATCCCTTTTAAAGGGATATCAAGTTCACCTTCGTGATGCATTTGGAACTTACCATCTATTGAGTTGGAATATGTTGCCACCTTCGAAAAGGACATGGCTCCAGCGAGATGGATTAGTTCTATTTGGTGCTACTTGCATGCTCCAATTTAATAAAATTCCAACTCTGGATTGGAAATCCGCCACAAGAATTTTATCTAATTGTGGATTCAAGCAGCACTGTTACATATGTCCCATGTTCAACCTATACACGATGTGGCAATCACCAGGATCCAAGATTTCAACCGGATTTGTCAAGCACCTACCAGCCTTTAAAATGTGGTTTAGATTGTGGTCTTTGTGACATAGAAAAAAATCAATGTAAATATGAGAGACAATATGTAGAGATGAGCAGCAACAGTAGTGTACTTGAAGATGATATGGTGTCTTTTGGTGTTGATAGTGCACTTCCGCCACAACGAGCAGTGTTTGGGTGTGAAAATTCAGAAATTGGTGACCTCTATCATCAACATGCAGATGGAATTATGGGGCTTGGCTGCGGCCAGCTTAGCATCATGGATCAACTTGTTCAGCATGGTGTGATAGGCGATTCGTTCTCTTTATTTTATGGTGGAATGGATGTAGGTGGAGGGGCCATGGTTTTGGGTGCAATTCCTCCTCCTCCAGACATGGTGTTCTCCACATCAAATCCAAATCGCATTGTGGGGATGGAAATAGTCCATACAACCCGAAGAAACATTTGTAGTCTTCAGAGATACTGTGATAAAGCATCCTCATTCGCTGAAGCGAATTTCTAGTCCAAATCCATCATATCCTGACATTTTATTTTCTGGTGTCGGAAGAGATGTTTCACAGCTCAGCAAAAAATTTCCAAAAATTGATTTACTACTTGGTAATGGCCAAAAGGTTCAACTGTCTCCTGAAAATTACATGTTTAGACATTCCAAAGTGCATGGTGCTTATTGCCTCGGAATTTTCCAAAATGGGAAAGATCCCACTACTTCTCTTGGTGGTATTGTGGTTCACAACATGATCATAACCTATGATCGGGGCAATGAAAAGATAGGATTTTGGAGGACTAATTGCTAGTTAAATAATATATATACATGCGTCTTTGAGACAGGCCATCAATGCACGGTCAAACAGAATAATTTCGCACAGTAAATTAACTAGAAACTCATGTTCTATTAAATGCATAAATATTTATTTACAGAGAACTGGTAAAACCTTTGTTGTCCATTGTTGAGCTCTCGTGCTCCTGCTTGAACTGTTTTGGCTCTACTCCCGAGAATCGTCCTCAATTACATAAGCTCACGAGCTTGCCCCTCCACACTGAGTAATATCCATGGTGAATACATGCCCAGATAATAATTAACAGCGTAGACATGCACCTACATCAATCGATAACAGGACGTTGGCAGTCCTCACGGCCTCACGCACGTAAAGAAAAAATCCCACGGTTCTGCAACTAACTCAACCTCACCAGACATGGATCATTGCTCTGATACCACATATTAGAAATGAAATAACTCATAAACATTACAGAAAAACCACACACAAAGTAAACAAAACAATGGCGGAAAAGAGGCTTCAGCCTCGTGGCATTCTCACCATTCTCTCTTATTAAAATAATTTAGTTTACAATTTAAATAGATGAGAGGAAATGTCTTAAGATAGTCTGAGCTATCTTAGACTCCTTTGGTTGAGATAATTTCTCACCAAAAACCCACCAAGATAGGAGTTCCTAAACAAACTACAATATTTGAGGAACAACCCAAGATCTAGGCATATATTCCTAACTTGGAATATTTAATTTATTTATTTATTATTTTGGATTTATTATTGTTATTTGAGAGAGGCTAACACCATTGGTGCCTCAATATTTTCTAGAACATGTTGAACCTCATAGTAGCTTCAGAAGGTCTATTGCGTAGGTTTGGTGTCTTAGCATGTGGAAGATGAATTTTTTTCCTCTTTAGGTGCTTTCTTAGTGGATTAAGTGATTTATGTATTATTTCCTAAGTCTAGCTTAGGAAACGTACAATAATTAAAGTCAATTAATTATTGTGGACTATTAAGTCATTTTCTAAGGATAAATAGTTTAATTATTTATGTGACATAGAAATTATCTCAACCACTTATCTCCAAGATCTTATAGAAGGAATATTAGGGTTAGGGGTATCGGTTTAATGAAGATTAAACAAATAATCCTACGAAAGAGGCGAAGACACAAGAGAGGAGACACAACAAGAGAAAGTAATTTTCTCTAGTGTGAGTGGGTCAGTAGTCTAAAGCACAAAGGAGGAATATTACATGAGGGTTTGAGGGAATATCTAGGAGGATGAATTACTATAGATTGTATGGCTGAGTTGATAAAGAGAGATGGAGGTTGATTTGATTGGAGAAGCTAATTTTCCAGGTCTGAATTTCCTTAGCCACAGTGGCAGCTCAAAGGGAAGGTGCAAGGTTGATTTGCTAGAAATTTGTTGGGCCAAAATTTTCTAGGTCGAGTTCATTCATAGGTTCATTTCCAGGAGGTCAAATTCATCTATTGGGGGTGAGTTAAAGGTTCCAATAAATGTATTTTGTAATTATTTATGGGTCAAAACCCCTAATTTTTCATATTAATGAATGACAAATAATTGTTGTGAGTATTTATTTGTTGCAATGTGCGATTGAACTCTCATATTTTTTATTTTTCATTGAATATATTTCTAGAGATCAAAATACCAATTATTTTTTTTGGTAATTCATAATTTATTTAGTTAACTAAAAAAATTGTCGAGAATTGTTGTGAGAAAATAAATATGGCCTAGTATTAGGATATTTAAGAAAACATACACCTTTTTTTCAAACTTTGGCTTTGCTTTAAGAATATATTTAAATAAAAAAATGATTTTTCGACAACAACTTTCTTTAATTTTCAAAAAAAATAACAACCTCATTGTTTCCTATGATATTTTTCAAGGAAACCTTTCACATGATCATCCATAAAGAAAAAAAAATTGTATTAAGAAACATGAAGCCAATTGACAATACACCAAGATTAGCCTATATGTACTCTACGTACACAAGTGAACAACCCAGTTGCTTTAAAATATATCTTGTTCTTCTAATCCAAGAATTTTTGGGATGCTTGGATGAAATATAAGTAGAAATTATACAATATGCATGTATATCTTGGATTCACCCGATCTAACAATGTACTAAAGTTAAAAACTGAATCGCTTCTACAAATATTTGCAGAATTGAAAACACAATCGCCAATCACATGAACATGAAGAAAGATAAATCACACACAACATAGATAATTTCTTGGGGAAAGATTATAGCTAGAAACCCGACTATCTTCTATTGTATATTATATCATGGATCATGAAATATTACATACAAAAATATTCTCACAAGATCCCTCAGTACATCAGCTAATTGTCTCACACTTTCATACAAAAATTGGCAAATTCCTTAGCCAATTTACTGTATCGAGACAGTCTGCCTTCACTACGCAATCCCTAAATTGATGCAATTATACCTGCCTTGATTACGCAAGTATCATGGGAACATCCAATGTGTGTTGCATTTGTGCAAGTGGATAATGTCACAACTGATAGTAAACTTCCTTTTCACCTAGAACTCAACTGGGTTTCTACTGGATCTGACACGCATGTAACTAATATTAGCAAATCTTCAATTGCATGTGAGATCACTACATGTGAATTAATTAATGTTTAATTCACTTGATCTCTCACTACTTGTATATTCAGTTACAACTAGCACAACTAAGTTTAACTTACTTAAATGAGTTAAACTATTTACAACTTGCAAAAACTCATGCACCAGTGCACTTCGAACTTTGTTACAACTAGAATTAATCTGCATGTCCCACCAACCAACCTCTAACTCGAAATTCACTTAGCTAACTGATTTTTCCACTTCAATTAAATATTTCAAATCCACATTGAGAATAGATTAAATTTTAGTGTGCATCTAAATTAAGGGATAATAAAAATAGACATGCACCTAAAAATAGCCTGTGGGCCCCACCCTAGTGTAGGTGCTTAATTTTCACTAGGATCGTCGGTGCCAAAAATTTCTTGTTGAATCTCAACACTCCCTCTCAACAAAAAATGGATTATCCTTCATGTCGATCCTGTCTCTATGGTATTCAAATTTTCTCCTGGTGAGTGCCTTCATCAGAATATCTGCATCATGACCTTTCGTGGGAATGTACTAAAGCAACATGATTCTCCTTTGTACACAATCTCTGAGATGATGGTATCGGATATATATATGCTTGGACCTATCATGAAACACATGTTTAATCGAGAGTTTAATGCAACTCTGATTATCACAATGAATCACTGTCGAATCCATGTGAGAACCAAATAAACCAACCAATATCTTTCTCATCCAGATAGTCTCACATGCAGCTTGAATTGCTGTCGTGTATTCTGCTTCCACTGAACTAAGTGCCACTGATCTCTTCTTCCTATTGTACCAAGAAACATCTGTATATCCAATGCTAAATATCCCCCCTGATGTGCTATTTCTGTCTGATGGACTGCCAGCCCAATCTGCATCCGTGAAGCCATGAAACTTCACTCCATCTGTCTGTCTGTACCATAGACCATACTCTGATGTTCCCCTCAGGTATCTTAGGACATACTTCCATGCCTTCCAAAAGATTTTGGTAGGATTAACCATAAATTGACTTAGTTAGTTAACTGCATATCAAATGTTCGGTCTCGTGTTCACTAGAAACATTAGCAAACCCACTAACTGTCGATAGACAGTACCATCCACTACCTCTCCAGAAGTAGCATCCTCTTTCCACTAGTTTCCTGGAAGAGGAGTATCCATGGGTTTGCAGCTCTCCATGTTAAACTTACCCAGTATCTCCTTTGCATACTTTCATTGAGACACAAAAATTTCACCATCCTGCTGCCATATTTCCAATCCAAGGAAATAATGAAGGAGGCCCATATCCTTCATTTCTAACTCCCTTGCAAGATCCTCCTTGCATGAGTGTATCAACTTCTCATCACCAGTAAAAAATAAATCATCAATATCTTACTCTCAACCACAATCTGGTACAGGTTTGCATCTAATTCACATTTTGTGAAGCCCAGTCCCATGAAATAGTTGTTTATCTGAATGTACCAAGCATGAGGTGCTTGCTTCTACCCATACCTTGCTCTTTTTAGTCTGCATACATGCGACTCGCTGTTGAAGATCTCGAAACCTTCAGGCTACTCTATGTACACCTCTTCCTTAATGAACCCATTGAGAAAAGTAGTTTCACATTCATCCGATGAATGTGCTAGCCCATCTGCACTGAGAGTGAAAGGATGGTCCTTATGGAAGAGTACCTTGCGACAGGCACAAAAGTCTCACCATAATCTATCCCCTCGATCTGTGATAATCCCCAGGCCACAAATATAGCCTTTTATCTCTCCACACTCCCATCAGCAGCTTGCTTTACCTTGTAGATCCATCTTGAACCTACCACTAATTTGTCAACCGGTCTTGGGACAATTTCCCATGCACTGTTTTTGACAATGGAGTCATACTCCTCCACCATTGAATCAACCCAAGTAGGTTGTTTCACTGCTTCCTAAAAGGAATATGGTTCAATCACAATAAATTTTCTCATGAGAGCCATGTATCCAGTAAATCGGTCAAGAGACTGTCTGTCTACGCTATGAAGTAAGGGCTCCTACATTATGTGCAGCATCAAGTCTCAACCTATTAGCTTTTTTGGTGTGCCTTCTGTCGTTTCTTATGGATGGATCTGCATGAGTGGCTTCCTCCACTCCATGAACCTCCTCATGTAGCTGATCCAAATCTTGAGACTCATCTTTGGGAACAAGTAGTTCCTCCTCTGCATGCAATTCCAACTCCCTCTCAAGGGACAACCGCATGGTTTTCCCCTCATCAAATTTTATATCCCATCGCAAAACAGTCATTTTGTTGTTTGGAAAATACACATGATAATTATGGGGTGTTTTAGTGAAAGCCTCTTCAGGTGTACTCATTCCAAGTACTCTATGAGGAAAACGGTTCTGCACATAAACCGTAGTGTTTCATTCTTCTACCCACAAATTCATTGGTAGGCCCTGATCATGCAACATCGCTCATGCTGCATCCACGATCATTCTATTCTTCCTCTCTGCGACCACATTTTTCTATGGGTTATGAGGCGCTATGAGTTCTCTTCGAATTAATTCTTTGCTTCAGAAGTTCTTGAATTCGTTAAAGAGGTATTCTCCACCATTATCGCTCCTAAGAGCCTTCACTTTCTTCCCCAACTCTTTCTCCACCAGTGCCTTAAACTCACATAACTTAGAGAAAGTTTGATCTTTCTTCTGCATGAAGAAGATCTAGAATTTACGAGAAAATTCATCAACAAATATTACATAGTACTTATGTTTTGTTGTTGAAGCAACGGAGAATGATCCACACACGTTTGTGTGAACTCTCTCAAGGATCCCTGAAGCTCGGTTCTCCTTCTCATGAAAGGTGGACTTTACATAATTCCCCATGGTGCAATCCTTGCATTGATCTAACTGAGCAAGTGTTCCCATTGGAAGTCTAATAGATATTTGTTGCATGAATTTCAAGGCTCCATGATGAAGATGGCCTAATCTCCTGTGCCATAATTATCCCTCATCTCGGCTCACCACTTTTTCTGCCTTGCCCATCATGGCAGCGCAGCCATCTGCCTCTAGCTTGTAGAGATCCTTAACTCGATTCCCTATCCTCTTGGCTTGACCCATTGTTTTATGTCGCAGGAAATATTTTCCATCACTAAAAACAACGTCACAGACTCTGTCCTCCATCATTGTGACTGTGACCAAATTTTTCTTCAGACCTGGTACATGCATTACACATTTTAATTGAAATGGTTTACCTAAATCCCTATGAAAGGTAATGGTACCAATCTTAGTAGCATTGTACCATCTATCGTCGCCCATCTCAATATGCATCTGGATATCTTTCTCCTCCAAGTCACTGAAAAGTTCCTTATCTCCCATCATGTGAAATGAAGTGCCACTATCCAAATACCACACCGATCCCAATGTACTTGACACCATGCATGAAATCAAGGATAATTCAAGCTCAAATTGCAGGCAAGGGCCTCACCAGCTGCAGATCCAGAAACCTTATTGTTCTTCTTCTTTTGTGGACAGTTAGTATCAAAGTGCCCATTTTCGTGACAGTGAAAAAAATTCACCCTGGACATGTCCTGCTTCTTACCTTTAGACTCGGATTTAGAATGGATTTTATTCCCCTTCCCCTTCTTTGCCTTGGTAGCCAAAGCACAATGCTCTTCATCATGCTTTAATGAAGATCCATCTCTGGTGTTCTGTCTGAACTCCTCCTGCACCAAATCCAACCACATTCGTTCCCAATCTGGCAATTTTTCTCGTCCGTTGACAGAGTCTTAATAACTGTGCCAACTCTTAGGAAGTCCTAGGAGAGCCAAACTCACCAAACCATCATTAGCGACTATTAGTCCCACACTCCCATTTCATCCCGAAATTGGACAAACTTCGTGATATATTTTGGAATGGTGTCACCCTTTTCCATGTTGATCTTCCTGAGTTTATCTTTGAGTGCCAATTTCCTATGGTTGTTGCTGCTTTGGAATAGATCCATCAAATCTTTCCACATAGAATATGGTGTGGCTTTCACATGGAGGCTTGAGACAATGTGGTCTCGTACTCCCTCCAATAGCATCCTTCTCGCCTTTTCCACTTTCTTTTGCAATGCATCAATATTGGCAGCATCTGCATCATCTGGCTTAGGAACATATTTTTCAATGAATTCTTTCAAGCCATTGTCTTCGAGTGTTGCCTCCATCATGTCCTTCCAAGAAATGTAGTTCGAGCTACACTTGAGTGCATAATCTAACCTCAAGCCATTGAAAGACATTTTGATCTTGAATCAGCTGTAGCACCAAGAAAGTCTTTCTACAAACTCGAATTCTATCCAATCACAAACTCAATTCCTGATTCACTTTTGCAATTTCCTATGCTCTGATACCATGTATCAAATGATACAATATGCATGTATATCTTGGATTAACCCTATCTAACAATGTACTAAATTTAAATACTGAATCTCTTCTACAGATCTTTGCGGAATTGAAAACACAATCGTCAATCACATGAACATGAAGAAAGATCAATCACACACAACACAGATAATTTCCCGGGGAAAGCTTACAGCTAAAAACCCCACTATCTTCTATTGTATATTATATCATGGATCATGAAAAAATTACATACAAAACTCTTCTCACAAGAGCCCTTAGTACATCAGCTAATTGTCTCACATTTTCATACAAAAAATGGAAAATTCCTTAGCCAATTTACTGTCTCTAGACAACCTTCCTTCATTGTGCAATCCCTGCTGAATGCAATCCCTGAATTGATGCAATCCTACCTGACTTGACTGCGCAAGTATCATGGGCACATCCAATGTGTGTTTACTTGCATGTGTGCAAGTGGATAATGTCACAAATCATATTCAACTTCCCTTGCACCTAGAACTCAACTGGGTCTCCATTGGATCTGACATGCATGCAGCTAATATTAGTAAATCTTTAGTTGTATGTGATATCACTACATGTGAATTAATTAATATTTAATTCACTTTATCTCTCACTACTTGTATCTTCAGTTACAACTAGCACAACTGAGTTTAACTATTTACAACTTGCACAAACTCATGCACCACTACACTTCGAACTCTGTTACAACTAGAATTACTCTGCATGTCCCACCAACCAACCTCTAACTCGAAACTCACTTAGCTAACTGATTTGTCCACTTCATTTAACTATTTCAAGTCCACATTGAGAACAGATTACAGTTTAATGTCCATCTAAATTAAGGGATAATAAAAATAGACATGCACCTAAAAATAGCTTGTGGGCCCCGCCCTAGTGTAGGTGCTTAATTTTCTCTAGGATCATGGGTGCCAAAAATTTCTTGTTGAATCTCAACAATATATTAATATTAAGATATCCAACTTAATAATATTGATCCTTAAATAAAATGATAATTGTGTGATTCATAATATCAATTTTTTTCTACTACAACAATTATACCTTAGGATCAGGTCCTTTTATCGTGATTTATTGACTCCATAATCAATTTCCAGTGGAAATAACTTGCCAACATGCTTCTCAATTTATTTTTTGTTTACCAAGCATTCCATTCATTTCCTATTTTTTGACTTCATGAATTGCAACTAACTATGTTTCCATGAATAAGATATTTTAGATGGTGAATTTCTTGTATGTTGAGCTTTTACTACTACAACAGAAAACATATTTCTAATCTTGATTCCTTTTAAATTAAAATATAAATTTAGCATGAAATCAAAGTACAATAAAAATGGATAAAAATGGAAGGGATGGTTGACAGTATGAAGTGTTAAAGAATGAAGAAGGGTGGTCTGTGTATAACAGTCATAACAATATAAACCATAACTCTTTTTTGACATAGCTGAACTTATATAGTGATGACATTGTTATAGTGCACATTGCTTTTACCTTGAATCTTTTTGAAAAAATAAATCAGTGATGTTTCCATAAAACGATTCCTTGGATCAAAGTGAAATAAAATGAAGAAAGTATAGAGTGAAAGGAATGGATATATAATAATGGAGTATAATTCTGGAAAAGATGATAGAGTGAAAGAAATGAAGAAAAAATAATGATAGTGAAGGATAAATTACAAGTTTGAGTAGTCATTTACCATACTTTTCCCAAACTTTTAACAAATTAAAAATTTTAATGCATGGTTTCACCTCAAGTTTTACCTTTTGTTGGTACTACTAACTAGAATAGGAAAAAATGAGAAGAGAACGTGATCTCGTGGTTGATTTAATGTTGATTTAGCTCAGAAACTTTGCCACTGCATTATGTGTTGAACAACACTTTGACCTTGCTATTATGCTAATGTGGTAGACTTAGAATCTTGGATGATAGGTGTATAACCATATATTCATCATTTGAAACCATATCCAAGTCATGATCCAGTCTTGTGACATGCACAACCATATAAAACAACAAATATTCTACAAAAACAAATTGTGGTTGTTACAAAAATTTATTAAATAAGATTTAAAAACATGCATGTGCATCCCTTCTCTTTCATTTTCAAGAAATTTCTCTCTCATTTAACTCAAAGTATTATATTCTAGACAAAACCCATGTCTTGAAATTTTTTAGTTTGGCCTCAAATATTTGCAATCACTCTACAAAAAGTGCCCCTAAAGCAAGCTATTATAGGAATTTTTGGAGCTGAAAACATATTTTTATAGGATTTTTAGCTGTAGAAAGGCCTGAAAAATGTAAAATAAACTTGGTGTATCAAAAAATTTTATTATTAATCTTTGAATTGGAACTATAATCATGTATAAATCTATGATAAGAAGGTCATATATAATGATGCAGAATTGAAACTCCAAGAATCTTGAACAAAAATTTAAAACTTTTGCATTCTAGAACTTAATACTCTCTCTCCCCCCAAAACTAAGGATGATACATGTCCTCATGCATATTTCTACATTTAATATGTAATTACTCATTTCTAATCTTATTATAGGGCCTCTCTAAATTATTCATCATACTAATCATGAAATTTGCAAACACGCATGTTGATCATGTTGAATGATGTTGTACTCGAATTTTTTTTTGTACTTTGGTTGCATGTTCTAACTAAATAGTATTTGAATACATTACACTATGTTTCCTTGCTTTCATTTGAAACTTGGAGACCAAATTTTATTGTGGCATATGCTTGGATCAATAGCAATGACATCGTACAATGGCTTCAACTTCATTGTCTAGAATTCAAATTTGTACTGTAGGTTGAAGTAGAAACTTGTTGAACATGATGCATGTTAACTGAAGGTTGAATAGGAGGTGTGCCGAAGCTAAGAGGAAACTTAAAAATATGAGAATGATAAAGGTTTTTAGAGTCATGAATGATGATCAAATTTTCTAAACTATACCATGTTGCAATATTGAATGGAAATATTTTATTGGAATAATATATTTTTGAAAGAAATTTTAGAACAAAAAATAAATTTTTAAAAGATGTTATTGATTCTAGAAACCATATAGTCTTCTCATATAACCCTTATTGGTATGATTCAATATATTTTAATGGATTTAGTTGAATTGAAACATAAAATGAAAAATCATTGGTTTACTGATCACTAATGAAAATCGTTAACCAATGCAAGACAAGTGCTAAGATTCAATTCACTATAGACAAACATATTACAACATGTAATTCAGTATAGAGGATGAGGATTACAGTGCAATGTGAAACATAAGAAAGTATAAGATATATCGTGTAGCCACAAGACCACCCATTATGCCATGTGACAACATGACGAGATGAGAAGAGGTGCATGTGGATTTGCATAAAGAGGCCATAGTCAATAGCATAGTAGAAATAATAGCCTCCATGAATACAAATATTTTCATCTAGATATATCATCTAAATCCTTTAGAAATTAAGTTTAATAATAAGTTATTAGAAAAATTCTTGACTATTCGTCCTAAGTTTATCAAAATTTTGAAAGTATTGTGGTTGGACAGTGACTCATTTAAGGAGTGTGCTAACAAGAATTATCTTATCTAGCACTTGTGGCCACCATTCCACCACTTGAAAACTATTATCATTAGATTGTATGGTAAGTTAAATGCCTCTCAGTTCAAAGTTTAATGGTTTCCTTTAGCAGCAAAAATAGTCTCTATTGGTCGCATATTTATTTTTTAAAAGATATTGTTGACAAACTTACTGAAGGCTCTTCATAAGATAAAGGAATCCCTAGTGGAACAAGGCTCATATTTTACATGTATGATTATCTAATAGATTCCACTTTTTCTACTAATGAGTTCCCCAATATGAATTGGAGGTGGAAACCAAAAATTCCACCCATCCATATATATTGTCAAGAGTTGTGTGCCAACCAATATCCTAAGTTCTTTTATGATATTTGTGATCGTTTCCTGGCCTGAACGCACCAAATTCTCTTCGGTATTCCAACTCCTAGAGTTTCTGAAGAAGTCATAAAATCCCTCAACGGATTCGGGAATTGGTATTATAAAGAACATTACAACTATATGTGTATGATAGTTCGACAACTCCTAACATGATGCCACAACTATTCCCTGATCAATTGATGATTAGAGAGATTTATTACCAAACTATCAGAGCAATTAGCATTGGTTTTTGTCAATAATTCCAAGAGATAATGGCCAAGGTTTCCTGTCATTTTTCACTATAAACTGATTAAGTTATCACAAGTAAAAAAGGAAACCTATATTCTTAAATATATTAAGCTCCCAACTGGTATTTTCATGAGATGTGACCCCCACGTCGAGATCAAAGAACATTGCAAATCAATAAAAAGTTCACAAGTCCCTTCCCAATGACTTAGTATTTTAATATGTATTGACATATAGGGAGTCAAGGAAAAGGAAGGAGAAAAGGGAGAAAGTAGACATGCCACATTCCTAATATCCCAAAGAAGGGAAGAGAGAAAAATAAAGAGAACAATGCTCTTCGGAGATTGATGGAATTTGAACAACCAAGGAATAGGAGGAAAGGGTGAAGTTTGAGGACTTAGAGAAGAAATCGATTGAAGCTGAAGATATAAGAGAATAGGAAAGGAAATCCCAGGCCGAATCCAAAACAAGAGAGTAAGGCACTACTACTCGAAGGGAACAACAACAAGAACTATAAATATCGAATAAGGAAGTCAGTAAGGGAAACGATGTCAAATACTTCTATAGAAATTATATAGAAAATCTATACCAATGGATTCAATACGATCATGTAATGTACTAAAACAAGATATTGAATCCTTCTACTATATTTGCGGAATATAAAACACAATCTCTCAATCACATGCAAGTAAGAGAAATAAATTTTCAATCACACAACACAAGATGTATTTGGGGAAAGCACCTACTAAAAACCCCTCTATCATAAATTGTACATAGTAAAAGAATCATGAAAGAATACAATTCTTTCTCACACCGAGAAAATCCTGCACTCTACCGATCGTCTCACCCTGATCTTGCTCAAAACTAACTAGCAATTCTTAGAAAAAATTGACAAACACTTAGCCAATTCTTAGCCCCTAATTAGCCCAACTTTTCTCACGCAATCCCTGGAAATTAATCCCTATTAAATAGGATAATCAATCTTCCTTGACTGCGCAATCCATCATGAGCCTTCCTCTGACTTTATAATTGCGCCCGAGAAATTTTCTAATAATACAACTGATAGTTATGTTCCCTTTAAATTATGTCTCAATTGGGTCTTCATCAAAACTGACATGCATGCAACTATTAATAGTTAATCCTTGGTTATCTGATTGATCACTACTTTTGAATTAAATCTAATTTAATTCACTTGACCTCTCACTAGCTCATCACTCAGTTAGAACTAGTTAAACTGATTTTAAATCAATTAATTTGAGTTAATTGATTACACATGCACCAAAATAATGCATTAACTGAAATTGGGCCCTAAAAATAATCAAATCACTCTACTTGCCTCACCTTTGATCCTCAAATCGAATTTATTAAGCTAAATTCATCTTTCTGACTTAGTTAACTGATACAAGTTGTTATGAGATTAAATTACAATTTAATTTCCAATTTATTTAAGGGATAAATAAATTATACGCCCACATTTAGTGCTAGTGTGTAACTGAATTACTCACTCATGTGTGAATGGAATCCCACACCAGTTATGTGGTTAATTTCTGTCTTTTCTGGATGCCAATTTCACTGTTTCTTGTTGCAAATTTCAACACTCCCTCTCAACAAGAAAGGAATCAATCTATCCTGATCTGGTATCTTTGTAATGTTATTCATGCAACACTTCTTTACTGTTGTTTGCACATGAAACTCCAGAAATTGAATAGCCTCCGAAAATTTGAATCAGTATAATGCATTTGTCATCAAAGCCTTCTGACTGTTGCTGGCTACTGCACCTGTCTACTGGACTCTCTGCGATGCTGCTGACATCCGCATCCATGCCCTCTGCACTGCTGCCAATTGTGATCTACGATCCATTATCCGACATCTATCACTCTGATTTGTGTCTTCCTGACATCTGACTGCATCAATCTAATTGATCCTTCTGACTACTATTGTGATGTGGGATCCTCATAGCTAGTTTCGATCCATGAGACACACCATCTCAATGGACCATGCCCAAATTTCTTCTTGGGATTATATCTACATATCGCCCCACCTATCACATGGAGGTATAGCTACATGTACTCCCTCTACCCATCTAGCTTGAAATTTCCCCCTCCTGGAGGTCTCTGCTTGAGTGAACGCTTCCACTCAGTCTCCTGTTTGCTTCTTTAATTATGGTTGCTCCTCAACCTTCTGAGATTGTTTCTAAGGGTGCATCTTCAGAGATAATTTGTGCTCCCTCTCAACTACCATGTCTCTAACATCTTCTTTTCTCCTCAAAGCTTTGCATGCCTCTTGTACCTCAAGTGCATGTCGGTTCTTAACTCATGCACATTGTAATTGTCTCGCCGTCACAAAATTTTATAAAAAAGAGTTGATTTTAAATTGACGATATCTCCTTCATCGTAGCCCCGTTTCAACCGATTTTCTTTCAATTTGGGTATTTTTTCAAAAGGAATCCAAATATGCCATTTTTCATCAAAAATTTCAGATATTGTCTACAAAATCACTGCCCAAAAAATTCCTGCTCTGATACCATGTATAAATTATATAGAAACTATATACCAATGGATTCAATCTGATAATTTTATGTACTAAAACAATATAATGAATCCTTCTACTAAATTTTCGGAATATAAAACATGCTCGCTCAATCACATGAAAGTAAGAGAAATAAATTATCAATCTCACAACACAAGATGTATATGGGGAAAGAAATTGCTTAAAACCCCTCTATAATATATTATACATAGTCAAATAATCATGAAACAATACAATGCTTTCTCACACTAAGAAAATCTTGAACTCTACTGATCGTCTCACCCTGATCGTGCTCAAAACTGACTAGCAATTCTTAGGCAAAATTGAGAAACACTTAGCCAATTCTCAGCCCCTACTAAGCCCAACCTTTCTCATGCAATCCCTAGGTAATTAATCCCTATTAAATAGGATAATAAACCTTCCTTGACTGTGAAATCCATCATGAGCCTTCCTCTAACTTTATAATTGCGCCCGGGCAATTTGCTAATAATACAACTAATAGTCATGTTCCCTGTAACCTCTATCTCAACTGGGTCTTCATCAAAATTGACATACATGTAGCTATTAATAGTGAATTATCATTTATATGATTAATCACTACTTGTGAATTAAATCTAATTTATCTCACTTGACCTCTCACTAGCTCATCACTCAGTTAGAACTAGTTAAACTGATTTTAACTCAATTAATTTGAGTTAACTTAATACACATGCACCAAAATAATGCATACAACTAGACCCTGAAAATAATAGAATCACTCTACATGCCTCACCTTTGACCCTCAACTTGAATTTATTGAGCTAACCCAGTCTTTCTGTCTTAGTTAAATGATACAAGTTGTTATGAGATGAAATTGCAATTTAATTTCCAATTTATTTAAGGGATAAATAAATTAGACACCCAAATTTAGCGTTAGTGTGTAACTGAATTCCTCACTCATGTGTGACTGGAATCCCACACCAGTTATGTGGTCAATTTTTTTCCTTTCTGGATGCCAATTTCACTATTTCTTGTTGAAAATTTCAACACCTTCCCCTGAATCATCATAAGAATATAAGGTCGCTCCAGTAAATACTCCAACAAGTACTTAGATACAAAGCTCCATCATTAATCATAATATTATTTATTGTTTTCCTCTAATCCCTAACAAAACATATAATGTACATATTTTTTATAATCCTAGGGATCTCAACAATCAAGTTGTCAATCTAGGAGATTATTATTATAGTAAATCTAGAAAATATATCATTCAGAATTTCCCTAAATGAAGAAAAATAGGAACGAAAGGAGAGGAACCATTTATTTTATAAGGTTCTGAATAGGGATAATATGGAATTTCGTTGGCTATGGATGTGGAATAATTAACCCAAGTCATTAAATTGCTGCAAGAGAAATTGAAATAACAAAAGCAGAAAATGGAGGCCAAGCACCAGGACAGACTGGAGGAGCACCACATTGCACTATTGGAGTCTTTCAAGGCACAATATGAGAAAAAAATGGTGCAATTGAAAATAATCTCACATTTTTGAGCTAAAGTCATTAAAGGAGAGTCACGGGAAAAAAAATAACACTAAAGTTGAATAAGCCCAAAAGGCCTAAGTCAAACTCCAATTACTTAAAGTATAGGCTCTCAAAATAAATAATGACATTCAAAAGGGTCAACATTATTTTATGGGTAATTTTTGATAAATTTAGGACTACTTCATACAATCGAAGCAAATAACCAGTGAGAACAATGCCTAGTTAGAAACCCAGTAAATTATTGGTGAGGATTTGGACCAAATACTTGACTAGAAAAGAAATATCGGATGCTCTAGATTCACTGATATGACTTGATAAGAAAAAAAATGAAAAATACCAGTAATTATTCGATGTTTGGAAATCAGAATGCTAGACAGTAGAAGGGTTATGGGTGAAGCTATGGGTGTGGGTAAGAAAATGCGGGAGGCTACTGCATAACTAATAATATAGGAATGGTACCTCGAATCCATATAGTATTTTCCCAAATCCACCCTTATAAAATAAATCTTGAGTAGATAACCAAAGTCTAGATAGAAGCGGTTACATAAATTGGACATATTTCAAAGGTTGATGACAAGTTGATGGAAAAGTTCATCATTTCCCCTATCGAAGTGGCAATCCACCTTGAATGTTACACTATTGGGATGAAGAAAGACATCAAAATGTAAGATGATTATGTGTTGAAAGGGGAGCAATAGTTGTAGAAGATGGAAATTCCTTGGATGCCTGAAATTCTTAATTTTCATGCAGGTTGGAAGGACTATCGACAATAGTTACGATTGAAGAGGTCTTAGCACCGTAATAAGGGTGTTACCAACATACTAAATATTGTAACTATGGTATAATGTATAAATAGGGAATATACTCATAGAAAAAGGGAGGGGAGGAGATAGATTGGATGTTTCTAGTTAAGACTCATTTATACAATATTTTAAAAAAATGATCTACTTACCAATTAATTCAATTAAATTTTTAGAAGACATATATGTCCCCTTTCATATGGTAATTGTGAAAGTTAATGGTTTATGAATCTTGTCTCTTTGTATAAGTTTAGTAATATATCATGATTCTATTATAATAAATTGATCGATCTTAATGTTGAATATGCTTATAATGGTTGTAGAATAGATTAATATCTTTTTGAATATGCAATCATTAAATTCTTTATCATTACTCAAGAAAATATCTTCCTATATAGAAAATTGAATTCATCTAGACTACGAATCCACTTCCATAACTCTAAAGAATTTATATTCAATACAAATCAATTATGATAAGAAGACACAAGGGTAAGGATAGAAATATAATTTAAAAAGGAGTAGTATTAATAGTTATATATAATTCACAACTAGAAGAAATAAAACCTCCCAACAGTGGTAACCATGTCCACATTTCGATTGGAGACTACAATACCAAACGAGAGTATGGCTAATTAGGCCTGTGATTGGTTTTTCTCCCTCGTTAATATTTTCTCAAGAAGTGACCCACTAAGGTCAAGAACAAAATGGAGTTAGAAGGAGGGCCCTAGCAATAGGTTTTGATGTAGTTTTTTAACTCTTGAAGAGAAGTGAGATCCCAATCATATTTTGGAAATATAATATTTTGAGAGATAAATGGCTCACTATTAAGTCATAAAACCTTTAATTCAATTTTCATCTTCCTCTCTACATACAAAAAATAATTTCCTCTCTGAAATTCAAGCTCAACAACCATTGAATCCTTTGGTGACTCTCACTCAAACCTCGACCAAAACCTTATAAAAAAATTCTCATGGTTTTACTTCTAGACCTGGAAATACTTAAATTTATAATTTAATCGAGAATAATATATGGATAACCCATGCCATAACATGTAATCAGGAAATAGTAGCCATGGAATACACCTAGAGGGCCAAGAAAATTGGACATAACTTGACCATAGGACCCAAAAACCTAAAGAGTGATACCTTGAATTACTATTTGGTGAATTCCCTAAGGAATATAGATATATTTATCAAAAGAATATTAGAAAATCAATTTGAAAGTGGCTTAGGACCGCCATTGTCTCCACCATATTATTCCCCCAAGCTCCTACAGTTTTCTCATTTTTCATCTAGTGATTCTCATGGATACCACTCGTCATTAGAGAACCCTCCACCTCAAACTCCAAGAAACCATCGACAAAATCCTGTGAACCTAAAAATCGCCAATAGACCATGTGATCTAGGTGGATATTGGTGGCCACCTACCTATTCCACTTGGACCCCCACTATTATATAAAAAATTATCTTCTGCAGACAAAAGTGAATCCCCTAGATCTAGTGGTATGATCTAGAAACAACATAAACAAAAAAAATTGTGTTTTCCTTAGAGAAATTAGAAAATGGAGGAGAAAGCCTACCTAGAGTCCAACACAAGTCCTCCTCTTCTCTTGGATTGTAAACTTTAGATCTAACTCTAATTAATATAAATGGGACCTACAAAAAAATTACAACAAGAAAGAGAACCACAAGACATACATAGCATAGACTAACATCTCTAATCAATGAGTCAAGAGGTCATTTAAATACATATACATCAAATAGACAAAAGTATGGAGAAGATTACAACCTTTTGTAGTTCTTGAAAATGTGAACGTTTCCCACCAAACTTTTCCTTCCTTAGCCACAAAACAACCTTTCAATCACAACTCATGGATGGTAATTAATCCTTAAGTAAAAATTATCATCATCGGGGCATAACTAAGATTCTCTAAAATCAAAACCAAACTCTATGGGAGGTAGTGAATTTATAGGGTAAATAGGTTAGTTTAGGATTTACCAATATAGAACTTATATTCACATATGAGGTAGGATAAGATCTAGGGATAAGAGATAAGACCTCTAGGATAGGATTTCGAGATATCAATCAATAGTAATTAATTAAAACCACCTTAGAATCTTCTGGAAAGAGAATATTAATAATTATATTTCTATCTTTCCTGAAATTCTAGAATCATCACACCTGTAGTAAAGGAAACCTATGCTGGTCATTGTAGGTGTCCAGTTATGTAACATGTAACCAGTGCAGGCGGTTAGAAGGAAAGGTTCACTATGGGAAAAACTAGGTTTTTAAGCTGATTAACCTAGAATTCTTGGATTTTTTGGAGAGATAATGCTTAAGGTTTGCAAAGGGATGATTGCAAGGTGTCAAGAATGTTGATTGATCCAGTTTCTAGGCCATTTGAGTGAATGCGAAAAAATGACCTGTAATAGATTTCCCCCTAAAGTACAAAGTCAGAAGTAGTGGTTGTTGAGCTCCAAAGATGTTCTTTCTTCCACCACATTCCACTCCATTTCCTTTGTCCATTATTAATTACAGGCTCAAATTATCAATAGAATTAATTAAAATTTCTTTAGGAATGTATATCATGACTAAATTGCTATGTTTTTATGATTTTGTCATTGTAGTACTTTTTGAACTAGATCTAGCTACAGAATGCAGACATTCTGTAGCTAGTTGCCGATTCTCCAGCTGTCTTCATGTCTACGCAGGTTCCAGGTGTCATCTCAGAGAAAAACACATATGGTCGTATTCCACATCATTCCCTCATCATTTTTTTCTCTCCACGAAGTTTGAACGAAATTCTGTAGGTGGTTATGCACGTGGGAACTCAAACTAGGAGATAGACTCCTAATAGGACAAGGACAGTCCAGATGTCCTTAATCATATTACGAGACCACCATCAGAGTTCTAGTTTGATTTTAATTTGGAAATACAATTATCCCTAGGTTATCTCAACACAGTTATGTAATTTTGTTATAAATATGGCTCGGGAAACCGAGGGACAAGGTTAGATTTTGTGTTTGATTGCGAGATTTCAGAAGTCCGAAAACACTCTGTTTTGAAGTAATTTCTTTTTTTTAATGAAAGAAGCATCATTTTATTGAAAGCGTTGAGTCAATCTTGAAGTAGATTTTGCGTGCTACTCTGGTGGTAGAGGGCCCCTGCTACCTGAGTAGCTTTTTTCATACGGTTTAGATAAGTATTTTAGTCTCGTTTTTCATTTTTAGCTTAAGCAAGTTTCTGAAGTTTATGTTTCATACTTGTTTACATTAATGATCACGGCTAGAGTTACTCTTATAAAATCTTCCAAAATATCATCACGATGAATAAGGCATAGTTGTGGTGTTGTAGATTTTAGTTGCATTTCCTTTCGAATTTTATGATTTATGCTTGTTTACACTAAGTGTCATAGCCGGTCTTACTCCTACAAACTCTTCCAAAACATCATTAACAATGAATAAGAAACAACTGTGGTATCTTAGATCCTAATTGTATTTGCTTTCAAATATTATGTTTATGTTCAATTGCATTGAATAATACAGCCAGACTTGTTTTTACAAACTCTTCCAAAATATCATTCATATTGAACGATATGGGCTGTAGAATTCCATAGACTAGCTGCATGTTAATTTAGTTATAACACTCCAGAGGTTGATTGCATTTAGTTAAGTTCTGTCACTACATTTCAAGTTTGATAATGGCATTCTAGTTTAACTCTGTTCACTGTACTTCAAGTAGATTAGTATCACTTTAGTTCAGTCTCAGTTCATTTTGTTTCAAGAAAAGATTAATGGCATTCTAGTTTAGTTGCAGTCACTGTATTTTAAGATTGATAGACCGCATTCTAGCCTAGTGTTATCCATTGTATTTCAAGTAGTACTAGTTGTCAAAATTATTCTCTCGGCCTTCATTATTTACAACTTACTTTTTTCTGAATTTATATTGATACATCATTACATGAACAGGGGTCAGTAATATCAGTTTAAGGCTTTGATTATTCTGCAAATCTTTTACAAATTCACCTATAGCCTTTTTTCCCAAACATTATTCTAGAAAATCTCTAAACTTCTGAATAAGGCCTAGTAGTGATAAGTCAAGTTGCAGAATAGGGTAACTTCAGCATCATAGGTTAATCTAGAATAGAAACCTTACTGTGTTACAAATAATCAATTTTTTTTTAATATTGTGAGTTGATTGTTTATTTAGGAGAACTTCATTTACACTTAACTTGTCCATTTCTCAAGCTCTTCCAACACATCTTTAATGAATGAATTGGATAAGTTCAAGCTCATGTTGTGATTTATTTCCTTGCAATTAAGTCATTATCAAGCTTTGCATTTGTTGTTTGCCATCCATAGTTTAGGCTTTGTTCTGTTTTAATATAACCAATAGCTTCTTTTCACCAGCACTTAGTTCTTTCCCTTTTCAAACATAAAACCATAAAACCAAAAACATCATAAAACACTAAACACAACATAGTGAGAAACAAATACCTAGGCACATATAGTGCACCACACTTCAGCAGTTTACTAACCCTGGTTGACAATTAATGAACTCAATTTAGGAACACTAAGTTGAGCACAAACAGTGGCTAAGGACTGAAGTGATTTACTTTGTGATAAGTTTAGATCAAGAAAAGGTTAGTTGAGATCATTATTTGTTACAATACATAATCATCATGAGATCATTACTGAGGTAGGAATACCCATACTCAACCTATAATCCAATATTACATGTACAATGATCAAAATTATTGGTCATTGATGATGAATGGTGGAACCATGCTTGTTATATGACCTTTGGAATGAGCATATCCATCATACTTTGTGATCTGGTATGACTCCTAAAATCACAACGTCGATGGATTAAACTAGATTTGGGTTCTTCTACCTTGTTTCTCGATAGTACAAGTCTAACCATGTGAATAAATGAGTTGGAGTTGAACATGTTAGACACCATTTGATTACCGACCAATGATATAAGTTGTTAATAGGCGTGAGAGGAACCATCGATAATTATAATGGCCATCAAGGTACTACAGTACAATCTATGTAGTGTGAATAAATGAGTTGAATTTTAGCACCACAAAAAATCTTCTGGTCGAAGGCTAATGATGAGAACCTGTCATTGAAAGTAAGGAAACATGCCATTTATGTATGCAAATTCCTAGGCAATGAAGGGAATTTCTAAGTCAACTTCCTAGATAATGTGATGATATCAACAAGAAGCCACCCATCACAGGAGGGCCTTGATGTATCCCTCATCAACAACATGAAATGGGTATCAAGATTTGAGACTGAATGTAGTAATGTAAATTTGGTTCAGGAGAGGAATACATGAAGTAAGGCTTAAGGTATTGTAGTATATGTCAACTGAGGGTGGACATTCTCTTGAACATATCGGTGAAACTAAATTGAGCTGGAAGCATTGACTAAAATAAATATGATGAAGGTGTGACCAACATTGAGGCAAGTGGATTTCCCAACCCAAATAATTCACAAATATGAAGTGAAAGAGTGCCATGTTCAAGAGAAACTCACTACCATTAAAAGGTATAATTCCATATTCTCCCAATTTCCCAACCATTTTTGGCCAATACCTCTTTATTTTTTATAAGCTTGAGGAGGATAAAATATGTTTGATCTATAAGTTCATCCTTCCGATGAATCCTTCTGAGTATATTTAATGAACCCTGAGAAGGAGTGGTTCAGTCTCGTCATGCTCGACAAGTCCAATGTTGTTTAAATTTTTTACAAGTCCAGCGAAGGTGTAACTCAACTTCTTTTTCATGTTAATAGAGTTTGAAAAAGAGGGAAAAAAACTCCAAAGTTTCATTTTCGTAAATTTATTCTCTTGAGTCTGAAAAGGCATAAAACGATACTCAGGAGAACCTTTTAGTCATGCTTGAACCTTTTAGTCATGCTTGACTAAAGTATTCATTTTCTGTAAATAGTATATCACAGTCTAGAAAAGGGTTAAACTTATACTACATAGATGTCTTTTCATTTACTTTAACGAGTTTGAAAATACAAGTTCTCGACAATATTTTCATTTTTTGGGAGTTTAGAAAGAGCTCAAATAGGACTCCTCTTGGAGTAACGAGTGGTATAATGTAATATTCCCAAATGGGGACTGCGGCAATATATAAAAGTTATGCAGGAAAAATAATGCAGATCATCAAGATTATAGAAGGATGCCAATATGGAGAGCTTCTAATGTGTTTACATCAGAAAAATATATGTAGAATGAGGCCCATAAGATGTACAACAGGAAATAGAATACTCCAATAGAAGAAAATCCTAAAAAAGAGGTGTTGCAACCATATATATGAATTGGAACTGCCTTGACAGCGTTATTTTTATTAAGCTATAGCAGTTGTTGATTTCAAATTATATATAGAGCAAAATAATTCATGAAAATTCAGATCTATGACAGATCCATACACTATAAAGACTCTTCTTCAAAATCCCCTTGGGGTTTTCAGCAATGCATGAAGTACATGGAGTAGATCTGAGATCAAAAGTTGCAGATCTGCAGAAATATTCAGATATTCAGGAATGTTCAGATCTGATCTGATATATACAATATAATGATCCTCTCTAATGGATCTCAAAGGTGAAGGGAATATCCCCAACACATGAAAATCACTCCTCCAAAAAGATGTGCCAAAAGTCCCTGCAATAGCACTACAGAAAAACACAAATATGGAAGTAAAACTGTGTTCTAGGGTTTAAGATATGTTTGGCCACATGCTAAGATCTGAAAATGATGCTCAAGATGTTCAATACACTCTTTCCAATGGAGTAGAAGACTTATCCACTGAAAAGAAGCATGGAAATGGTCTAGATCTGAGTAGATCTAGTCTCCACTTGCTACAACTTTCAAAGACAACCAAACCCTCAACAAGATCTCCATTGTAGTTCGAAGAAGAAGCTTGGCCTTCAGCCAAATAATGGACTATGCAATACAAGCTCTCCCAAGAGCTACTCAATGGGAAGAGATGGGATTCCCGATCAGGAACACCCAATGCTAAACAACATTTGCAATCTAGGCTAAAGAGCCAAAGAAAGCTTGTATGTTTAAACAAACAATACTTCAGAAAATACAATATCATCAACAACCTTTTCATGTTGCCATCCCCTTCCTTATATATATTAGTAGCTTGTAAACCCTAAACCACCTTGAATGAAATAGCTTCTTTCACACAAGCCACCTCCATCTAAAATTGTGTTGTGCCTTATTTATGGCCACTCCTCCAAGACAGTGTTGTATATTTGGTCATGGTTGACCCAATCAAAACATCCAACCCCTTTCACACCTAAGGGTGCTTACTTACATAACCAAGATTTAACCTTTTTACATTTGGCATTGATTTATTCATTGTTTAGGAGTATTATGGACCTCCTTTACATTTTTATTCTTCAAACAAATAAATAAAACAAAAAAATGAATTAGTCAGATTGAATAATTAGAGAGAGAGAGAGAAAAAAAAAAGTGTTGCAGCTCTTCTCCTCCTCCATTGGTAACACCAAAATGTGATAAGCTTCCTCCATAAGCTAAGTGTTCACCAATCCATCCCTCCATGAATTTCTCCTCCAAAGTTCTCATGAGATGCAAATAGTTCATCCCATGAGACAATAGTGTACATGAAACAAACATGGTTTGCCCAATGTCCTCCCTGAAACATGTAGCATAAAGTACATGGATAATATCCATCCCATAGGGCACATACATACCTTCCCTCCTTCCTCCATACATCCCCATAAAAAGCACAAGCATATAATCAATGTAGAGGATCAAAACAATATATATGCAAACATAAATTTGTACATATGGAGGTGGTTCATAGTCCCACATGTGGAACCAACACAATGCATCTCCTGCCTACATCAGGTCTAGATGTGGTAAGTGGTTTCCCCACCACTTAATTGCTACCCATGTTATCCCACTATGGCTGAAAGTGTGAGATATATTTGGTGCCTTATGAAAGCACCCATCATGATGAAAAATCTCCCTTTGTCCTCCAAGGGAGTGACCATATTCAAAAATAGTTTTGGCCCAAAGTTGGCCATGAATTTTGTAAGGTACAACACTCCTCCTTGGAGTCATGGCCTGCATATACATGGTACAAGAATACATACAATTAGAAAATAAAACATGATTTACATAAGTATGCTCTTCACCAACAATCCTCCTCAAAAAAATGGAGTGGTGCATAGATCTAACTCCCCTTTCGAAAGAAGAAAGAGAAGGCTGAATTAACTCTCTCATAGAGTTATGTTGTTGCTCCATCTCCACATGGTACATGCATCTTTGACAATGCTGATATAGTTCTCCTTCAAAGCCCTCCCAATGGTAGCTCCTCATGATGATGTTGTTGAGCTTCATGGAATATGAGTGGCTGAAACAAAACTCTTCATAGGCCCTTTGTAGCAACTACTCTTTGAGCTTGGAGGCTCTAGACAATAAGATCCTACCATGATCATAGATGACTCCATCTTGGAATAAAAATCCCTCATCATGTAGCTGGTCATCAAGAATAATGCATGTGTGTATATCCTTGGAATAATCCACCAACAGTTGGGATTTCCAGTATGGATCTAAACTCCCCAATAATGACAACGTTGATATCTATCAGCTGAAATGTCTGTCATGTTGCTGCTCCTTCCCTTGACATCTCCCATGCCAAAGGTATATGATGGAAGGTTTCTATTCCCTCCTTGCTGCCTTTCTTGCATATGCACATGCTCAAATGAAGATGGAAGTTTTTGGAAGTTAGTCCCCCATGGAAGGCTATCATCTGTCCAAAACCTCCTTGGTCTTGCCAAAGTATGCATGTGAGGCCACCATCCTCTATCATGTATGGAATATTTCTCTCCAAGTGAGATTATATTCTGAGTTTTTATAGCCAAGGACTGCCCTCCTTGCCCCATGATGGTGTCATTATTCATCCTTGCACCATCTTCTCTCAGGGCAGTATGAGATGAGAGAGTGGATAATGGTGATAAGGGGAAAATATTTCCCTCCTCCTTGAGCTCTCCCAACACTCTCAACACTGTATTATGGTCTTCTAATGCTCCCTTCCTCCTTGGATCTATGAATGGAGCATCAAAATGTGATATATATTTCACCAAATTGGAATCAAGTGGTCTCCCCGGTGGAATTCCTGCATGTAATGAAACATCAAGGCCTAGAGCAGGATATAAATGTGAGTGGACTGATTTTTCCCTACTCTCACTACACAAATCATCCTCCTACTTCTATCGATAAACCTCCTGAAAAGGATGGGTGTATATGTTCTCAATCATTTGGTGCTGGCCCTCCTTCTCATCTCCTCCTACCTTCTGCAATATCTCACAGTCTAAGGTGATTTCTTCAGATGTAGTTAACCCATTCACACCCAACATCTCCTTGGTGTCAAGATTCTTGATCACAAAGGAATGATCTATCATAGTGTGTGTTCCCAAAACTGTATGCAATGTTGGAACACACTTCCTCCATTGTTTTGTCTCATTATCTATCATCATAGACACATGCTGCTCATGCTCTTCATGTGTAAGATCCCTTAGATACTAATGCCTTGGAGCTCCTTGTAAAGATACAAGAGCCCTCCTAGTGGAATAAATTGCTTCACCTCCATCTCCAAATAGAAGTAGATCTCCTCCTGATGTCATAGCACTGAAGGATCTTTCCAGCTCTTCCTCTTCCTTCTCCTCATCAATGGAGAATACCTCATCATTAAGAGACCCTTTTTATTGATCTCCTCTTGAAAAATGAATCCTCATGTATTCTTCTTGAGAAGAAAATTCTTGCTGAAGTGGGGCATTTGCCCTTGGCAAATAATGTTGCAGTTATTTAACCCCCTCAACAATGTTCTGAAATGGAGTTGGCTTCATGGATCTTTCCAAATCATGCAAAGGTTCTGAATTCCTGGGCTTGGTTTTCTCACCCAAGGAAATTTCATATCATTTTAAATCAAATATTTTCACTAACCCCCTAGTGAACTTTGCATAAGTAGAGATATTTACATTTTTCAATGAAGAAGATTCAAATAACGACCGAGCATAAGCCTTACCTTGGAGATGCAGCACTGCTACTCTTATGGCTTCGTATTCTTAAAATTGATGGAGCTGGAAATATGTGTCTAGCTTCCTTACCCAAGACTTGGTTGAGCTCTTGGATGATCCATCAAAAGTAGGAAGAAAGACTCTAGCCAAAGTGTCTTGCATGCACCCTCTTCTTCTATTGCATTTGTTGGATCTTCTTTCTTCTTTGAGTTGACAAAACTCCTGGAAGCTTAAATTCTCCATGAATATTCTAGACTAAGATTCATATTCTTGGATATAATCACCAAGAGTCTCCTCCTTTGGTGTTTCTCCTTCTACTTCTTCTCTTGCTAGGAATGTAGGCATGCTACAGCATTGTAGATCTGATTGTGTGGTTGAATGCCCACACACATAATATGAAGAAATGGGGCTTTCTTCATGTGCAATTATTCTTGAGGGATCTTCAAGTATTTCCCTCCTCATTCCCCTTATTTCTCTATTAAGTTCATGTATAGTTTGAAAGAGAGTATTTGAGATCTCCTTCCCTTTCATTCTTCCAGATAAAGGGGTTTTACCCTTGTCTTCTTTGTCTTCTGTGTAATCAAATTTTTTATGTCTTCCCTTTAGGTACCTCTTTTCTCGATCAGTAAGAGGTTCTTCTTCTTCAGAAGACATATTGGCTTCTTAAAAAGCACAGGCTGTGCCAAGATGATGCTCTGATACCACTCTAATATTCCCAAATGGGGATTGTAGCAATATATAAAAGTTATGTAGGAAAAATAATGCAGATCATCAAGATTATAGCAGGAGGAAAATATGGAGATCTTATAATGTGTTTACAGCAGCAAAATATATGTACAATGAGGCCCATAAGATGTACAACAGGAAATAGAAGACTCCAATAGAATGAAATCCTCAAAAAGAGGTGTTGTAACCATATATATGAACAGGAACTACCTTGACAATGTTATTTTTATTAAGCTACAACATCTTTTGATTACAACTTAGATCTAGAGAAAAATAATGGATGAAAATTCAGATCTATGACAAACCCATACACTATAAAGGCTCTTCTTCAAAATCCCCTTGGGGTTTTCAACAATACATGAAGTACATGGAGTAGATATGAGATCAAAAGCTGCAGATCTACAAAAATCTTCAGATATTCAAGAATATTTAGATCTAATATGATATATACAATATAATTATCCTCTCCAATGGGTCTCAAAGGTGAAGGGTAGATCCCCAACACATGAAAATCACTCCTCCAAAAAGCTGTGCCACAAGTCCCTGCAACAACACCTATAGAAAAATGCAAATCTGGAAGTAAAACTACGCTGTAGGGTTTAAGATATGTTTGGCCACATGCCAAGATCTGAAAATGATGCTCAAGATGTTAAATACCCTCTTGCCAATGGAGTAGAAGACTTCTCCAGTGAAAAGGAGCACTGAAATGGTCTAGATCTGAGTAGATATAGCCTCCACTTGCTGCAACTTTCAAAGACAACCAAACCCTCAAAAGGATCTGTGTTGTAGTTGGAAGAAGAATCTTGGCCTTCAGCCAGATAGTGGACTATGCAATACAAACTCTCCCAAGATCTACTCAATGGGAAGAGGTGTGATTCCCAATCAGGAACACCCAATGTTACACAACATTTGCAATCTAGGCTAAACAACCAAAGAAAGCTTATATGTATAAACAGACAATACTTCAGAAAATATAATATCATTAACAACATTTTCATGTTGCCATCCCCTTCCTTATATAGATTAAGATCTTGTAAAACCTAAACCACCTTCAATGAAATAACTTCTTTCACACAGGACATCTCCATCTAAAACTGTGTTGTGCCTTATTCATGACCACTCCTCCAAGACAATGCTGTAGATTTGGTCATGGTTGACCGATTCAAAACATCCAGCCCCTTTCACACCTAAGGGTGTTTTCTTACATAGCCAAGATTTAACCTTTTTACATTTGGCATTGATTTATTCACTGTTTAGGAGTATTATGGACCTCCTTTACATTTTTATTCTTCAAACAAATAAATAAAACAAAAATGAATATTCCAATTAGCTTAGGACTAATTAGGAATATTACATATAAGGGTATAAATTGGTTCTGGTCATGATGGAACTGCTCAAAACAAACAGAGTTCGAGAGGCAGGATTATAAGACCACTCACCGGAGTGGTTCCCTAGGAAAGGGTAAAAAACCAAGTGAAAGTGTATGATTGACCAAGTAGATGGTGATGATGGAATAAGAAACCAAGGCTCATCATGTAGAAAAAGGATGATAAAAGTAGTAATCACAAGGGATAAAATGTGGATGGTTTCATTTTTACACAAGCTTGAAAAATGGGAAACTATGCTTGAAATTGGTTTCATTTTTACACAAGCTTGAAACAAGGAAAAACTATGCTTGACAGTAGTTTCATTTTTACACAACCTTGAAAAAAAGGAAAACTATGCTTTAGATTGGTATTCATGCCCCCAACATAATAACACGATTCTAGGTACATGCCCCCTAGCTTCATTTTATTCACCTAAGTATATTGGTTGCTAATAGGTTCACGGAATGAAATTTCATTTACGATATCAAGTGAAATACTAAACTTGGATGGGGATCTATTTCATTTCTTAACGAGCTTGACATAGGAAAATAAATATGCTCATATGAAACTTGTTTCATTTTTTAACGAGGTTGACACAAGAAAAGGAGATGTTCTCAAAGTATCATATTCTGGCCTCTAAGAGGCCATGTCTTCCAATAGGTTCTCATCAGATGGGAGAACATTTCTCTTGAAGGAAGGAATATCAAGGGATCAAATGGAAATATCAAGCTCCAATGCCCCCAGTAAATGATTCACCATATCACCTACTAGATATAGGTAAAAATAAGTTGATAAAATAGTGAAAGGCTCATCTTCATCAGTTTGTAAGGGCATGGGAGAGGTTGCCACATAATTTACCTGTGGAAAGGGAGATACCATTTGAAAATTTGGAAAATTTATGGAATTCAGATGATTGACAGTAAAAGCAGGACCAATGAATGAAAGTTGGTCGATAGCCGTAAATTTTCCATTGTGTGGGAAACATATCACTCTAAAGAGTGTGGACATGACAATGTTCATAGCATAAAAATAGTCTCACCTCGGGAGAAAATTGAAATCCAAGGGACCTTGAACTACCATAACATCAATACAGACGGTTTTCCCTTCCAAAGTGTTAGCCATCAATAATAGTTTGTCAAAGCAAAATATGGCTAGATTATGTCCTCAAGCCTTCAAGAGATAGTTTCCTCTGAAAACCTATCATCTTTTGAAGTATTATGATGTTCTTTATCCTTTGAATTAATCTTCACTGCTGTTTCACTATAACCCCTCAAGGACCTGCTATTCACCAAGAGAAAACTGCTTATAAAACTCCATTTCTCACCATTCACCTCTCCATTTCACTCCCACAAACTCTCCATTTTCATCCTTTATTCCCTCACAAAATCCCTAAAAACACCTTCATTTAACCTCTAAATCACCTTAACCCTCTTCTAAACCTTATATCTCCCGTTTAGTTGGTTTAAATCCATCCATTTTAACCTACTGAAACTTCATTTGGCCTTAAAAATCACTATTTTTGGGCCTAAATCAATCTTCCGCAATTTAAAGGTTTTTAAGCCCCCAAGGGCTTATATCTTTCATCCCTCCATCTCATATGTCCTAAAGCCCCGCAACCGGGCGCTTAAAAACATAAACTCCTGCGTTAAAACCTTACCCTCTATTTATTTTTCCATTCCCCGACAGCATGGTTTTGACTAAATATGGACCGTTGATCTACATAGATCAACGGCCATCAGGCCATCCTTCCCTCTACCCGTTCACTTACCATGCTTTCATCCTTTCAAATAACCCGCCCCATCTTTGAATCTCAACCGCCCATTCAGTTGATCCAACGATCAGGACCTCACCCGATAACCTATTTAAACCGTCCACTACGCGACAAAACAATTGACGTCACCATAGACCCCACCATCCATACCCCGCACAGCTCTTCACCTATCACGCTCAACCCTTACCATTCGATCTGGAGCTTCCGATCCAACGATCAACGATCAATATCGTGCAACTTTTGGCCTCTCCCCACAGTGTGCTACTTCCGTGCAATAAAAGTGGTTTTAGAAATCCACGTGTCAAACGATAACACATATTGCATTCCATTCGGTTAATATCGCTTACCCCTCAGAGCCCGCGCGAAAACCACCAATGGTTTTCCCGAAACCACTAATCCTCAATTCGCGCCATATTTTCAAATTAAACCCTGGTTCTATGTTTTACCATAGAAACTCGTTCTCTGCTACAAATCCCTCCATCCTCACAGCTCCTAAATGCTTCCATGAATCCTCCAAA
Organism: Pinus albicaulis; assembly: GCA_034641835.2. NCBI lineage: Eukaryota > Viridiplantae > Streptophyta > Pinopsida > Pinales > Pinaceae > Pinus > Pinus albicaulis. The sequence goes on along the minus strand of CM076574.1, from coordinate 252,673,873 downwards.
GAAGTTTTAACCCTCCATTTGCAAGATTTAATTAACTTTGTTTGTTTTTATGCAGGTTTTATGAGTCACAAAGTTAAAAACCCTCCTGCGGGAAATTACAGTGTTATGGGCTGAGGATGACGATTCTCATAGCCCTGAATACAAATTAAAGAGATCAGGGGTTTAAATTTCGCGGTTTGGAAGGGTCGATGAGTCATGATCATCGAATTTTCGAAAAAATTCTTTAACAAACCCTCTGCACACCTGCAAATAGCAAACACAGTCAGCATCAATTAATGAAAGAGTATCAATGTCAAAGATGAATATCAAAGGATAATTGAAGGATTAAAGGTTCTAGACAGAGTTTAAAGGGATCAAGGCACAAATTAAATATCAAAGGCCTAATCCACAAATAAAGACAGATATAGAAGAACCTCGAATGCCACATCTAAGGGGCTAATTGAATCCCCAGCTACCATGTTGCCACTTGTAACCTCTCTACCTCAAAGGAATACCCAGATCAAATCTCAGTCAGAAAACATTAAGGCCAAAGGCTGCTAACAGTTATTACAACAAAAATCAAATATTTCACATTGACAACAAAGTTATTGTAAAAGATAAAAAGAGCCTTAAAAGTCAATCTTTTCACCCACTAAGCCTAAAAAGTAGAAAATAGAGTTGTAAATTGAATGCTTTCCTGCCTTGTGCCTTGCATGGTTTTCAAGGCTAGGAGTTGCATTTAGTATGGAATTAATGATATCTAACCCTAGAACTCTTCCACCCCCTCTTTCTTCTATAAATACTTCTAAAGAAGATGGTTGATTTTTGGTTGGTCACTAGTTGTAACATTGGAACTCTTTGAAATAATACATAGTTTGTCTGAAGTTGAGGAAGAAATTGAAGTCTTGGAAGCTTGATGATGTTGTGACATGCTTTTTCTTGAGAAGGTTCTATCATTGGATCCCTGAGCTTGGCTGTTGGTGATGTATTCTGAATTGTCTTTTGTTTTTCCTGTTTTCATTTTGTTCCATAAATTCTTACTACAATAGGGTGAAAATTTAGGGTTAACAAATGACTCCTGGAAGCACCTTAGACCTGTTTATCCTTCACTGTTTCATGTTTTCTTCTACTGAGGAATTTTAGAGTCTTTAATCATTCTCTTGAACCCTTATGCTTGTTTATTTCCCAAATAGTTCAAATAGTTGGTTCCAGCATGATTTATGGTTTTCCCTGCTTGTCTACTGCCACTTGAAAGCTGTTTTTGAAGTCTCCCTTTGAAGTACCATTGTTTATAGTTTGCCAAAGAGGTATGTTTTTATCATACCCTTTGTTCCTGATTAAATAGTTGTTTTAAAGGTCTTTATAGTTGTAATCATAGATGTGTTAGGTGTTCCCTCTTCTATGACTGCAATTATCAGTGAATCTTTCATGTTTTCTAACTCCTTTGAAATAAAATCTTTGAGGAAATAGGATGTGCTCCCGAATCTTCATTTTAAAAGTTGTCTTGAAGTCATCATTTGCTTAAAGTGTGGTTTGTAGAATTCATGGTTAGCCCTGTCTATCAAATGCTTCTTTATGTTCAAGTTATGTTTTTAAGTTCCCTTTGTTGAGAATTCAAACTCTCTTTTCAAATCATTGATGTCCATCTCATTCATAAAAACTAAAGGATCATGTGGCCAAGTTAGATTTTCCCTTTGATATCCCATATCCATTTATGAGCTTGTTATTTACTTCTTCTTGAATCCATTGCCCAATGAACCTGACACTTCTTCTTTCTATCTATACTACCTAGACCTTTCATGTTCTCCTATACCAATTCAACCAAACAAACAAACAAAACAAAACAACTTGCACTTAATAACTAGTCTAAAATCAATACTTAAAAGCAAACAAGATATATCTTTGCAAAACTTTTGAGAGATCCCTCTCTGAGAATAGGAGGACTAGATTCTGGAACTCTAAAGATTGTTTCTGATGTTGTCTTTTCTTTTGGTTAGCCAATCTATCAAAACTCAGGAACCCCAACATAATGGCGATCACGGTGGGACCTTATAAAACTAAAACACACTTAAAAAACCCTTAGAAGACCCACATATCCTTAAAACTGATACTATATGATCACTTTATCTTCTTATTAAGTACATAATAGTCTAGCAAACTGTTGTAGACTCTTTAAATCCTTCAAAATCTCTCAGGAAAATTAGTTATAAAGCCATAGAGTAGACTCTGTTTGTTTTAAAACACCTTAGCTAAGTGTTCAAATTAGATATAGCACACTCTCATAACCATAGAAATATATAAAATCCAAAAATATTTCAGATTGGCTTCATAATAAACGTGGTTGTGGAACCATAAAACATTTTACCTTCACAAAAGCTAAAAATTTTCCACCTGGCGACTCCACTGGCCCCAGTAGGCCTATTACTCATCTAGCTCTCCAAATCTCTTTAGGATTGTGTTAACCAGCCTTGAGGAAGTTTAGAAACCTAGTCTCATACTAGAGTATTCATTGTGAGAGGCAAACATTTCAAAACAATCCCTACAAAACTTCAGCCTCTCCCATTTTTGAAAAGGCAGTTTGGCTTCACATAGGATCAACAATAGATCTCATCCAGACCCTAATCCTCCTACAATAGTTGAAAATCTAGAGAAGATTTTGTGGCAAACTTCTAAGTTTGGAAAATCTGCTACTGATAGGAGCCTCTTAAGAACAAAATATGTCCCTGAAAACCTTGTTGTCTTAGAGGATTTACACTTTGACTTACATCATACAAAGAAAATATTCAGAACCAGGTCTCAAAGTGATTTAAACCAAGCTGATCTTGAAACTACATATTTGCAGCAGAGCTTTAGTAGAGAAGCTTCACCTTCTACTCCTCCTGATTCCCAGCTTCTTCACCACTTCAGCCTCTTCCATAACAAATCTGCTCAAAACCAGTTTGCTGGCCCAAGTGTTTCTTCCACTCCATTCCATACCACGACTATCCAAAACACCCCATTTCAGCCCGCTTTCCCTCCTATCAATCCACCTCCTGTAAATCCACCTTTCTTTCCAGCCATGGCAGCATGGTATGCCCCACTAGTGTTAGCACAGCCTATGGTTCCCTTACCAAATGACTATCAATCCAAAATTCCCCATTTCACTGGAAAAGAATCTACCACAGCTCAACAACATGTAGACAGAATGGAAGATGCATTCGATTACATGGAGATAGATGATGAGACCATTAAAGGATAATATTTTCCCAAAGTCTAGGAGGAGAAGTATAAAAGTGGTTTAAAATCTTAACTCCTAGCAGCATCAATGATCTCCCTTCTTTGCATCAAACATTCATAAACAAATGGGAAATCAAATAACCCTCTCTAAATATTAGCAGAGTATAAAAATATTAAAATAAATCAAGGGGAGAGTGTTCATGACTACTCCACTAGGTTTAACAGTGTTTACAATGCTCTTCCACCTCACATGAAACCTCCCCAAGGCCTGGCCTTAGTAAAATATCCTGAAGGCTTTGATGCTGAAATGGCCTATCAACTAAGGGAGAGAGAGTACTTAACTCTAGAAGACATGCAGAAGGGGGCTGTAAGTGTAGAGGTAAATTTAATTGAGAAAAGAGCAAGGGTAAGATAAAAAAAGAGGGTAACTTATAAAGATGACACTGCACCCTTACCCTCATATTCTGACACCAAAATTGAAAACCTAGTGAAAGTAATTGAGAGAATGCATGAAAAGATAAATTTAAATGATAGAGTGCCACCAAGAGACAATCAGAACAACCCCCAAAACAGAAATAGAAACCAGAATTATAGAAGAGAAAACAATCAAGATAGACAAAGAGACAATGACCAACAGATTAGACCTCCCTTCCAAAAAAACTATGTAGATCAAGACGAGGAAGAAAGGGAGGTTGAAAGATTGGGAGAAAATCATGTAAACTTGATTGGATCAGACAGTGGGGATGATGTCTTCCTCACTGAAGAAGAACAAGCTTTCTTCTCCTCAAATCAAAATGAAAACACTTATGAGGATTTTGAAGATTATAGGTTTGGGTTTGAAAATTCAATCATGGAGGTACACAAACAGTATGATCTTAGAAGCAAAGGGAACCTAGATAATTCAAAAGATAAAAAAACTAGCACTGCTATTAGGAAAAATACAGAAAATTCGCCTAAGAAAATAGCAGAGAAAACCAATACTTTGGCTAAGAAAATAGATTCAAACAAAGAGAAAAGAAACCAGCCAAATGTTGAGCAAAGCAGCCCTAGCACCTCAGCTAGTGGCCCTAGTAAAACTATTCCAAATGACAGACCAAACAAAGTTCAGCAAATCAGAATTGCTGAAAGGAATTATATCGAAAAAACAGATGTTAATATGACAAAAATAATAGTTCCTTTCAGCCTTGAGGGAGAGATTGCAAAAATAAAAATTACTATACCCCTAGCTGAACTAGTAACCTAAGAAGTGTACAAAAACCAGGTTTTGAAAGCTTTAAATTTAGGAAGTGACACTAACACATTGAACTTGACAGATGATAAACCAGAGTTGTTGTTTGGTCCTGAAGTTGAAGGAAAATACCAAGAAGGAGTTGTCCCTCCCTTCTATGTCAGTTTGAATATACATGATAGAATATTACGCAATGCCATGTTAGACTCTGGAGCTTCACATAATCTTATGCCTAAAGTAGAAATGGAAAGCTTAGGCTTAGAAATTACTAAACCATGCAAAGATTTGTATTCATTTGATTCAAGCAGAGTCAAATGCGTGGGTTTAATCAAAGATTTATGTGTTAACTTATCTCAAACCCTGCTAAGAGTCTAGTGATGGACCTAGTAGTGGCTGACATTCCCCCAAAATATGGCATGCTTTTATCAATATCATGGGGAGCCAAACTTCAGGGGAGCCTTCAAATGGACATGTCCTATGCCACCATCCCATTATTCAACCAGAATAGAAGATTATACAGAGAATCCCACATGAAATACATGGTGAGCAACATTGATAAACCAAACAACTCTCCAATATACTCCATTCAATCAAGCTTAGATTCCTTTATCTTGTTCAACACAGATCAAATCACTCAACAAGAGAAGGAAAACAAAGAAAAGATCAGTTCACCAGAACAATCTAAGCTACCATCAACTCAGATACAAAACAGTAATAATCAGCAGCAACAAGAACATGAAAATGAGACAGAAATACTTTGGACAATAAACTTTGATGGGTCTTGTAATAAAACAAGTGCAAGAGTAGGTGTATGGATCCACAATACAAATCAGGGATACTCTTAAAAATTGGATTTTCCATGCACCAACAATATTGCTGAATATGAAGCCCTTCTCCTTGGCTTACAGTTGCTTAAACAATTAGAAGCCTAGAAAATATTAGTCTTAGGAGACTCTGAACTTATCATAAGACAAATTAAAGGGGAATATTCAGCCAAGAACCCAAGACTTAGAGAATATCGAAATGCTGCACTGGATTTACTAAAAAAATTTGAAAAATATGAACTCATTTTCATACCAAGAGCCCAAAATCATCTAGCAAATGAACTTGCCTTCAATGCCAGCAATTTCCAAGTACCTCAGATAAAGGAACAACTCAATGAAAAGGTAAAAAACAGGCTTGTTGTGCCTGACAATGAGGATCACTGGAAAGTGTTTGACACTGACAAACACATAGATGATTTCCTAAAATCATAGAATGATTTTTCCATACCAACATTAGAAACCAACCATGAAGAAAATTGTTTGGATAATGAACAAATCCCAGAAACAGAAATGACATATTCTGCTGATAAAAATAATTGTGAAAATATTTTTGAAGCAGAATTAATTGACAACGTAGACTAGAAAGACTTGGAAGTTTTACAATGCAATAATGATACAATTCCAAGAGGTCTCACACCTTTAGAACACCTTTTTGACTTTAATGATGTAGCCAAAGAACCAAGAATGGAGCCTATGGAAATAGATGTAGAAGAACATAACATAGGCAGCCTAGCAGAACCCAAGATGATCAAACTATATAGCACTCTCCTAGCTCATATAAAATTGCAATACATAGAACTGTTCAAAGAATTTAGAGATGTGTTTGCTTGGGGATACAAAGATCTGAAATCTTATGACACTAGCATCATTCAACACAAAATTCCTCTTAAGGAAAATCAAAAACCTTTCAAAAAAAAACTAAGAAGGATAAACCTTGTTTTATTACCTTTAGTCAAGAAAGAAATTGAAAAGATGTATGATGTTGGGATTATAGTATCCCTTAGATATTCAGAATGGGTGTCAAACCTAGTTTATGTTAGGAAGAAGACAGGGAAAATTAGGCTCTGCATTGACTTTAGAAATCTAAATAGAGCCTCCCTGAAAGACAACTACCCCTTGCCCAAGATGGACCATATAATTCAAGGTTAGTTGGGTCGAAAAGAATATCACTTTTGGATGGGTTCTCAGGGTACAATCAGGTGTTAGTGCTCCCAAGTGATCAACACAAAACTACTTTTACTACACCTTGGGGCACCTTTATGTATGTCAAAATGCCATTTGGTTTGATGAATGCAGGGGCCACTTTCTAAAGGGCCATGGGCATAGCCTTCTCAAAAGATATTGGCTATTTTATAATCATTTACCTTGATGACATAACTGTTTTCTCTAAAACTAATGAAGAACACTTGATTCATTTAAGAATTTTTTTTGAGAAATGTAGGAAATTCGTCTTATCTTTGAATCCCAAGAAGACACTCTTTGGCATCCAAGAAGGCAAGCTTCTTGGTCACATAATTTCAGAAGAGGGAATCAGAGTAGACCCTAAAAGGATTGATGGCATATTGAAAATCAGCCATCCAAGAAGCCTCAAATAGTTACAATATTTCATTGGAAAGATCAAATTTTTGAGGAGGTTTATCCCCAACCTTGCTGAGCTATTAAGAAACATTACAAAAATGCTTAAGAAAGAGGTAGGTGTTAAATGGACAACACAAGCCAAGCAATCATTTGAACTGGTTAAACAAGCTCTCACTCAAACACCAGTCTTGATTAGTCCAGATTTCACCAAAGATTTTTATATCTTTTTTTTTGCATCTCAACATACAATAGCCGTAGTATTACTTCAAAAGAATGACTTGGGGCAAGAACAACCAATATCATTTTTTAGTAGGGCCTTAAGAGATGCTCCTCTCAAATATAACATCATGGAGAAACAAACCTTAACATTGGTGAAAGCATTAAAGGACTTTAGAGTCTACATTTTACAGTCTCACATCATTGCTTTTGTACCACATGCTATTGTCAAGGATATTCTAATTCAAGACCCCGATGGTAAAAGGGGAAAATGGATTGCTACTATTCTTGAATATGACTTAGAAATCAGGCCCACCAAATTGATTAAAGGGCAGGGATTAGCAAAACTCATGGCTGAGTCAAACTTCCAAGCACTAGATATGAACATGGTTGATGTTTTGGAAGAAATGGAAGAATTCACTGCTCCTTTCATAGAAGTAACATTTTTGAATTCACCTTGGTATGCTGACATCATTTATGTACTTTTATATTTGAATACTCCTCCTTCTTTGTCTAAAACTAAAGCTAGATTTTTGAAACAGAAGGCTTTAAATTATTGCATATTAGATAGGGTATTGTATTGGAAAAATGTTGTTGGAATTTTTCTTAAATGTTTACTTGAGGATGATGAAGGAAAAATCATGCATGAGCTGCATGAAGGAGAATGTGGGGGACACCTCTACTGGAAGACCACAACTAATAAAATCCTCAGGTCTAGCCACTATTGGCCCACCCTTTTCTTAGATACTCAGAAGTTAGTCATGTCTTGCCATAAGTGTCAAAATTTTGATGGCAAAGAAAACTCCTCCCTTACCTTTACATCCTATCTGTGTTGAGGCACCCTTCCAACAATGGGGCTTAGACTTCATTGGATAAATTCACCCATCTTCATCAGCCCAGCATAAGCGGATCCTCACTGCCATTGATTATTTTATCAAGTGGATAGAAGCCATACCATCTAGGAATGCCACTGACTCTGTCATTATCAAGTTCCTAGCAACTAACATCCTATCCAGATTTGGTTGTCCTAGAAAAATCATCACAGATAATGCTGCTGCCTTCAAATCTAAAAGAATGGTTGATTTCTAGTACAAATACCATATCACCTTAGGGAATTCTACTGCCTACTATCCCCAAGGAAATGGATTAGCTGAATCCTCCAACAAGAGCCTCATCAATATCATCAAAAAGTTGTTGGAGAAAAATCAGAAATCATGGCACAATAAGCTAGTTCATGCCTTATGGGCTGATAGATTAAGTACTAAGAAGTCAATAAATATGTCCCCCTATCAGCTGGTCTATGGCTTGGATGCAGTCTTCCCAAGATCATTAGGAGTTCCAGTCATGAAACTCATTCAAGAAGTACAATCTGAGGAAAATGATATGCAGAGAAGAATCAACCAAACAATTCATTTACAACAATCCAGAGAAGAAGTATATGAAAGAACACAACTAGTCCAAGAAAATATCAAGAAACTATTTGACAAAATGACTAAGGCAAATAATTTCGAAGTTGGAAATGTTGTTCTTAAATGGGATTCAAGAAGGGAAGAAAAGGGAAAACATGGCAAGTTTGAAAATATGTGGAAATGACCCTACATTATTCATGCTAAGAGGGGTCACAATGCATTTTTCCTGAAAGAGTTGAATGGAGAAGATCTATATGGAAGTCCTGTCAATGGCAGGATGCTCAAACATTATTTATGTCAAGAGTCCTAGGTTTCAAAGCTTTCATTCATTATATATAACATTTTCTTTGGATTTTGAAAGAAAACAAAAAAGTACAAAAACAAGAGAAAAATAAAAGAGGGCAGATAAAACAAGAAATGTACAACCACATACCAAAAAAGAGAGACAAAAATTTGAAAGTGTGCAGACTCAAATGCCACTGCTAAAACACACTACTATTTTAGTCATACAGCCTAATCATGACTAATTAGTTTTCAATTTACTGCTGATAGGTTAGTGAATTAGATTAGCCAAATAGTACAATCTTGGCTTATCAGTAGAAATATATTAGGATAGAAAAACAAAGGTTCAAACAAATTCAAAATCTGAACCTATGAATTTCAAAAAGATAATGGCTCTAATCAGATTAAATCTTGAGCCAAAGATAGAAAGCAAACTAGTTCCAACCTGCTCAAAACTTGGACCAAAAAAGAAGAAAGAAAGACAACTCAAAAAAAATCAAAATTAGAGCTGAAGAATAATAAAGGATGTTCTAATTTTCATATCTTAAGCCTTCACACTTTTGTTTTAAATTTTCTGCAAAAATAACAGTCTATGTGCAACTTGTTTTTATGCCATAGATCCGCAGCAAGTTAGACTGCTTAATCCTGGCTTGGCTGCTTTTAAATTTTTGTTCTAGAAAATAGAGAATAAAAGTCTATCATACAGTCTAATCCTGACAAATTGTAGTTAGGTAGAGAAACTTATGAGTTCAACTGCTTAATCTGAACTCATGTAGGAATAAGATTAGACTTAGATTAGTTTCCTGTTTTCAAAAGAATAAAATGTTTATGAAAAGAGTTTTCTAGTCCAAATGCACTCTGAAGAAGAAAAAATGTTAGAATCATAGGAGTGGGTAGGTATAGATGTTGTTTTGATAGAATTCCAATGTTTCAGATCGTTGAAAAGATTATCAACTCATAAAAAGGTCAGCTAAAGGAAAGAAAAGTTGTTGCCTAATGGATTAGGGCACTGGTTTACTGAAAAGCTAGAGATCAAAGAATCTGAGGTTCTAGACACCTAAAGAGCAGCTGTCCTCCCAAGTGGAGCCACTGTTAGCCATCAATAATAGTTTGTCAAAGAAAAATATGGCTAGATTATGTCCTCAAGCCTTCAAGAGATAGTTTCCTTTGAAAACCTATCATCTTTTGAAGTCTTATGATGTTCTTTATCCTCTGAATTAATCTTCACTGCTGTTTCACTATAAGCCCTCAAGGACCTGTTGTTCACCAAGAGAAAACTGCTTATAAAACTCCATTTCTCACCATTCACCTCTCCATTTCACTCCCACAAACTCTCCATTTTCATCCTTGATTCCCTCACAAAATCCCTCAAAAACACCTTCATTTAACCTCTAAATCACCTTAACCCTCTTCTAAACCTTATATCTCCCATTTATTTGGTTCAAATCCATCCATTTTAACCTATCGAAACCTCATTTGGCCTTAAAAATCACTATTTTTGGGCCTAAAGCAATCTTCTGCAATATAAAGGTTTTTAAGCCCCCAAGGGCTTATATCTTTTAGCCCTCCATCTCATATGTCCTAAAGCCCCACAACCGGGCACTTAAAAACATAAACTCCTATGTTAAAACCTTACCCTCTATTTATTTTTCCATTCCTCGACAACATGGTTTTGACTAAATATGGACCGTTGATCTACACAGATCAACGACCATCAGGCCATCCTTCCCTCTGCCCGTTCACTTACCACGCTTTCCTCCTTTCAAATAACCCGCCCCATCTTTGAATCTCAACTGCCCATTCAGGTGATCTGAAGATCGGGACCTCACCTGATAACCTATTTAAACCGTCCACTACGTGACAAAACAATTGACGTCACCATAGACCCCACCATCCATACCTCACGCAGCTCTTCACCTATCATGCTCAACCCTTACCGTTGGATCTGGAGCTTCCGATCCAACGGTCAACGATCAATATCGCACAAATTTTGGCCTCTCCCCACAGTGCGCTACTTCCACGTGATAAAAGTGGTTTTATAAATCCACGTGTCGAACGATAACACATATCGTGTTCCATTCGGTTAATACCGCTTACCCCTCAAAGCCCGCGCGAAAACCACCAACGGTTTTCCTGAAACCACTAATCCTCAATTCGCGCCATATTTTCAAATTAAACCCTGGTTCTGTGTTTTACCATAGAAACCCGTTCACTGATGTAAATCCCTCCATCCTCACAGCTCCTAAACGCTTCCATGAATCCTCCAAAGCAGTTTTAACCCTCCATTCGCAGGATTTAATTAACTTTGTTTTTTTTTATGCAAGTTTTATGAGTCACAAAGTTAAAAACCCTCCCGCAAGAAATTACAGTGTTATGGGCCGAGGATGACGATCCTCATAGCCCCGAATACAAATTAAAGAGATCAAGGGTTTAAATTTCGTAGTTTGGAAGGGTCGATGAGTCATGATCATCAACTTTTCGGACAAATTATTTAACAAACCCTCTGCGCACCTGCAAACAACAAACACAGTCAGCATCAATTAATGAAAGAGTATCAGTGTCAAAGATGAAGATCAAAGGATAATTGAAGGATTAAAGGTTCTAGACATATTTTAAAGGGATCAAGGCACAAATTAAATATCAAAGGCCTAATCCACAAATGAAGACAGATCCAAAAGAACCTCGAATGCCACATCTAAGGGGCTAATTGAATCCCCAGCTACCATATTGCCACTTGTAACCTCTCTACCTCAAAGGAATACCCAGATCAAATATCAGTCAGAAAACATTAAGGCTAAAGGCTACTAACAGTTATTACAAGAAAAATCAAATATTTCACACTGACAACAAAGATATTGTAAAAGATAAAAAGAGCCTTAAAATTCAATATTTTCACCCACTAAGCCTAAAAAGCAGAAAACAGAGTTAATGAAACAGAGTTGTAAATTGAATGCTTTCCTGCCTTATGCCTTGCATGGTTTTCAAGGCTAGGAGTTGCATTTAGTATGGAATTAATGATATCTAACCCTAGAACTCTTCCACCTCCTCTTTCTTCTATAAATACTTCTGAATAATATGGTTGATTGTTGGTTGGTCACTAGTTGTAACATTGGAACTCTTTGAAATAATACATAGTTTGTCTGAAGTTGAGGAAGAAATTGAAGTCTTGGAAGCTTGATGATGTTGTGACATGCTTGTTCTTGAGAAGGCTCTATCATTGGATTCCTGAGCTTGGCTATTGGTGATGTATTTGAACTATCTTTAGTTTTTCCTGTTTTCATTTTGTTCCATAAATTCTTACTATGGTAGGGTGAAAATTTTAGGCTAAGAAATGACTCCTGGAAGCACCTTAAACCTGTTTATCCTTCATTGTTTCATGTTTTCTTCTGCTAAGGCATTTTAGAGTCTTTAATCATTCTCTTGAACCCTTATGCTTGTTTATTTCCCAAATAGTTAAAATAGTTGGTTCCAGCATGATTTATGGTTTTCCCTGCTTGTCTGCTGCCACTTGAAAGCTGTTTTTGAAGTCTCCCTTTGAAGTACCATTGTTTATAGTTTTCCAAAGAGGTCTATTTTGATCATACCCTTTGTTCCTGATTAAATAGTTGTTTTAAAGGTATTTATAGTTGTAATCATATATGTGTTAGGTGTTCCCTCTTCTATGACTGCAATTATCAGTGAATCTTTCATGTTTTCTAACTCCTTTGAAATAAAATATTTGAGGAAACAGGATGTGCTCCCGAATCTTAGATTTCATTTTAAAATTTGTCTTGAAGTCATCATTTGCTTAAAGTGTGGTTTGTAGAATTCATGGTTAGCCCTGTCTATCAAATGCTTCTTATGTTCAAGTTATGTTTTTAAGTTCCCTTTGTTGAGAATTCAAATTCTCTTTTCAAATCATTGATGTCCATCTCATTCACAAAAACTAAAGGATCGTGTGTCCAAGTTAGATTTTCCCTTTGATATCCCATATCCATTTATGAGCTTGTTATTTACTTCTTCTTGAATCCATTGCCCAATGAACCTGACACTTTTTCTTTCTATCTATATTACCTAGACCTTTCATGTTCTGTTATACCAATTAAACCAAACAAACAAACAAAACAAAACAACTTGCACTTAATAACTAGTCTAAAATCAATACTTAAAAGCAAACAATATATATCTTTGCAAAACATTTGAGAGATCCCTCTCTGAGAACAGGAGGACTAGATCCTGGAACTCTAAAGATTGGTTCTGATGTTGTCTTGTCTTTTGGTTAGCCAATATATCAAAACTTAGAAACCCCAACACAAAGTAATGGGAAACTAGGGAAGGGTCCCTAAAGGTTCAGGGGTTCATCTATTAAAATCTAACATATTTGGAGTAGAAAACACAAACCGATGGGAACCCAAATGTTTCCAATAAATAGGGGATACTATTGTTCAAAAAGTGAAACAAAAACTATAACAAGCTTAAGTTGATGCTTTCCCAAGACTAATTACTCTATAAATAACTCAATTTGAGTCAGATACAAAGGTATAAAATGGAAAGGCAAAAGAAACCATTATAAGAACATCACGTTCCCCAGTGGAGTCGCCAAGTTGTTTGATGAAAAATTCTCTTCTGTGAATAGAAGTGAATCCCCTGGATCTAGTGGTCTATTCTATAAACAAAATAATTAAAACACCTGTTTTTTCGTTAGAGAAATTAGAAAATGGAGGAGAAATCCTACCTGGATTCCAACACAAGTCCTCCTCTTTTGTTGGGTTGTAAAATTTAGCTCCAGCTCCAATTACTATAAATGGGATCTGCAAAACAATTACAAGCAAGATAACTACATGACATACATAGCATTGAATAATATCTCTAATCAATGAGTCAAGAGGGAATTGAAATAAATATGCATAAAATAGATACAAATATAATAAAATAAATCTTTTTGTATTAATGAAATCTAGGAGAAGATTACAACCTTTTTGCAGTTCTTGACAATGTAAATGTATCCCACAAAACTTGTCCTTCCTTAACCACAAAGCAAGCTCTCAATCACAACTCAAGGATGGTAAGGAATCCTTAGGTAAAAAGAAACAAATTAGGTCATAACTAAGTGTCTCCAAAAGGTAATCTAGACTCTATGGGAGGCAGTGAATTTATAGGGTAAATAGGTTAGTTTATTATTTACAAATCTAAGATTTGGTGTTACACGGAAATTTGTCACTGTACCTATACTCCTTGTTCCTAATCCTAGAGACCCTTAACAATGACCCTTGTACCCTTTTTTTTATCATTCCATCATCACCATCTACTTGGCAGATCATACGCCTTCACTTGGTTGTTTTACCCATTCCTGAGGAACCGTTGTAATGAGTGGTCTTGTTAGCCAGCCTCTTTCAGCTATTTTCTGACTCTCTAAACATGAAAATATTTTCGAGTTATTGTCGTTTTGATCTCGTTAAAGTGCATGAAATTTCATTTACCTAGTATATGTTTAACCTTTTTTCGGGCTGGGATAAATTATTTACGAAAAAGGAATACCTTAGCCAATCACGACTAAGAGGTTCTCTCATATTTTTTTTTCTACCTTTTCAGGTATGAGGGACTATTTACAAAAAGGGCCATCTGGATTTTTCTTTTCACCTCTTTTCAAACTCTCTAAATATAAAAAGATGTCGAGTTTCACCTTTATCGGGCTCGTTAAAATTTTATGACATTGGATCTGTCATCATGACGATAATGAGTTCCTCATTCCTAGGGCTCGTAAAATGTACTAGGATGGATTTGTCCGAAGGACAAACTTATATCACAAGAATATGCTATCCCCTTCAAGCTTGTATACAAAAATAATTGGGGTACTCTCCAGAAACGGTGGGGGGAAATGGAAATCAATAATCAATTGTGTTGGTAGTATGTTGCTCTTCAAGATGACACATCCTTTTTTTGTGTCAGGTTGGGGATATCCTTCATTCATCACTTTGCCTCCATGGGTTTGAGAAATCTATTTTGCCTCTTATGTCATCACTATTTTCGTCCAACATGACCTATAATCCCATTTGAGTCAAATACTGCCAAATCTGGAGTCGTGTCTCTGATATGTTCAAGAGAAGTTTCTTTTGCGTCTTATTCACCTCCTGGTTCTCTGATAACTCTCATTATCATATTATTTCCTTCATCTAGTGTCGATGATGTGGGGTACATTATGGCCCTCCTTCGACGGATCGCTTCGTGTTGACTTCAGCACATTATTCGAGAAGTTGATCTAGAGATGCCCTTCTTAGTACCTTAGAGCTTGCATGCCCTAATGGCAAGTTGTTCGCACCCAATGATAGGCTTACATCATTGGCCTTCGATCAGGTGATTCCGTGAATGTTCGAAAACAACTCCTTATTCGTATTTCGTGGATTGTACTATTGGTACCTTGAGAACCATCGTCATCATTGGTGGTTTCTCGCGCGCCTGTTAATGGTTTACATCATTGGCTAATAATCAAGCGATTTTATTGCATGTTCAACTTCATCTCATTTATTCGCATGCTTGAATTTGTACTTGATCGGGTCATGATGGAGCGCAAGACCCTATATTTTGTCTAATAAAACCTAGGCTGTGAGGCGATATGTATTATTCATGATTGTACACATGACTGGTTGTGAAACCAACTCCAAAAATAGAAGAAAAGAGAGATCAACGCCTTATAAATCAACCACTTTGAGGGGGAAACCTCCAATACATTACATAAATGAACAATTCTTGAATGCTACAAATGAAAAAACCTCATTTCTATATATAGGAGTCCATGGGGCCACAATGAAATCCAAGTGGGGCCACAATGTAATCCTAGCCGACCTAACAATAATAATGTAAGGGCATAATAACAACAATATGGGGGTTACAGGGGTACAACAATAACAATAAGGGGGTTACACTAACAACAATAAGGGACTATACTAGTAATATACGGACCTAACATGCTCCTCTCCTTCAAAAAAGTGTTGTCCTCAACACTTGAGTAGCTCCGGGTGCTTTTATATAAAATTCTCATCCTCCCATGTAGAAGCTTCAGTGGGTAAGTTCTTCCATTTGGTAAGATACTCTGGAATTGATCGACTTTGTAGCTGTTGAGTTCTTATTTCCGTGACTACTTTAGGTTCCAATATGGTTTTTCCTTCCTCATCAAGTTCTAGCAATATTGTTTGAACTAGAAGTTTGTCCCCTATAACCCTTTTTAAGCATGAAACATGGAAAACTGGATGCACTCGCGAAGAAGCCAGAAACTCCAATTTGTATGCCATAGTACCAACCTTTTGCAACACCTTGTAAGGACCATAGTACTTTGGAGACAATTTATTATCCTTCTTAGCTTGCTTAAGGTACATTTGTTTGTATGGGTGTAGCCATAAAAATACCCACTCTCCCACATCAAAACTTCTCTCACTGCGATGTTGATCTGCCTGTTGTTTCATTCAATTTTGTGCCAAATTTAGGTTATCCTTTAAGAGTTGGAGAACTTCTTGTTGATGCTCGATGTGATCCTCGATTGCTTGAACCCTATAATTTTCCCTTAAAGAATATGTGATGGACGGTGGATGATATCCATAAAGTGCCATAAATGGGGTTATTTTTGCTGCAGTATGGAAGAAATTTTTATACCACCATTCCGCGAGAGGTAACCACTTGACCCATTGTGTTTACTTATCAGATACAAAACATAGAAGATATCCTTCCACAAATTTATTCAGTATCTCTTTTTGACCATCGGATTGAGGATGATAAGATGAGCTAGTTGAGTACCAAAAAAAGAAAATAATTTCATCCAAAAATTTCCTATAAAATGGGATCTTTGTCACTTACAATAATCTTCGGGTTTCCATGTAGCTTTTGAATTGTTTCCATAAATGCAGTATCAATTGTACTCGCTTTAAATGGATGATATAATGCACCAAAAGTGTGCATACTTGGTAAGTCTATCAACTACCACCATGATTACACTCCTTCCTTCGGACTTAGGTAAACCTATGATAAAATCCATTGAAATCTCCTCCCAACGTTGACTTGGAATGGATAAAGGTTGTAGAAGACCTGGGGTATTAATTGTCTCAACTTTATTTTGCTAGCAAACCAAACATTCCGCCACAAAATTTTGAATATCATATTTAAGGCCATCCCAAAAAAATTCTTTCTTCACCCTGTGGTAAGTTTTTAAAAATCCCGAGTGTCCTCCTAAAGGAGAAGTGTGCAATTCCAAAAGAATATTTTGTTTTAGTTAAGAATTCTTGAAAATATGTAAGCGATCTTTGTACCATAAGGAATCACTTTTCCAACTAAATGTGTCAGATTTACTAGGATCTTGCTGCAACTTTTGAATGAGTGTCCACACTTCTTCGTCCTTCTTCCATTCGTCCCTTACTTCGGTTATCCATTCTGGTTGGATAATTTAAATGGCACAAAGCAATGCTTCCACATCTTCATCCTTTCTTGAGAGTGCATCTGCAACAACATTTAGCTTCCCTTTTTTGTAAATCATTTCAAAGTCACAACCCAACATCTTTGTGACCCATTTTTACTGCTCTTCTAAAGATAGTCTTTGTTCCAAAAAGTATTTAAGACTATCATGATCAGTTTTTACCTTGAAGTGTCTTCCCATTAGGTAAGGTCTCCATTTATTTAGTGCATGTAGTATTGCCAACATTTCCTTCTCATAAATATCCTTTTGTAAATACTTTCCTTTGATTGAACGACTTTCAAAAGCAATGGGTCTTCCTTCTTGCATTAAAACAACACCAATTCCATTTCTTGAGGCATCACCTTCCACAATAAAGGTTTTTGTGAAGTCTGGCGTAGCTAAGACTAGTGCTAGGCACATTGCCTCTTTGAGACATTAAAAGGCCTTAGTTGCTTCAGGAGTCCATGAAAATGCATATTTCTTCAATAATGTTGTTAGAGGTGCTGCTATTCTCCCATAATTCTTAAAAAACTTGTGATAATACCGTGTTAACCCAAGAAATCTAGCAACTGCTTTATGGTTGTGGGGACTTTCCATTCCTTAATGGATTTAATTTTGTTAGGGTCTACCTTAATAGCCTCGTGAGATACAATATGACCCAGATATTCCACCTCTTGTACTCCAAAGAAACATTTGGATGTTTTTGCATATAATTGTTTCTCCTCCAATATTTTGAGCACCCTGTCAACATGTTGAACATGATCCTTCCAAGACCTATTGTAGATTAGTATATCATCAAAAAATACTAGCACAAATTTTCTAAGGAAGGGTTTGAAAATGGAATTCATCAACCCTTGAAATGTAGAAGGTGCATTGGTAAGGCTAAAAGGCATGACCAAAAATTCATAATGACCCTCATGAGTTCGAAATGTTGTTCTCAGAATATATGTAGTCTTCATTTTAAGTTGATGATATCCTGAATGAAGATCCAACTTGGTAAAATAAATTGCTCCATGTAATTCATCCAATAATTCATCAATCACAGGAATTGGAAATTTATATTTAATAGTGAGCTTATTCAGCTCCCTATAATCTGGACACATGTGCCATGATCCATCTTTCTTGTGCACCAATACTATTGGAGCAAAGAAAGAACTTTTACTAGGTTGAATTATATCAGCCTCTAACATTTCTGCAATCATACGTTCAATTTCTCTCTTTTGGACATAGGGATATCTGTAAGGCCTGATGTTTGGAGGAACACTTTCTGGAATCAAATGAATAGCATGATCATGATCACGAATAGGTGGGAGTCCTTTGGGAGTATCAAACACCTTGGAATGATTGTCCAAGACTTTTTGGAGATCTGGAGAAATAGATGATTTTGATGTTGGAAGTTCTAGTGAGCATAATTGTGCAATTAGGCCTCGTTGTTCTTTATTCAGAAGATTTGTCATGACATTAGAGCTTATTATCTTTCCTAGCTTCCTTGCGATACCTTGTAATCGATTTCCTTTCCTTCTGAAAAAAAATTTAAGAAAATTTCTTGAAAATTAAAAGCTATTGTCCCCAAATATTGTAACCATTGTACTCCTAGTACAACATCAGCACCTCCCATTAGTATGGAAATCATTGGGCTATTAAATATATATTCCCCCATGGATAACTTGATATTATGGCATTTTCCAGAGAAATTTAGAGTTCCTCCATTTGCAACCATCACTTGACATTCTAGTGCTGGGTATAGGAAACAATTCAATTCCTTGGCTACCTTACAATGAATAAAATTATGGGTACTACCTAAATCAATCAATACTATTACCTTTTTCTTCTTGATATGTCCTTCTATCTTGAGAGTTTGAGGAGTGGCAATTCCTACCAATGAATTACATGATATGGTCGGACTCATTTCTTCTTCTTATAGGGTTGCTTCTTGGTGTATATCCTCTACTTTTGAAGTTTCTTGTTCATTTTCTTCCTCCTCTTCACAATCTATGTAAAATAATTTCTTCTCAGCGCACTTATGACCTTTAGTGTATTTTCTATCACAACTGTAGCAAAGCCCTTTTTCTCTTTTTTCTTCCAATTGTTGTGGTGTCAACCTTGTAAGTTGTGAAAGTATAGGAGTAACAACACTTCCATCTTTATAGATGCGAGTGGTAGGCTTCCTTGTCACCATAATTTTACATTCAATTTTTCTTGCCAACCTGAATGCCTAATGTTGTGAAACTAGCTCCAAAAATAGAAGAAAAGAGAGATCAACGCCTTATAAATCATCCACTTCGAGGGGGAAACCTCCAATACATTACATAAATGAACAATTCTTGAATGCTACAAATTAAAAACGTCCTTTCTATATATAGGAGTCCATGGGGCCACAATGTAATCCTAGCCGACCTAACAATAATAATGTAAGGGCACAATAATAACAATATGGGGGTTACAGGGGTACAACAATAAAAATAAGGGGGTTACACTAACACCAATAAGGGACTATACTAGTAATATAGGGACCTAACATGACTCCTTTATTTGGATGGTTGTGACCATACTTTGAGTCTATGTTTGTGATCTGCTTTATGGATGGATGTGTCCATACCTTGGATCCTGCTTCATGATTATTTCTACGGATGGTTGCACCCATACCTTATGTCATGTGATTATTCGAGAGATATTATTTTATGTATATGTGTGCTTTTTTGTGCAGGTTTTCCAACGACGATGTCTTGGTCCTGAAACTTATTCGTAAAACATTTCAACCCTTACTCTCATTCAGCCTTCATGCTTTAGGTGGCATCTGTTACACATCAATTTGTCACTGTACCTGTACTCCCCATTATTGATCCTGGAGACCCTTAAGAGTGACCCATGTGCATGTTTTCCATCATGAAAATATGCCTTTCATGTAAACCTTGTAAACCTCATGAACATCTCCTTGTAAACCTAGTTATCTGGAGCGGTGCGCCCTCTTCGTGTCTTGCTCGCGTCGATGGCCTGTTTTTGGTCTAGGGTTGTGCCAATTGGCGCCCCAATGAAGCTAATACTTGTGACAACCCCCTTCTGTGATTTTTTTTTAAAATGGAAGTGGAACCACCCAAAGGGATAACCCATTTCCCCACCTAAAGTGGATGCATGATCCCTCCTCCTTTCAATATATAATGGGAAACCTCCCATAGCTCTGCTAGTTAGGATAAAGATAGTAGAACAATAGAGAGACCTTTTGTTGCTATAGACGTTGAGAGAGAGTTGAGACCTACTGCCCTCATATCAAGTTGAAAAAGTGATTTGGAGATGTGCCTGGATCAGTACCCGTCTAAGGAGTGTTGCGACATCAAGGGGTAGGTTGTAACTCCCCCTCTCTATTTTAATATAATATGATTGGTTCGTGCCTTCCATTCTTGTCTTAATATGTGATTGCATCATTAGTTTTCCTTGATCAAATAAGTAGGTTGTATATGAATTATATATGTTATGTTTTCATGTTTGATGTCACTTTGATCCTCTGTGCAGGTAACCAAGCACCGGTAGAAATGAAGATCTAACCACGGAATACAAAGGACCAATGGATTCAAGCGGGAATTAGCATCATATTTAGGTAAGTGATCGATTCGAAATTTGTACGCATTTGCAATCTAGGAAAGTAGGTTTCTGATTGTTCCTTGTTGTCACTAGACCCACTCTAGGGCTATAGGGATCGTCTCTGTCCACAGAGAGGATTTTCATGCATAACACTTAGATTCACATATGAGGGAGGATAATCTCTAGGGGTAATATATAAGACCTATAGGATAGGATTTCGAGATCTAAATCAATATTAAATGGTTAAAACCACCTTAGAAGCTTCTTGAAAGAGAAGATTTGTAATTATTTTTCTATTTTTCCCAAAAATATAGAACCATTACACCTGCAACAAAAGAAACCTAAATGGTTAGTGCAGGCACCAAAATATGTAACATGCTATCAATGCATTTGGCTAGAAGGAAATGTGTGTTGGGGAAAAGCTAGGTTTTTAAGCTGATTAACCCAAAATTATTGGGCTTTTTGGAGAGATAATGCTTAAGGAATTACAAAGGGATGATTGCAAGGTGTCAAGGATGTTGATTGATATGGTTTCTAGACCATTTGATTGAATGCGACAAAATGACATGTCTCTTCTAAAACATAAGCTACAATCACCTGAGATGGTTTATTTCCATTTTGCATGTAAAAAATTTTCAATATTTTGCTATCAATGAATTGAAGTTCATTTTTCATTGTAGATTTACGTTTCTATTTAATTCTATATTTCATTTCATTCCTTCCTAAATCTGGATAAGTGGTCTCAGAGTGCTCTACTCTTTCTCTCTCTTTTTTCCGTGCATGTCCCTAAGGAGGTCGAGGTATAAGGATTTAGGGCTTGCACTAGTTGAACCTTTGCAAGACCAACCTATCCAACCCTGATGACCTCCCATGACAGAAGAAAATAACTACGAGGGAGAAAAATATCCTTTCAAAATACTACTCGAATAAGCCCTTGAGTGACAAAGGAACAAGATGGTGGAAATTTTTTTGTATATCCATCGGTGGATTCCCATACGTGACACATCTTCATCTAGTATCCACCCTAGAAGCACCATTCCCTTTATTACAGTACGAGTCTACTTTGAAATCCCCATATTTGAAGGCTAGATAGATGAAAATGTTGTAGATAAATGGTTAAATATGTTGGAAGGATATTTTTCAATTCATGATTTTTCCAATAAGGAAAATATTACTTTTTCACTCCTCAAAGACAACCCCACATTAAGTACGATGGGAAACTACTATGAGAAAAGGGACAAGAGGGAGCCCCCACTGTTTTCAACTGCTCCCACTTGGAACACTTTCTTAGATTCCATCAAGGAATAGTATTACCCTATTAGGAGATATGAATATAAGTACATAAAGTGGACCACACTACATAAGGGGAGGGACCAAGATGTGTTGGTGTTCACAAATATTTTTCATACCCTTCACATGAAGTTGGGTATCAAGGATTTTGAGTGATATATGGTACTCAAGTACCACGATTATATACAAAAATACATCCAGGATGAGATGGAGTTCCTGGAAATATCCACGCTTGGTTCTACATATCAATATGTTTTCAATATCGAGAAAAACAATTAAACAAAAGAAACAAGAATTTGGATTTGTGAATCCAAAGTAAGGGAAAGGCGCCCCCAAATCATAGAACAAGGGACAAAGTCAAGTCAGTGGGACCCAGGACAACCATTTAATACCACAAGAAAATAACAACAACACAAGTACAAATAAGGACACATGAAAGTGGTGTTATTTCCATAAGATCCCCACCCACAACACAAGTGAGTATTGAGCCAAGCAGTCACTAGTGGTCGAGTTGAAGGCTTAAGAGTCATATGCATGTTCTGATTATGAGTAGAACCCAACAAGGGGATTGAAAAGTGGAAGCCAATTATTGATGTGGAGCCTAGCGCCACCATTTCCACCACCAAGATCCAGAAGATTGAGCTTGAATATCTATAGGAAGGGGATCATCTCTTCCACTCAGAGATGTGGTTGAAAGGGTCTCCGCTATAGTTCATCATCAATAGCAGGAGCTAAAAGAACATCGTCTAAGTAGAGGTCATTAAGTAGTTGCGCCTACCTAAAACACCACACCTGCATCCATACACCATCGAGTGGCTTCACCAAGTACGAGATTTTCGCGTCAGCCAACAGTGTTGCCTTCCCTACAACATCAAACCCTTCACAAATGAGATGTTGTTTGATGTTGCTCCTCTTGAATTTTTTGATGTATTATTAGGCCAACCATACTTTTGGAAGTTTCATGCTATGTATGAGTCAAGGCCTTACACCGCTATTATCACTTTGGGAAGTAAGTTATACAAAATGACGGAGTCAACCCCATTTATTGTCATCTCTTTTATCTATGTTAAGCAATGACGAAAGATCATCTTGTGAAAAACCAAGAAATTCGTTTGCTTTTTTATTCATACTAAAAGTAATGGAAATGCCATGGCCACATCCATGGCCCCTCTGACTGGCTCCACCACACAACAAAATAAGGTGGATAAGTCATGGAATAATAAAGGGACATCTTCTCCTCTCCTACGGGGATACCTTCGCACTGTCGGGTCAAGCATTCGATCAATCTGAATTCCAGATAACGTCTACCTGATGCGCTGATATAATGGCACTCTATTATGGAAAATGAAGAAATCAAGTGGAAGATACAGGATTTGATGAAAAAAGGGAACATATGACCAAGTTCCTCACCTTGTGGGAGGACGATTATACTTGTACAGAAGAAGGATGGGATTTGGAGAGTCTGCATTTATTATCAATCACTAAATAAAATCAATGTCAGGAATAGGTATTAAATCCCATGAATTGATGACCTTATTGACCATCTTAAAGGGGACAAGTATTTAAACAAGATTGATTTAAAGTCTAGTTATCACTAGGTTCCAATAGAACCCACAGATGTATGGAATGCCACCTTCAAATCCAAGGAGGGCCTTTTTGAGTGGTTGGCCATGCCTTTCAGGTTAACAAATTCACCTGAAACTTTTATGAGGTTGATGGATGACATCTTACGACCCTTTACCAACTTCTTCATGGTTTTATATCTCGAAAAAATTTGCATGTTCAACCAGAGTTGGGGAGAGCACTTAAAAAACATTCGACACGTCCTTCAAACCTTACGGAAATGAAAACTATGTGCCAACTCGAAGAAATGCAACTTTTGCATGAGACAGTTGCAATATGTAGGCTACATCATTGATCAACAAGGCATGCATGTGGATCCAGCTAAGATCCAAGTCATTTGAGATTGATCAGCCCCGACCACTCTAACAAATCTTCACAACTTTTTATGCATTTTCAATTTTTATCAGAGGTTTGTGTTCGGATTATCTCATGTCACTTGGCCTTTGAGTCAATTTACAAAGGGCATTGTGAAAGAAAAATTCTTCTTGTCTGAGTCTAAACAAAATTCATTTGTTGAGATGAAGCACTGCCTCTACTCTTATCCAGTACTCACATTTCCAAACTTGCAAAAACCATTTGAAATTGAGACAAACACCTCTGACTATGTTATTGGTGGATTTCTCACCCAACAAGGGAATCTAGTGGCCTATCACAGTGAAATAATTTCTAACACATTTCAAAAATACCCCACCTACAATAAGGAGATGTATTCCATCGCAGCGGCTTGCTGGAAATGGAAATATTCCATTCTAGGGAAGGAGACGATCATCCACATAGATCACCAACCCCTGTAGTTTATACAAACTCAATGGAAGTTTTAGAATGATCGCCATCAGAAGTGGTCCACATATCTACAACAATTCCATCTGAATATCAAGTATAAGAAGGGTGATACCAATATTGTTGTAGATTGCCTCGGTCATCCACTAGTTGCATCATTGACTAATGTTATCAACTCTTGTGGCCACAAGACCTATGGATGGTTGCAAATATATACAAATGATCTAGATCTCATCACCACATTATAGATGCTAGTGGATAGAAAGAAATTTCTAGACTTCCACCTCTAGGATGCATTATTATGCTACCTTTGCCAAATTTGAGTTCCTTTAAATGAGTACGCCAAGCTGATTTGGGATGTGTAGTACAGTTGGGTCGTAGGACACTTTTATGTGGAGAAAATTGTTGCCATACTACAGAAGTATTTTTATTTGCCAAATCTTCGACATGATGTTGGAAAATACATCATACATTGCACTTCCTATGCCATTGCCAAGAAAAATATTAATAATAAGGGCTTGTATACTCCTCTAATTAATCCTAGCCGGCCTTGGGAATCCATAACCATGGACTACATTTATGGCCTCCCTTCTACCAAGCATGGAAATGACTATGTATTTGTGGTCATCGACAAATTTTCTAAGATGGCCATATTGGTTGCCTGCAAGAAGAGTATAATAGCTGAGTCCACTAGCAGACTCTTCTTTGAATGAGTGTGGGTATATTTTGGGATCTCACGGACCATTATATCAGATCGGGGTAACAGGTTCCTAAGCACGTTTTGGTTGAGCCTTTAGTAATTTTGGACACCAAAATCACCAAGTCGACTGCATTCCACCCCCATACTGATGGCCAAACAAAGGTTGTCAATAAGATGATTATGCACATACTACACATGTACAACTCTAAGAATCCATCGATATGGGATGGGAGTCTTCCCTATGTTCAATGAAACTATAATAGATCTCTCCATAACTTGACTACCCACAACCTATTTGAAGTGGGCCTGGGATTTCAACCATTATGTGCCCTGTATGTTGCACTTCCTTTTGCAAATTCATGGGAAGGATATTCCCATGTTTAGTCCGAAGCTGATATAGCCATCGAATTTATTGAGTGCATTGAAAATATCCTCCTGCAGGTTCACAACATCCTGGGGAAAGACAATTCCAAATACAAACAATGACACAATCAACATCGAGTGCCCCATAAGTTTTAAGTGGGTGATAAATTTTGGTTACATCTACAAAAATAGCACCTCGTTGGAGCCCATCGTAAGCTTCAACCACTGTGATATGGGCCTTAAACAATCACAAAGGTTGTGGGAGAAAATTATTTCGAGCTCAGTACCCCCCCAATCCTTGGTTTTCTATTTGGACCGCCTTCGGCCATACTTTCCACCATTGTTGGACACATCAAACAATGTTGATCAGTTGACACCAATAGAGATCAACCAGGAGTGCATTTAATAGGTCACAAGAGATTTAATCATGGAAACACATATCAAGAACACTCGCCAATAGAAGATACAACTGTATTCATTTTTCAAATCTAGCCAACTCCTACACCAAGGAAAGTGGCTCACCCAGGACCAAGTTCAGCAGAATTTTCCCCATCTCATGGAAGAAATCAATGCAATGGGTATAATTACTTCCTAAGGAGGGAGGACTAATCTAGGTGTATATTGGTGGGCACCCACCTATTCCACTTGGATCCCCACCATTGTTTCTTTTATTTTCCTTAATTGTTGCACAATTTACTATTTGTGTAGTTTTTCGGGTCCTAAACTTCTGGAGTCATTTTGCCGCCCTAAACAAATTTTTGGGAAAATGGGAAAACTTGTAGCCTATGTTAGGGGGTTTTAGTATAAATTTTTAGTCCTTTAATATATATTTCTAAAGAGGTATATTACACATCAAACAAATATCATATGCGAAAGTTATGACCATCAAAAGTTGATGTACCAATTTACCCCAATGGGGACCACAAAATTTTGGTGCTTCATCTCCTATGGTTAGGTTTTTGGATGTTTAGGGTTTTCCATTATTTCTCAATAATAAATATTCCTTTGAGCCTCATTATAACATGTTTTAAAGGCATGTATCTGCCACATATTTTCTCATAGATAAACTACCATCGCCCGAGCTAGTTTATTTCCATTATGCATGTAAAAGATTTTAAATATTTTTTTATCAAATAATTGAAGTTCAGTTTTCATTGTAGCTCCATGTTTTTGTTTAAATATGTATTAAATTTTGTTCTTGCATAAATCTGGATCAGTACTATCAGATCAATATGGTGTTTCTCTATTTTTTTGTGCATGTCCCCAATGAGGTCAGGGTATAAAGAGTTAGGGCTTGAACTGGTTCAACCTTTACAAGACCAGCCTAGCCAACCCTGAAGACCTCCCATGGAAGAAGAAAATAAATATGAGGGAGCATGAGATATTTTTAAAAATATTTCTCTAAGAATCCCTCAAGCGAAAAATGAAAGAGATGATGGAAAACTTTGCCCAGATCCTTCTACAGATGCCCATAGATGACACATCATCATCCAACATCCACCTTGGAGGCGCCACTCCCTTTAAGGTATAATTCAACTTTGACATTATCATATTTGAAGGAAAGATAGATACAAATGTCGTAGATAAATGGTTAAATTTTTTGGAAGGATTATTTTTGGTTCATGAATTTCCCAATAGGGAAAAGATTATTTTTTCACTCCTCAAAGCTACCCCCCTTGTCAAGGTCTGATGGAAAACCTACTGTGAGCATAGGGACGAGAGGGAACCCTCACTATTTTCAGCTGCACCTACTTGGAATTATTTCCTAAATACCATCAAGGAATAATATTACCCTCTCGATAGCTATGAGGATAAGTACATAATGTGTACCACACTGTGGCAAGGAAGGGACCAAGATGTGTCGGAGTTCACAAATTTTTTTCATACCCTTAAGTTGGGTATTAAGGATTCTTAGCAACATCTGGTACTCAAGTACCATGTATGTATACAAAAATACATCTAGGACGAGATGGAGTTCCTACACATCTTTTCGCTTGGCGCCACCTATCGATACGTTATCAATATCGAACATAAATTTAAACAAAATGAGCGAGAATTTGGATCTGTGAATATGAAGCAAGGGAAAGGTGCCCCCAAACCACATAATAAAGGAAAAATCCAAGGAGGGGTGACCCATAACAACCCACCAAAGATGCAAGCAAAGAAAAATACCACAAATACCAAAAAGGACACTTCAAAGTGCCGTGAGTTCCATAAGATCCCCACTCACAACACAAGTGAGTGTCGAGCCAAGTGGTTGTTGGTGGTGAAGTTGATGGCTTCAAATTTAGATGCATGTTCTAACTTTGAGTCAGAACTCGATAATGGGAATAAAAAATGGCAACATATTATTGATGTGAAGCCCAATGCTACAGTTTCCACCACCAAGATCCAGAAGATTGAGCTCTAATATCCAAAGGAAGGGGAGCCTATATTACACTCACATATGTGGGTGAAGGATTCTATGTTACAATTCATCATCGAAAGAGGGAGCCAAAATATACTCATATTAGCATAGGTCATTAAGAGGTTGTGCCTACCGACCACACCACACCCACATCCATACACCATTAGGTGGATCCACCAAGGATGAGATATTTGTGTTAGCCATTAGTTTCATCTTCCCTACAACATCAAACCCTTCATGGATACCACCATCTCTTTGATCTTTACTAATAAATGTAGTAAGATCATCTCCCAGACTAGGAATTTTTTTTTCTTTTTTATTCGTTCTCAAAGTAAGGGGAATAATGTGGTGACATTTATGTCCATTGTGAAGGGTTCCATCATGCAATAGAACTAGGTGGATAATTTCATGGAAGAATATAGAGACATTTTCTCCTTTCCCACAGGGGTACCTTCACATTTTCAGGTCAAGCATTTGATCGATATGACTCCTGGAGCACTTATACCCAATGGGACGATATACCACCACTCTAATCTAGAAAATGAAGAAATAAAGTGGAATATCCACAAGTTTCTACAAAAAGGGCACATATGACCAAGTTCCTCACCTTGTGGGAGCCTGATTGTACTTGTATAGAATAAGGATGGGACCTAGAGACTTTGCATTGATTATCGGGCACTAAATAAAATCACTATCAGGAACAGGTAACGAATCACATGCATTTATGACCTTCTTAACCATCTTAAAGGGGCCAATTATTTCAACAATATCGATCTAAAGCCTGGTTATCACCATGTTCCAATAGAACCCACAGATGTATAGAAGATCGCCTTCAAATACGAGGGCCTTTTTGAGTGGTTGTTCATGCCTTTTGGGTTGAAAAATTCCCTAAAACTTTTATGAGGCTAATGGATGTCATATTTTGGCCCTTTACCAACTCATTTGTGGTTTTATATCTCGAAAACATCCTCATCTTCATCAAGAGTTGAGAAGAACACTTGCAACACATTATGCATGTCTTTGGCGAAATGCACCTTTGGCATGAGACAAGTCCAATATCTAGGTTACCCCATTGATGATCAAGGTGTGCCTTTGGATCCAGCTAATATTCAATTCATTTGGGATTGGCCAACCCCGATCACTCTAACAGAGCTCCACATTTTTTTAGGCCTTTCCAATTTTAATCGGAGGTTCTTGTTTGGATTCTCTCATATCACTTGGCATTTGAGTAAATTTACCAAGGGAAGAACGAAAGCAAAGTTCTTTTGGTTCGAGTCCAACAAAAGGAATTAGTTGATCTAAAGCACCACTGCTACTCTGCACAAGTACTCACATTTCTAGGCCTGCAACAACTGTTATAGGTCAATTTGGGCACCATTCCCAATGACCTGGTTAAACTGGACATCATCCCCTATAATTTCATTTGCTACATGCCCTAAGAAAAAGAACAAGAAAAAATCATCCATGACTTCCATTGCAAGGTTTCCAAGGTTTCAAGTACTTAATTATATCACCTATCAACTCACCAATGCAGTCTATCAAGAGGTTAAGTGTGTTTCATATGTAGTTACCTCCATTCAAAGGTGCTTTGTGTTGAGATTCAACAAGATGATGATCCTAGTGAAAATTAAGTACCTTCACTAGGTGGGGCCCACTGGCTATTTTTAGGTGTATGTCTATTTTTATAATGGTGAGCATATTCCAAAATTAGCAGGATGTTGATTCTAGATGGTTGAGAAAATTATATCTTTAGATGAGTTTCTATTTTTAGAACATGGGCAAAGTCTATTTATAGATTGCATATCTAAAAATAGAATGCATGTCGATTACTATTAGCCCTTAATGATAATCGGACAATAAATAATAACTTATTCTCTTTTAGCACTTGATTTCAGTTAACTGATGTTGCAAACTAGTTAGCTGAAGGAATTACGAGTTGCAAGGTTGGTTGGTGACTCATGCATGATGGACTTCATTGTAACTGGGTGTGACACAGTTGTAACAGAGTTGGAAGAGTAGTTATGGGAGTTGTTATTTAGCTTAACTTAGTTAAGTGAGTTAAACTCAGTTGTGATAGTTGTAACTAAAGATACACTAGTGAAAGATGAGTGAATTAATTATTTAATTAATTCACAAGTAGTTTCTTACTTGCAACTGACTAAATACATCAGTTAACTACTTGCATGTTAGATCTAGTGGAGAGATAAGTGAAAGGGTGTGTTTGACTATCAGTTGTGACTATAGTGATCCATTCAATGCATATACACACACATTGGAGTTTCCAATGAGGATTTTGCAGTATAGACAAGGCAAGATCGAATTCATTCAGGGATCTTCTTCAGCAGGTATTGCGCAGTGGAGGCAGACTGTCGAGAGGCAGTAAATTGGTGCATGTGTGAACCAATTTTTGTCTAACAATGTGAGACGATTGTATATTGTACTGAGAGATCTATGAGTTGAGATTTGTATGATATTGTTTCATGATTCCATGATACACATAATATATGATATTTGGGGTTTTTAGCTTTAAGCTTTCACGGTAAAACATCTTGTTATGTGCAATTGATTTTTCTTCATATGTTTGCAATTGGCGATTTAATTTTTGCAAAGAATTGAGTAGAAGGATTATGTATTTAACAGTAGATTTAATTGTTAGATCAGGGCAGTCTGGTAATATACATGTATATGTGTATATTTTTTACATGGTATCAGAGCAGTGTTAATCACTGAAGATTGCAATATTGAAGTGGTGCTGAGTTGTGTTGGTGGAACAATTCGAATTTGTTGCAAGAATTTCTTGGTGCGACAATTGAGTAAACATTGAAATGGATTTCAATGGGTTGCGGTTGGAGTATGCACTCAAGGGAAGATATAACTATATAGCCTGGAAGGACAAGATGGAGGTGGTTCTTGAAGATAATGGCTTGAAGGAGTTCATCGATAGCGATGTTCCTAAGCCCACTTCGACGGATGTTGCATTACTTGACGCCTGGAAAAAGAAAGTAGCGAAGACGAGAAGAATTTTGTTGGAAGGTGTGAAATACCATATTGTGTCAAGCCTTCATGGGAAAGCCACTCCATTTTCAATGTGGAAGGCTTTAACAGATCTTTTCCAAAGCTGCAACAACCATAGGAAGTTGGCGCTGAAAGATAAACTCAAAAAAATCAAAATGGAGAAGGGCGACAGTATTCCAAAGTATCTCACGAATTTTGTCCAATGTAGGGATGGGTTGGGGAGTGTGGGAATTACAGTCGCTGATGATGAATTGGTGAGCTTGGCTCTCCTTGGACTTCTGAAGAGTTGGCACAGTTATCAAGACTCTCTCAATGGGCAGGAGAAACTGCCAGATTGGGAGCGACTTTGGTCAGATCTAGTTCAGGAGGAGGTAAGGCAGAGTACCAGGGATGGCTCTTCATCAAAACATGATGATGAAGAGGATTTTTATTTGGCTGTAAAATCAAGGAAAGGGAAGGGGAATAAATCCCATCCGAAATCCGAGGCTAAAGGTAAGAAGCTAGATTTGTCCAAGGTGAAGTGTTTTCACTATCACGAACATGGGCATCTCGCCACTAACTGCCCACAGAAAAAGAAGAACAAGAAGGTTGTTGGAGTTGTAGTTGGTGAGGCCCTTGCATCATAATTTGAACTTGATTTCTCTTTGATCTCATGCTTGGTTTCAAGCACAATGGGATCAGTGTGGTATCTTGATAGTGGTGCTTCCTTCCACATGACGGGAGATAAGGAGCTTTTCAACGACTTAGAGGAGAAATATATCAAAATGCATATAGATATTGGAAACAATGGAAAATACAGTGCGACCGACATTGGTACCATTACCTTTGAGAGGGAGTCAGGTAAACCATTTCTGTTGAAAGATGTTATGCATGTTCCAAGTCTAAAGAATAACTTGGTCTCAGTCACGATGTTGGAGGACAGAGGTTATGACATTGTTTTCAGCGATGGAAAAACCTTCCTGCGACATAAAACAATGGGTCAAACCAAGAGGATAGGGTGTCCAGTTGAGAATCTCCACAAGCTGGAGGTAGATGGCTACGCTACAATGGTGGGCAAAGAAGAAGAAGTGGTGAGCCGGGATGAGGGTGAATTATGGCATAGGAGATTGGGCCATCTTCACCATGGCGCCCTGAAGATTTTGTAGTAGATTTCTACTAGACTTCCCAAGGGTACACTTGCGCAAATAGATCAGTGCAAGGGATAAACTATGGGTAAGTTTGTGAAGACCACCTTTCATGAAAAGGAGAACCGTGCTTCGGGGATCTTGGAGAGATTTCACACGGACATGTGTGGACCATTATCGATTGCTTCAACATCAAAACACAGGTATTATGTTATTTTTTTTTATGAATATTCTTGTATATGTTGGATCTTCTTCATGTAGAAGAAGGATCAAACATTCTCAAAGTTTTGTGAGTTTAAAGCATTGGTGGAGAAAGAGTTGAGGAAGCAAGTGAAGGCTCTCTGGAGCGATAATGGTGGTGAATATACCTCGAAAAAATTCAAATACTTCTGTAGAAAAGAAGGAATTTGAAGAGAACTCATAGCGCCTCATAACCCACAGCAGAATGGGGTTACGGAGAGGAAGAACAGAATGATCACTGGTGCTGCACAAGCTATGCTGAATGATCAGGGCCTACCAATGCACTTGTGGGCAGAAGCATGCAACATTGCAGTTTATGTGAAAAATTGTGTCCTCATATATTACTTGGCATGAGTACACCTAAAGAATCTTTTCCTAGTAAGAAATAGGATGTTTCTCACTTTATGATTTTTGGCTCAACTGTTTATGTTTATGTGACCAAGAATGCCAAGAAGAAGTTGGAGCCGGTTGTAGAATTTTGGATATTTGTGGGGTACACAGAAACAACCCATAATTATCGTGTGTATTTTCCAAACAGTAGGATGATTGTGGTGCAACGAGATATAAAATTCAATGAGGTGAAAGCCATGAAGTTATCACTTGATAGGGAGCTACACTTGCATGCAGAGGAGGAACTACTTGTTCCCAAAGATGAGCCTCAATATGTGGATCAACCACAGGAGGAGGATCATGGAGTGGAGGAGTATACTCACGCAGAGCCAAACATCAAAACTAGTAGAAGGCGTACCACAGAAGCTGAGAGGTTGAAGCTTGATGCGACACAAAATGTAGGAGCCCCTACTTCACAGTGCAGACAGAGATAGTCTCCTGACCAATTCACTGGATACATGGCTCTCATGAGAAAATTTATTGTGACAGAGCCATATTATTTTCAGGAAGCAGTGCAGGAGCCCACATGGGTAGATGCAATGGTGGAGGAGTATGACTCCATTGTCAGAAACAGTGCTTGGGAAATTGTTCCAAGGCTGGTTGATAAATCGGTGGTACGTTCAATATGGATCTACATAGTAAAGCAAGTTGTTGATGGGAGTGTTGAGAAGTATAAGGAAATATTTTTTTCCTATGGATTCTCACAGATCGAGGGGATTGATTATGAAGAAACCTTTGCACCTGTCTCATGGTATTCTTCCATAAGGACCATCC
Organism: Pinus albicaulis; assembly: GCA_034641835.2. Taxonomy (NCBI): domain Eukaryota; kingdom Viridiplantae; phylum Streptophyta; class Pinopsida; order Pinales; family Pinaceae; genus Pinus; species Pinus albicaulis. Next base: position 252,640,437 of record CM076574.1, on the reverse strand, counting down.
TTTCTCTCTCAGCGCAGATGGGTTGGCACATTCATCAGATGGATGTGAAGACTATGTTCCTTAATGGGATCATTCAGGAATAAGTGTACATTGAGCAGCCTGAAGGATTTGAGATCTTCAGCAGCGAGTTGCATGTGTGCAGACTCAAAAGAGCGATGTATGGGCTGAAGCAAGCACCCTGTGCTTGGTACACTTGGATCGATAGCTATTTCACTGGACTTGGCTTCACCAAGAGTGAGGCGGGTGCAAACCTATACCAGATTGTGGTGGAGGGTAAGATTTTAATCATTATTCTTTATTTTTATGATTTAATACTGACTGGTGATGAGCAACTGATACACTCATGCAAGGAGGACCTTGCAAAGAAGTTCGAGATGAAGGATATGGGCCTCTTTCATTATTTCCTTGGATTGGAAATATGGCAGCGAGAAGGTGAACTGTTTGTGTCTCAAGGAAAGTATGATCGAGAGATACTCATGGATACTCCTCTTCCAGGAAATTGGAGGAAAGAGGATGCTATATTGGCATAGGTAGTGGATGCTACTATCTATCGATAGTTGGCCCGGGTTCACTCATGTATTTAGTTAATACAAGACCAGACATATGTTATGTGGTGAACCAGCTTAGTCAAGCGATGGTTAAGCCTACCAAGCTCTTTTGGAAGGCAGGAAAGTATGTCGTGACATATCTCAGGGGCACATATGAGTATGGCTTATGGTACAGACAAACGGATGAGGTGAAGTTTCATGGCTTCATGGTTGCAGATTGGGCAGGCATCCCAACGGACAAAAAGAGCACATCAGGAGGGGTTTTGAGTATCAAATCTACAGTTTTTTCTTGGTATAGCAGGAAACAGAGATCTGTGGCACTCAATTCAGCGGAAGTGTAATACATGGTAGCAAGTCAAGCTGCATGTGAGGCTATCTGGATGAGGAAGATCCTGGTCAGTTTGTTCGGTTCTCATTTAGATCCTACAATGATTCATTGTAATAATTAGAGTTGCATTAAAATCTCGATTAATCCTGTGTTTCATGATAGATCTAAGAATATATATATCCGGTATCATCATATCATAGATTGTGTGCAGCGGAAGATCATGTTGCTTCAATACATTCCTACGGAAGATCGGGATGCAGATATTCTGACGAAGGCACTCACCAAGAGAAAATTAGAATACCATAGAGATAGGATTGGGGTGAAGGATAATCCCTTTCTTGTTTAGAGGGAGTGTTGAGATTCAACAAGATGATGATCCTAGTGAAAATTAAGCACCTTCACTAGGTGGGGCCCGTAGGCTATTTTTAGGTGTATGTCTATTTTTAGAATGGTAAGCATATTCTAAAATTTGCAGGATGTTGATTCTAGATGGTTGAGTAAATTATATCTTTAGATGAGTTTCTAATTTTAAACATGGGAAAAATCTATTTATAGATCTCATATCTAAAACTAGAATGCATGTCGATTATTATTAGACCTTAATGATAATCAGACAATAAATAATAACTTATTCTCTTGGAGCACTTGGTTTCAGTTAAATGATGTGGAAAAATAGTTAGCTGAAGTAATTACAAGTTTCAAGGTTGGTTGGTGACTCATGCATGACGGAATTCATTGTAACTGAGTGTGACACAGATGTAACAGAGTTGGAAGAGTAGTTATGGGAGTTGTTATTTAGTTTAACTCAGTTAAGTGAGTTAAACTCACTTGTGCTAGTTGTAACTAAAGATACACTAGTGAAAGATGAGTGAATTAACTATTTAATTAATTCACAAGTAGTGTCTTACTTGCAACTGAATAAATACAACAGTTAACTACTTGCATGTCAAATCCAGTGGAGACCCAGTGGAGAGATAAGTGAAAGGGTGTGTTTGACTATCAGTTGTGACTATAGAGATGCATTCAGTGCATCTACACACACATTGGAGTTTCCAATGAGGATTTTACAGTACAGGCAAGGCGAGATCAAATTCATTTAGAGATCTTCTTCAGCAGGGATTGCGCAGTGGAGGCAAGCTGTCAAGAGGCAGTAAGTTGGTGCATATGTGAAGCAATTTTTTATGACATTGTGAGACGATTGTATATTGTACTAAGATCTATATGAGTTGAGCTTTGTATGAGATTGTGTCATGATTCCATGATATACATAATATATTATAGTTGGGGTTTTTAGCTTTAAGCTTTCGCGGTAAAACATCTTGTTATGTGCGATTGATTTTTCTTCATATGTTTGCAATTGGCGATTTAATTTCCGCAAAGAATTGAGTAGAAGGATTATGTATTTAACAGTGGATTTAATTGTTAGATCAGGGGAGTCCGGTAATATACATGCATATGTGTATAATTTATACACTCTACAAAGCACTTCCCAACACTCAAGGGTATGTTGGTAAATTTGGGAGCGAAATTCTCATTGTTACAGAATCTCCACTTGGCCAGTGCCTTCTAGAAGAGTGAATATGTGTCAAAATTCGAATCCATGTGTCCATTTGATACCTCTGAGCTTGGGAACATGTCTTGCCTATTATTAGAAAGTCATTGATTGTAAAACTACCTTCAACTGATCTATAAATTAAGTACAGATCCTAGTGCTTGGGAAGGAAGAATTTGAGTAGAGAAATGCTGGTGGAATTTCAATTGAGGAATTGATTTGAGTGATATGATGCTGGAGAGATTTTTATTGTGATGAGGCTAGGATGATGCTGGATATGGTGACATCAAATCAATTGTTGGTTGTAACCTCCCCTTCTATCCATTAATAAATATTGTCGTTTACTTTCCCACATATGTATCTGTATAAGTTTTTGTATTTCATATTATGAATTATTATCTAATGTATATGGTTCATGTTTCATTGATTTAATTGAATAATTTGAATAGGCAACTGTATATTGCAATCCATTTGTTGTTTAGTGTTCATTCTTGTAGGAAATATTTTGGCGATCTAGCTTGGATTTGAAGCTACAGCAAGAGTGACAGAAGGAGAATTGGAAGTGCTTGGACTCCAAGTAAGTTTCTTGATATGTTATGTGTGTCTATTTACTGTTAGGAAAAGCATCTGCAATGTCTTTAATCTGTTGTTCTAAATGCATATCATCACATTTAGGGAAGAATTTTTTATCCTTAATTCATAATTCCACATAACAAATTGGTGAATCCACTGGAGAGTTTATCCTTCATCCTTTATGAGTTTTCCTCTGTTTATCAACCCAGTAGCATTTAATCTAAAAATATTAGGATTTTTGAAATCAAATTTTCATTAGAAGTGTGTTAAACAACCTGATTTTTTGTTCTTTGTTGCGCCCAACACACTATTGAACAAGACACAGTGCTTTGCAAAGTATTGTCTCCCACTTAGGGGTGCATTACAACGCACTATCTCCCCTTAGAGACTGCATTTCCCCCTAGAGCCAACCAAATTCCTATTGAATTTTTCATTGAATTTGCTTTCAGTTTTTGTTTGTTGTGTTTTCAAAGTGCCTGATGCTTCATAAAGACCAGCAACCTTACTTACCTCTTCCTCCTTCGAAAGAAAATTTTGTTCAATGTTTATTTAAAGTGTTTTTATTTATCATTGACAAATTAATTTCGAAGTATTTTCATTACTACATTAGATCCATTTACTTTTGAAAATGAAATTGTCATTATATTCTTTGTTTCCTATAGGAGAAATTGTAGTTAAAATCTTCATTTTTCCTAAAAAGAGAAATTGTTGTTCCATTCCTCATTTCTCAAAGTAAAAGGCATTTGTTTTTATTGATTTAATGCACTAATTTTCCTTTTTTGCATTCACATTAAAGGAACTGAAAAGTAAAACCTGAATTTGCATGTAGTGGATTGTGTGTTTTGCATAGGAACAATTAGGAAAGTTGCATATTAGTTTGTGCTCTTTGTTGTTTTCTCTCAAATTGATTGCTCTTTCTCTCTAGTATCTAGGATTTTCATGGAAAAAACTAAAAGTGAAAAGATTGCTTATCATTTTAGTTTTCATTTTAGGAATTTCCAACACATCATCGCGATGAACCTTGAAAGGAAAATTGATAAACAAGATCAACTTAAAATTTACATCAATTTAACTAATAAAGCATTAGAACCATAACGATAACATTTAGAAGGTCTAGGCTAGAGACGTGTTCCGACATCGTAAAACATAATAGCTGTGATTAATTGTCTGCGAGACATTCCGAATGTGATACCTCACTCCATGTACGTAAGTATATCGTAGCTCATCCACATACTTTCGGGTATATCGAGCGGTGTTATAGTACGAAAATTATAAAGGGTTGCTCTCACTATGCAATTTCGCATTAGACAGCGTTAATGCGGACTTGGGCCTCCATGTACCTTTAGGTATATTTGGGAGGACACCTTTAGGTTTCTATCCATCCATAGTGAACCGAGTTGGTCACCTTGTAAATTTTGATTCACTGAACACAACATTCAGGGAGATTGCCTGCCCGTACTTCTTGGTTCACTAGGAGGTATTATGTAGTTCACAGTTTCTTGGTAAACCTTTTTCCTAACATTACCCTTTTATTTTGTTTATTTGTTTTTTGGTTAAAATAAATCAGTCATCGTGGAAAAAAAAAATCCTTTTCCCCATCGTTCACGTAGATTAGCATTGAAACCACCTTTACCACCAAAAGTTACTCCTGGTCGATGAAGGAAACATCACTCTACCGAAACCAGTGCTATTAGTACCTCTGGTGAAGCATCATCTTCCCATATACCAGAGTCAGCACAAGTTGTTTCTACAAATCCTTGTTTGTCTATTGTTGTCGAGACAAAGTCCTCACAGCTACCCGTGGTCATGATCCATCCAATCAGTGAGACCATACCTCCTGAACCCGACATTGTTCAACCGGAAGTTGATCCAAATCCTATCTCTTCTTTGCCAGAAAATCTAAATCCCAAATTCGAACAACTAGAAGTTATTCCTCCATTGGTCTCCCACAATTTTCTGTAGCCATTGAGTCTCCCATATCACACAGTCAACCTCCTGAAATATACTTTGGGCCTGACGGTGAAATACTTCCACCTAGTTTTATTTCGATTGAAGAAATCCCACAAGACAAGACACCTTTAATTCCAACCCATTTTGGGGAGGATCTTTACCTGTACGAGTCTTTTCCTCAATCACCACCCTCTACTTTTTTTTATCATGTTCCTATTCACATTCATGTCGATTCAAAAGGGTTTACATTTGTTCAAGTAACCATGCCTGAACCAACATCTTCGATTGGACCATCTGTTCCAATTGCGTCAGCACCTACTCTCGCTACACCGTCTATGTTCAAAACTTCACCAGAATCATATTTTCATGATGGCCCTTTGGTCCCATCAGGTTATAAATCTTTATCAAGAATTTTTTCTGGTGCATCTTCAAACCCATGGACTTCACCAATGTCATCGTCTGGTATTCTAACTAGTAAACCTATAGTGAGTATTGAATGGCTTGATTCTTTATACACATCATCAGGGCAATATGAAGCTAGTCCTTCTAGGTCTATTCCACCTAGTACTATATCAATTGGACTCCCTGCATTTGGAGAGCAATATTTTCCATCTTATTATCCTCCTCATGATGGGGGGAAACCTTGGGTCACCCACTTTGACAATACTTCATCATTTTTGGTCAACCTAATGTCAAAATGAATGTTTTCCAATGGAAGCCCACTCTGCCTATCCAACCACAAACAATTGTACACTCGTACCAACCTATTCAACCTGTTACACCCACATCACTCCCACTTGTTAATACATCTTTACCCCTGTTACAAAATAAAAATGTTGTACAAAAACCATTTCAGGTGAGTCCTTTAACTCAATACCATCAAGTATTGGGCCCATAGAATCCAAATCCTTTGGCCAATTTACAACAATAACCTATACCTGGAATCATATATTCACAAGCTAGTTTACCATATTATGGGATGTCACAGCCACAACCAAGTTATACTTATCCTCAACTGAATCCAAGTTATCCCAATTTGGGTTATAACATTGATCGACAGACCCTTTGGCAGCCTTAGGAACAAATTCTTCAACCTTCATTTCAACAAGTATCATATCCAGGTTTTGGTCAACAGAATCCTCAAGTGTTTTCTTATCAAAAATACCCCTATCTGGGTTACCAACAGCTGATTCCTTATGTTGGTACTCAAAGGCCTATTGCCCAAGCAATTCCATCATATCCTGGCTATACTAAACTTGACCTTAATCGACAGTTTCCCTTAGTTGCAACTTTAAAGTTACCAGATTTAAATCAGCTAACCAATGATCCAATCAAATATGCTCCTCGGTGGCCGGTGATACCTCACAAATTACCCTCGGATATTCCTAAGTTCAATGGAAACCCTGGGGAAGACCCGTCGACTCATGTTATGACTTATCTTTTGTGGTGTTCATCAAACTCCCTAAATGATGACTCTGTTCGACTACGTCTTTTCCAACGTATGCTCACTGGTCTGGCTGCAAAATGGTACATCAAGTTACCTAGAGCTTCTTTTCATAATTTCACTACCCTAGCTACTGTATTTTTGACTCACTTCCAGTTACCCATATGATATGAAAATGAACAAAACCCTTGACCAATTTCAAACAAACTAATGCTACTCACATTTCTGATCATATTCATGAGTGGCGTCATCGTCATAGAATGGTTAAGACATTTGTTCTTGATCAGCTCCTTTTTGAGTGGTTCATTAAGTCCCTGTTATCATCTATAACTGAGGATGTGGCTAAGGGTGGCGTCATCACTGAAGATTAATTCATTTCTCGTGCCCAATATTTAGACTTGATCTATAGCCAATCTGGCACGCTCTATGAAAAAATTCCTAATGCGCCATGATCTAATTTTATTGTTCCTCCACAATTAAAGGACTCTCATGCCAGAGACAGTTTGATTGGTACCGCAATCACACATCATACTACCCCATATGATCCTGCACCTTCTTTTGAAATCAATGTTGTGTCGTTTGAAAAAGGCAAAAGTGGCAAGCAACCCAGAAGTAAGAAAAAAGGTAAATCTAAGAAAAAGAAAACTTGTAACCCACAAGAAATATCATCTGATCGATCATCTGGAACTAGGAAACCTCATTATCCATGCAGAATTTGTAATGAGGAACACTTTGCTCGGGATTTTCCTCACCGCATTGAAGTCTCAAAAATAATTAAGACTTCACATGCATCAGCTGCATTGACAAATCCATTTCTTAATCCAGAAACAAATTTGGTTGCTACGGATGTAGCTTCTAGTTCCCAAGTGCTTATGTTATCTATCACAAAACCTTCAACATATATTTTGGTGTCAACACATAATAAATATTATGGTATTCAGGCAACTGATCAACCTACTACCTTGACTACAAATCCTTCTATGGAATCGATACCACCTACTGCTATTCCTGAATTGACGATTAAGCCACCTAAGGGAGTCGTTCATAAATTGACATATAATCCTCGAGCAAGAGTTACTCAAAATTATAATATAGTTGAATACTTGGCTCAATCCCCTTCATATATGTCTACTCTTGAGGTATTAAAAAATTATCCCTCCCAAGAACAGGCTTCATTGTCAGCTATTGGTGGAATTTATCCGACTGATTCTAATCTCGTCGTCTTTAATAATACGGGCTATGTGTCGCAATTACCAGCAGAATTGGCATTCTCCATTCAAGTAAATGTTCTCAATGACCTTGTTCATCGCACTATTATTGATGAGGGAGCATCTACATGCATTATGTCTCTAAACTATTGTAATTCACTTGGCTCGTCGTTCTTATCGTAATCATCAACAATGTTGAAGTCTTTTAATGCACGTACATATAAGCCTTGTGGTATTATCAATAACCTCCATGTTGAACTAGGGGGGAAAATAGTGAATGTTGATGTCGAGGTTGTTGTCGGACCCCTTGACTACAATATTCTACTTAGAAAGCCATGGGTATATGCTATGACTGCAATTGTTTCTACATATTTTAGAATGATCGCCTTTCCATATAAAGGTATCATCAGAGTCATCAATAAACTATCCTTATTTGGCTTCGCTTCAAGGTAACTGGAAGTGTTTCATTCGTTTGCGCACCCCAACTGGCACTTCAGAACATTGGTGTAGGAGTCTTAAAGGATTCCACTCTCATGGGAACCTTTTGCATTACTGCCGCCTGCGATGTTGACAGAAATTGCAAGTATAGAGACCTACTACATGGTCTCTTCCACTCCATATCGCTTAAGGAAAAGTACGGGTGATTCTGAATTTGCTACGTTGGATGAGTTTTTTCCGCCCAACCCCATTGAGCTGGCATAGAAATCACCCTATCTGCCTTGGGAGGCAAATCCAAAATCAGTGTCGCCGGTTGTTTGGGTTGATCGCTCCTTACATTTTGGTACTCCATCTGATCCTTTTTCCTCAACTTTCTTGACAGATGAGAATATTTTGGAAACCATGATGTCAAAAGGAGAACCATGGGAAGATTATCATCATCGTTCTCATCTTCCTAATTATGAAGAAAGTTATTTTAGTGAACTATATCAACCATCAATAAAAAATTTCTTTTCGAATTCTTTACCTATTAATGTAATCGATTCCGAGCTAAATTTGTCAAATATTGAAGAAACAATTTCTATCGATATTTCGACCCAACCTGGAATTGTAGAAAATATTCATGTCGTCATATCTTGTTCTTCATCAAAACTCAAAACACATCGCTCTCTCTTTCATGAATTTTGTGATGTATTTTCTTGGTCTTATGAGGAAATGCCAGGCATAGATACCAGTATCGTTGAACACACTATTAATATGTATCCTAATGTCAAACCAGTGCATCAACGCCTTCATCCTATTCATCCAAAGAAGTTCGTTGCCATTAAATCAAAAGTTGAGAAAAATTTTCGTGCTAGTTTCCAACATAATCCATTCCTGTTCTACTAACTGAGTGGGTTTCCAACATTGTTCACGTCATGAAAAAACAAGGAACCATCAGAGTGTGCATCGAGTATTGGGATGTAAATCTGGCTTGTCTAAAAGACAACTATCCTACTCCCTTTATTGACCAGATCATTAACGATTGTGATGGTTGTGAAATATTTTCGTTCATGGATGGATTTTCCAGCTACAATCAAATCAATATCTGCCCAGAGGATCAACATAAGACAACATTCATCTGTCCCTAGAGCACATTCGCTTATAGGAAACTACCATTTGGTTTAAAGAATGTTGGGGCAAAATTTCAGAGAGAAATAGATTATGCTTTCAATGACATCAAGCACATTGTTCAACCCTATCTAGATGATTTACCCACACATTCACGAAATCAGACTGATCACCTGATGCATTTGAGAGCCATCTTCTTACGTTCTCAACACTACAAAATACGCCTCAATCCACATAAATGTGTTTTTTTTGTTCTGGTCATTTTCTTAGATTCATAGTCTCAAAAGAATGGATTTGAATCGACCCATTGAAGGTTCAGGCCATTCTTGATTTTCCTGTGCCATCAAATTTACTTTAGACACAGAAAATTCAAGGAAAGGCTAACTTCCTAAGGAGGTTCATACCCAACTACGCCGAAATGGCTAAAGGATTTACTCAGCCCTTAAAAGGGGTTACCTTCCATTGGGACCAAGTTTCAAAAGCTTATTTAAATTTTGTCAAGGATACTCTTCTCCGGGCGTCATTAATGTATCCCCCCAATTATCAAAGTGATTATTTCCTGTATATCGCCACGACTGATACGACCATTGCTATGGTATTCGTCCAAGTAGAAAATGGGATAGAACATCCAATCTATTATTTGAGTCGTAATCTCAATGATATGGAAGTTAAGTATTCATATGTAGAAAAGCTTGCCTTGGCAGCTGTTCAAGATGTCCAAATATTTCACCACTATATCCTGTTCTGAAAGACCATTCTCGCTTCGGATTGAAAACCCATGACTTATATCTTATCACGTTAATTACTGGGGGGGGAATATTCAAAATTGATTTTCATTTTGCAGGAATATTATTTGGAATTCATCAAATCTAAGTCAAAGAAGTCTTTAGTATTCGCTGAGCTTCTCCGTGACCTTCCCTCTGATAGTACTGCTACTACGTCGAAACCATCTATTCCTGACGAGTCTATGTTTCTGATTGGATCACCTGATCCTTGGTATGGATATTTCATCATTTATCTCCAAACTCAAACTTTTTAGCCTAATACCTCTCGCACTGAATAGCGACATATTATATACCAAGCCAAATATTATCTGATCGTCGGCGATACACTTTATCGTCATGGTGTCGATACAATTTTAAGAAGGTGCCTCACTCATGAGGAGGTCGAAAAGGTTTTAAATGATTGTCATGCTTGGGCTTGTGGTGGAAATTTATTTGGATATGCTACCACGCAGAAGATACTCCACACCGGTTACTTTTGGCCTACCATATTTCACGACTGCATCCTCGCGGTTATAATTTTTCATGCGTGCCAGATATTTGATCGCAAAATCTGAAAACCACTAGTGCTAATGCATCTTGTTGTCTCTGTAAGCCCATTTTCGAAATGGGGTATTGAGTTCATGACCTGTAACCATCGTTCGTCTGGGGGGCATGGTTATATTATTGTCACAGTAGACTACTTTACCAAATGGGCCGAAGTGATGCCTACATTCAACAACAAATAACAGAAAACTACATTGTTTTTCTTTAATCATGTTATTGCATGGTTTGAGGTCCCCCAAGCTATAGTTACAGATCATGGGAAGCATTTTTGCAACCACGTGATGACTGAATTAACTGCCAAGTTAGGATTTTCACATGATAATTCTACTCCTTATTATCCACAATCAAATGGAAAAGTTGAGGCTATCAACAAGATTATTAAATGTATGCTTCAATGAATGATAGGAGTTCATAAAAGAAACTGGAATTTGAGCCCATACTCTTCCTTGTGGGCATACCAAACCTCGGTGACAAACGCAACCGGATTTACTCCCTTTCAATTGGCGTATGGTCTGGAAGCTATCTTACCAATCCAATGTGAAATACCATCGTTAAAACTCGCAATCGACTTGTTACCTGAAACCTCAGAAGAAGAAGCGTGTCTTTTTAACCTCATCCATCTTGACGAAACACGTCATGAAGCCCAATTGACCAACGAAGTGCATAAGATACATATAAAGGCGCAATACGACAAAAAAATCCAGCCTCGCATTTTCTCAGAGGGTGACTTGGTCCTTCTTTATGATCAAGAAGTTGATGTAATAGGTAAGGGGAAATTTGAGCCATTATGGCATGGCCCCTATATTGTCAAAAGAGTTCTTGATAAGGGTGCCTATGACTTGGTAGATTACGATGGAATTCCTTTGGTGCAGCCTAGGAATGGGTTGTATCTAAAACATTATTATGCTTAATCATGAGCATAGTAATTTTTTGTATTATATTGTATATATATATGTTGTTGATTTGCATTCACTGTCTTAATTTATTTTTTTGAGTTTTCTTGACATTAGTAATATGCTTTACATTTCATCGCAGATGTCTAAATCTTTGGAACCATTTTTTGGATATGCTGATGGTGCTAGTCATAGTACGCAGAATCTATCCTCTGTAGTGTAGGCCATTTTTTCTCTGAACGGCGAGTTAGTGAGTTATCGAAGGATTTGTATTGGTAGATCAACAAACAATATAGTTTAGTATAGCGTGTTGATCGAACTTCTCTCTAATTCCATTTCATTAGTATTAACCGCATTATCATAAGGTTAGACTCACAAGTTGTGGTATTAAAACTCACTAGTGTTTATACTATTATAAATCCAACACTGCATCATTTGGTCCTAAGAGTTCGAATTTTGGAAAGACACTTTGATTTTTTTCAATATCAACACATTTCCAGAAATTTGAACACATTGACTGATTCTTTGGCTAATCAAGTTTTAGACAGACACTTGCAACACATGTAAAGAAAACATTCACATAATTGAATAGGATTGCACAATAAACATAGGAAAACACTGGCCGCCCATTTGTCATTTTATCCCATGTGCGTCTATTCGGTCAGGCGCGTCGTATCGCGCCGGGTGAGGGTGTCTGGCCAAGCGCGATCGGGTCAGGTCATTTGGTCTGAGGGCGCCCGTATCATATTTGCTAAGTTGTGACCGCCCGGGTGCCTTGTGCACATTCAGGCGACCCGTTTTCCATTTGCTCCCATGTGCGTCCATTCAGTCAGGCGCATCGTGTCGCGCCAGGTGAGGGCGCCCGTCCAAGCGCGTTCGGGTTGGGTTGTTTGGTCCGAGGGCGCCCGTATAAGATTTGCTAAGTTGTGACCACCCGGGTAACTTGTGCACATTCGGGAAATCAAATAGATAGAGAGTTATAGGTTTTTACAAAAAATTGTGCACAAGACACATTGGTCATCTGACCTCAAAATGTATGCAACATGTCAAAAGTAAACTAGTGGTGCTCATGGTAACATGTTATAGATCTAGCTATCCTACGTAGTAACAACATCCAGTGATTAGGAACACCTATAGTGTGGCATTGCAATCGCATGGGTAACTCTTTGATCCGGCAATACAGAATCCCGAAGGTCAACCCCTCTATGTGCTGCCAAAGCTCAGTCAAAGACTCATCCATGTCTATATCCCAAAGGACTTCTCTCCTGATAGCCCTCTCTGCTAGCTCATCTTCTCCATGCTTTGGTTCCTCCACCAGTTGAACTTGACCAACATCTGCATTACATCAAAACTTTATTATTTTAGTCTTGGGAAAACATCAAAAATACAAAAACATTGTATAAACCTTAGGAAAATCAAAAACATGGTAAAAACATTCTTACCTATTTCACTCCACTAAGCGCCTTCTAGTAATGTTAAGTCTGGATCTCCTTGGAAATCGATGCCTACGTATGCATACTCATCGATGGCAACAACCTGTCTCCTGCACTAGGTGAAGAACATAGTCGAGAACATAATGGTCGATTGGCCTACATGCCTACCCATTAGTTCCACCCATCTCTACATCCTCGGATCTCTAGGATTAGACACACCCAGGGTCACATGATGAGGTTGCATCAGTGGAATCTGCTCTAAGGCAAATGAAATGAGGATCGAACCATAACTGAAGTTCTTCTTCCTTCCTCCCTTTTCTTTGTTCAATTTTTTCTTTATTTCGGAAAGTACAACTTCAAACCAGTTGAAGGTTGTTGGCTCCATGCACTCTAGTGCATACTGCATATATGATCTATTCGCTACATGTAGTGTAACGGTGTCAGCAAGTTTTACGATCATGAAAAGAATGGTTCTCAAAGGAAAATATCGAACGTCCTAGATGTTTATCTTCCCATATTTTCTTGGCTCTGCCCCTTGATAGCAATACTGAAAAACATAATCTCTCACAGTCTCTCCTCCAAGAGTAGACCCTGAGAGAGAAATGGGCAAGCCTCTCCTCGACAAACTTGTAAGAAAATATGCATCCTCTACTGTAATATGAACCACTTTGTTCTTAATATGAAATGCCTCAATATTCGGATCCCATGCTCGAACTAGGAACTCCAAGAGTTCTATCTATTTCCTCATCCCTGAAAAATGGAAGTACTTTAACAACCCAAAAGCTCTTAGGGATCTTACTGTACCCAGATCATTTAGGGAAACCATATTTTGTTCTTCATGATCTCTTTCCCTCCATGTAATCGTCATTATAGTCTAATCAAATCCTGAAACATAACCATTAGCCTCATTAGACTCATTTCAATGCAAAAAATTAGACAAATTTTGGGCATAGTGCAAGAAACAAAAATGGAAATTGCGCCCAACGCAGTCTTAAACAAGGGACAATGCCTTGCATATGCAACTAGACTTGAATTTAGGTGCTCCACAACGCACTTTTCGATGCTCAAGGGTGTGTTTCCCTCTTTGGAAGAAAAATTTACCCTAAGGGGCTCAAAACCCTAAAAAATTGCAATGAAAGGAAATGAATTGATTACTGAAAGAAAGAGAGGGTTCATGGCACTAACCTGGATCAAACGGCGATGAAAACCATCTACAGAATCGATCACATTCAGCAGCAGAAATTCGGGGGCAAAAATAGGTTCAGAGCTCCAAAATGAAAATGGTAACTATTGAATGGAAAAAGTGAATAGTAAAACTCTTTTTATTTAGTCATTTAATTATTTGAAATGAATATTTATTGATGTGACTATGGTTTTATTGTATTTTAATCATGAAATAGGTATTTTTAATCCATTTGATGTTTTTCTGAACAGGTTTTACAATTGATGAACAGATTAGTCGTGCATATTTATTTCGAGAATGAGTTGACCACAAAGCATACTTTTATCCTTATTTTTTGAGCTTTCTTCAAAACGAAAAAGGACTTGAAGCACACTTTTATCTCTTTTTCGAGCTTCGATAACACCGAAAAAGGAACCCTTGGAGTCTTCTTTTAGCTCTTTTCAGACTCCAATAATGTGAAAATATTGTCGAGCACTTATCTTTTCGATCTCATAAAAGTAAATGAATTGATATCTAGTCAGTATAAGTTTAACCCATTTCCGGACTGAGATAGATTATTTACGAAAAATGAATACCTTGGTCAAACATGAATAAAGAGATTCTCTCAGATATTATTTTACACTTTTTCGAATCTGAGCGACAAATTTATGAAAAAGTACTTATGGATTTTTATTTTCATCCTCCTTTTCAAACTCTCTAAATATGAAAAGGGATCGGGTTGTCATTGTCGTTAGGCTCGTTAAAACATAAAATAGCAACGGGCTTGTCGATCATGGCAAGAATCGAGTTTCATTCATCACTAGACTCATTAAATTATTAAATAGCGATACATTGTTCACCCGAAGGGTTGAATTATAGATCAAGCATATGTTATACTCCTCAAGCTTGTTAAAAAGTAAAGAGGTACTGGTCAACAAATGACTGGGGAAAATTTGGGAAAGTGAACAGAACATTTTACGGTAACAGGTCGCTCTAAAACATGACACTTCACTCCATCACCATGACTGTTTGAATTGGGTAATCTTCTTGACGGTTCATTCATACCTATGGTTCATCATAGCTTCACTTCAGTTTTGGGTCAATGCTGCCAACTCATCTCAGTGTCGCCAATATGTTCAAGAGAAGTCATCAAGTGAATACTCATCCTTCTGCAATACTCATAAACCTTCATTCTCATGACAGTCATCCCTGAAAATTTCTATATCAATTCATACCTTTGTCTCCAAAATCACTAACTCTCATTTCACAATAAGGTGCTTTCCTATCGACAGAAAATCGTCATCCAGGAAGTTCACTTAGAAACATCATATTCCAGTACCATGAGACTTGTTACAGCATCGACAAGATTCTCACTTCCGGAATTTTGACCGAAATATTTGTTTGGCATTAGACATAAAATAATCTATTCATGCCTTACAAAATGTACTGTAGTAACTTGAGTGGTTCTCTCATGTTTTTTACCAGCTTACATCATTGGTTGGTAATAAAATGATGTCTTACCATGTTCGACTACAAATCATATATTCGCATGGCTAGACTTGTACCCGAATGATCGAGTTAATGAGATAAGAAGACCCCGGATCTAGTTTCAACCATCCAGGCTGCAATTTCAGGATTTTTTTACACATCATCTATATGGTGACTTACATATAGATCGTCATCCAAACATGGGCCTATATTTGTAGGCATGTCTGTATTGGGAAACATTCCAATGTATACGACTTTCTACACTATGTACATGTTATTAGAGAGTTTATGTGTTGAGCATGGGAATGCCTTCCCTCAGCAATTCGTGACCAAGAGGATATATCATGATGTAATGTATTTTAATATTGATGCAGGTCGCCCATCACAGTGTAAAGCATCTCATTCAAAAAATATTGTTATTATTATTTTGACTTCATGCTTTAGGGGGAAATTGTTATAGGTCAATTTGGGCACCATTCCCAATGACCTCGTGTTACGCAGGTAAATCCTCTGTGCAGACAGAGCTGATCCCTCTAGTCCTAGAGTGGGTCTAGTAACAAAAAGACAAACTAGAGTGTAGGCTCCTAATTACTTAATGAAATAGACACGGTAGATCAACCTACCTGGAGTCCAACATTGTTGTCATAGCTTTTGTAGTGGTGGCCTCTCGATTCCTCTCTCGGCAAGTCACGATCCTTTCGCAACGATGCTTAGATACCTATACAAAATCAACAAACAAGAGTAGCATACGAAAAAACAATCTCATTCATAATTACTAACCAGTCAAGGAGGGTTAAGCATATATCATTAATAAAACACATCAACGCAATATGGGAACCAGACAATAGTTATACATATGTATTAATAGAAGAAAGAGTTACAACCAAGCCTTAACGTCGCAGCCTCCTTCAGCGGGGTTCAGTTGAATCACGTCTCAATGAATGTCAAGGAATTAAGACGAGATGAAGTCACAAGCCTAAGCTCTCTCAATAAGGGACTCTTTTGTTCTATCTTGAATAGAAATCTCTCTAGCATTTATGCTTCTTCAGTTCAGCTCAGCTAGCTTCATCAATGGAGGATGAGTTATATTTATAGAGGGAGAGGAGGAGGTTGGGATCCCTACTATGGTGGAAGGGAGGCCTTATCTCATGGGATTTTTCCCCAAAAGGTGGAAACAAGAGGCCAAAGGAGGAAGGCCGTGGTTATTCAGTCGAACCACTCCCCATGACTCATCCACGAATTTGTTATGATCAAAAATTCGCCTCTATTTTTAAAAAAATTTCCATAAACATATTGGCACGGGAAGCTAACCAAGACAAAGCGCCAGCTGGATTTGAGGCCGGTGTTAATCTTCTTCATCAATGCAAGGGTATAACAGGCTACCAGCGCCAAGGAAAAAATAGGTGTTTTTAGTGGTCTGTTCAAGAAATGGTCAACAGAAGGAATGTTAGACTCATGGTAAGGGAATCAATGATGATATTTGCAAGGCAGGACACTTTATTTTGATCAAAAAAATGAGCCTCCAATGTGTGGGATGGGGATTGCAGGGACAGTGAAAAAATGCTATGTAACAGATGCCCCCTAAAGCATGAGGTCCGAGAGAGAGGAAGGGGTGAAATGCTTTACGAGAACGCGTTCGAACCAAACACCAATGTCAGAAGACCTGCAATTACAAGTACAATATATATCTCTAGAACATGAACATGGGCATGGGCGCAGACATCCATAATAGAGTACATATATGAACTGAGATCCGAGGTATGGACACAGCCATCCAGCAGTAAGGATCAACAAATAGACTCAGGTATGGTCACAGCCATCCAATCAAAAGAGTCATGTAACAAAATCATGATACATCATAATATCCCACAGCCTAGATCTTATCAGACAAAACCCAGGGTCTTGCACTCCACCTTGATTCGAACAAGTACAGATTTAAGCATGTGAATATGTGAGCTGAAGTCAAACATGCAAGAAAATCACCTGATTACCAGCCAATGATGAAATTTGTTAACGCGCACAAGAGAAACCACCAATAATGAAAATGGCTCTCAAGGTACAACAGGTACAATCCATGGAATGTGAACAGTGATCTAGCATCGAACAACCATAGAATCACCCGATCGAAGGCCAAATATGTGGACCTGTTGTCGAATGCGAAGAACCTACCATTGAGGCATGTAGGCTCCAAGGTACCAATATGGAGTCTATAGACCAACTTCTGGATAATGAGCTGAAGTCGACAGGAAGTGACATGGTCAAAGGAGGGCCATAATGTATACCACATCATCGACACGAGACAAAGGAACATAATGATAGTGAATCAGGACCAACAAAGAATCAGAGGGAGGTTGAAAACTGTAGAGGTAAGCTTCTCTTGAACATATCAGTGACACGACTCTGGATTTGGCAGTATTTGACATCAAGGGATATGAGGTCATGATGATGTGGCAAAGATCAGATGAGAGGTCAAAACAGATTACCCAAACCCACGAAGGCAAGAATGACGAAATGAGATGTCCCAAACTCAACGCGAATGTAGACGAGTGTCATGTTCAAGAGCGATATACTGTCGACACAACTAAAATCAGGTCCAATTTTCCCCCACCATTTCTGGCGAGTACCCCAATTATTTTTTAAAACAAACTTGAAGAGGATAGCATATGCTTGTTCTATTAGTTTTTCCTTCAGAAAAATCCATCCTAGTACATTTTACGAGCCCTATGAAGGAGGAACTCGATGAACGTCATGGTGACGATGTCTGATGTCATCAGGGTTTAACGAATCTAACAAAGGAATAACTCGACATTTTTTCATGTTTAGAGAGTTTGAAAAGAAACGGAAAATAAAACTCCATCATGTCCCTTTTCGTAAGTAGTCTCTCAAATCCAAAAAGGTAGAAAAAAATATCTGAAAGACTCTCTTAGTCACGATAGGCTAAGGTATTCCTTTTTCATAAATAATCTATCCCAGCCCAAAAAAGGGGTAAACGTATACTGGGTAGATATCGTTTCGTAGCCATTTAACGAGTTCAAAATGAAAAGAGTCTCGGCAATATTTTCAGTTTTAGAGAGTCAGAAAAGAGTTGAAAGATGACTCAAGTGGTGAATTTTTCGTGTTTTTACTGAGTCTGAAAAAGTATAAAATATAACTCGTGACTTCATCACTATCGCATTAAAGACCAGTCGCTGCACAAGAAAAAAACGTAAATCCCATTTCTCGAAATAACATAATGTAATAATCAAAAAATATGTCTTAAAACCTAATTAGGGTTATGAAAAGTTATAAAATGCCAAAAATGGTAAAAAATAATTACTTTTCACTTTTACCTCTTGTGGAGCAATAGTGACTCCATTTTACCTTGTGATTTTGCAGCGACGATAACGGGAAATCTAGCAGACAAATGTTGAATCCGTCAGTTCCAGGTAAGAGCTGACATCCTTCCCCACATTTTAATCATTATTTCTTTACCTAAAATCTTCAGTTTTTATTTCTAAAGGGGAAATTGTGAAAACTAGGGCACAGCGGTCGACACGGGTTTTGGGCACGGACTCGTGCCAACCACCTAATTTTCTAAAATAGGGCATGCCCATTGGCGCGAATATTTCCAAAACAGTTGCGCCAACCACACAGACCTCTTGAAAAAATTCTCAATGCAAGAAAGCAAGCCTAAAATTCACAAATTTCAGCTTTGGATTTGGCTAATAATGTCCATATGAACATGTTTGCAGGTGAAAGAGTGAAAAAATGGTAATAAAGTGGAAGGAACGAGAACAAAATGAAGAGGGTGAGCTTGCCATGGGAAATTTAAGATGCATGGAAGCTCTCAAAGATTGTGGATTGGAAAATTTCTTCATGATACTATGTCTCAAAGCTCAACCAGAGCTGCTACAATACTTGATCAGTATCTAGGACGAAGATCAGGAAAAATTCATTCTTCGAGATCAGGAACTTGAGATTGATGTTTCTGATATTTATTTCATAACAGGACTGTCACGGAGGGGGGTAGCACCAATCTTGACCGGCACCCGGCCCACCATGGAGAGCATGGGCATGGTGATTGACATGGTATGCCAGGGAGCACGGGAAGGATCAAAAAGCGGGAAAGTGGACATCCATACTATCCTGGATTTAACAGTAAGGGTAGTGATACACATGATCACACGAGCTGCAGGAACACAAGCACCACACGAAGCAACAAATATACAGCTACTTATTGCTGTAGACTTCTTGACACCGACCATCTATAGCTGGGCAGAGATAGTAACAATCAATATAAAACGTCAGCGAACAAAGTGCAAGAAGACCAAATTGAAACAGTTTGGTTATGGGTCTATCCTAGTATCGTTCATTCTGGAACGACTACCAATATTTTAGCATCAGGAGGTGATAGTCCCAGCACTACCAGCACTAGAACCACGAATGGCCCGATGGGCAGCTCTGATGCCAAGGTTAGGGGGTGGTCAACAGATGTCCTAGAGATTGGAGTTCTTTGATTGGCTCCGCCGACAGTTGATTGTCATGGAGGACTGGCCCTACTCTGACACAGATTTCACTAGTGATCCAGACCTCCCACTCCCGGAAGGAGAGGATTGGGATGAAGCACTTGGTAAGACTCATTTTTAATTTTTTATGAGTATTATGATTTTTTTGGTATGTATGTTCTGACAATTAATCCATGCATTTGTAGATGTAGGCCCAGAGAGACCTGCAGGGATGTCTCTAATAACGAGGCGGATACCTAGTGTTTTTGATGTTGCCCCTCCAGGTGAGGAGGAGGAAATCGTGCACAATTTGGAGGTAATTTCTCGTGGGGTCCCAGACTATGCGTGTTTTGACGATGTTCCTCATGCATACCAAAGACATACTGTAAAAGTTTTGAACCAAGTTCACTGCTTGCTGAGATGGCTTGTCTGGGTAGTGACATGCTATCATGATCATCATGTCGACTAGTGACATGCTATCTACATTTTTTTGTGAGACATGGTGTCTCAGGATGTAACAAAAACACACATATTTTTGAAATTGACGGTGCACACTGATGCAAACCTTCGATATATATATATATATATATTTTCCTATTTGATATGAGTCTCTCATGTGATGATGATTTTACAGATTACACAAATGTCTATCTAATACAATGTTAGCCACTGTATCAGTTAATGCATTCATTTGTCTAGGAATATGTTGATATGTGATATAATCAAAATGTCTTTCCAGCAAACAAACACGTAAATATAATCTTAAAATGTGTGGGTTTCTAACTGAATAACACCCGTTAAGCTGAATAACAACAAGTTGTGAGTCTAGATTTACAATCAATGCACTAATGCCGAGGGTAATTGCCTCAGTTAACAGTTCAATGATAGCACTATACAAGAAAATTCTCGCAAAACACACCAAGCCAAAAAATGTACAAAAATTTAAAAAAACACTTATGTACACAAAACATGCATGAATGACTCATGCATAATACTTCTTGAGATACAACCCATTTCTGGGCTGATCTAAAGGATGACCTTCGTAATCAATGAGCTCATAGGCCCCATTTTTCAAAACATGTTTAATGATGTAAGGCCCATGCCACATGGGTTGAAATTTTCCTGCCCCCAGCTTATCACGAGCTTGATCGTACAGGAGGACGAGGTCTCCTTCTACAAAGGAGCGAGGAGAAACCGACTGGTCAAAATGGGCTTTGACCTGCTTCTTCTGTGCCTCGATAACCAAAGTAGCAAAGTAGCGAGTTTCATCCAGCCTCTCTAAGTAGAGGAGACGTTCTTCTTCAGGGGAAGTTCTAGGAAGAAATTCAATAGCTAATTTGAGAAGGTATTGCACACTCACTCAGAAGAGTAGCTTCCAGACCGTAAACAAGCTGGAATGGAGTGAATCTGATTACATCCTTAACTGAGGTTCGGTATGCCCAGACAGCCGAAAATAACATGAGATGCCAGTTGGATTTGTGGATCCCAATCATACGTTGAAGAATAGTGACTAAAACTTGTTCACAGCTTCAACCTGGCAATTGGCCTAAGGATAGTATGGCGTTGAGCTGTCATGATGCAAGCCCAACCTGGAGGTCAACTCTACCACCATACAATGTGAAAAATGGGAACCATGATCAATAATGATGGCTTGAGGGACACCAAACCTAGAAATGATGTGATTGAATATGAACTGAGTTGTTGTCTTACCGTCGGCAGCAAGTGTAGGCATTGCTTCATCCCATTTGGTGAATTAGTCAACGGCTACGATAATATAAGCATGCCCCCTGGCCGAATGAGGGTTACACGTCATAAAATCGATGCCCCACTTCACAAAGGGACCAAAGGTAATGACAGGGTGGAGATGTGTAGGCGGCACGCATCTTGCACTGATATATCTGACAATCATGACATTTACGGACAACAAAAATGCAATCCTTGAATATATAGGGCCAGAATTACCCAACATGAAGAAAATTTTGTGCAGTGGAATAACTAGACATATGACCACCACAGGCGCCGCTGTGGCAATCATTTTGAACTTTCTCAGCCTCCTCGAGGGTTAATCACTGACGGCGAATAGAATCGACTCCGACACGGTAGAGTGTATCTCCGACTATACGATAAAGTTGCGACTAATGACGGATGCGTCGTCAAGCATCCTTCATCAACTCAGAGTTAAAAGTAGAAGTCTGAAGAGATACAATGATATCACCATACCAAGGATCGAGGTTAGAGATCAGAAAAATCATATCGTCTGGAATGCGTTCTTCAGAACCATACGGAGCGGAATCAAAGGGAAGGGAGCAGATCAAATCAGTAAAGACGAGTGATTTCTTTGACTTGGCAATAGTAAACACCAAATCGAACTCTTGGAGGATAAAAATCTAC
Organism: Pinus albicaulis; assembly: GCA_034641835.2. NCBI lineage: Eukaryota > Viridiplantae > Streptophyta > Pinopsida > Pinales > Pinaceae > Pinus > Pinus albicaulis. The sequence continues at coordinate 252,618,107 of CM076574.1, read as the reverse complement.
TTTGTGTATTTCCCCCCCAGCAATTTTGGAGACAATATGTAGGTCATAGGGTTGCATTCCTTAATCACAATCATAGTACGCAATAGAATATAATGATGAAAATGTTGAACTGCTTTAACTGCAGCTAACGTTAACCTCTTGACATGAGAATAGCGCGTTTCGGTATCAAGAAGGTTACGAGGAAGATAGTAAATGACATGCTCGTCACCGTCATCATCGTCTTGAACCAAAACCATGGCAATCGTGATAAAAGTGGCAACTAAATAGAGGGAAAAATCGCGATGATAGTTTGGAGGACGTAACATAGGAGCGTTAACAAGCAACATCTTCGAAGCGTCAAAAGACTTCTAAACGACCTCATCCCAAAGGAAAGGGACACCCTGCTTTAATAATCGTGTGAATCCTTTAGCTACTTCAGCATAGTTAGGTATAAAACGACGTAAAAAATTAGCCTTCCACAGTAGACCCTGCAGTTGATGTAATGAAGATGGAGAGGGGAGATTAATAATAGCCTCGAATCTGAGTGGATCAAGGCAGATCTTGTCTTTGGACACGATAAACCCTAAAAGTCTACCGGAATCAACGCAGAAAACACATTTGTGCGGATTGAGCCGTATATTGTAGCATCAACAATGAAGAAATATCTGACGAAGATGGTCAGGATGAGCCTATGCTTAGCTAAATGAGCCAGAAGGTCATCCAAATAAGGTTTAATGATGTGCTTAATATCCTGAAAAGCATATGACATCGCTCATTGAAACGTGGCCCCAACATTCTTCAAGCCGAAAGGAAGCTTCTTATATGTGAAAGTACCCCAAGGACAGATGAAAGCGATCTTTTTCTGATCATTCGGGAGAATTTTAATCTATTTATAACCAGAAAAGATGTCCATGAGAGAAAATATCTCACTCCTAGCATAGTCATCAATGATTTGATCAATAAAGGGAGTAGGATAATTATAGTTGGGACAGGCCTGATTAATGTCAAGATAATCAACACAGACTTGAATGGTTCCCTATTTCTTATCTACAAGGACAATGTTGGACACCCATTATGTCAAGGGAATCAAGTAGATGAAACCAACATTGAGAATTTTTTCAACTTCATGTTTAATGGCAGCAGCTTTCCGAGGATGCACAGGACGAAGGCACTAACGAACAAGCTTCAAACCAGGGTAGGTAGGAATCTCATGCACCATGATACTGGGATAAATTCCAGGCATTTCTTCATAGGACCATGAAAATACATCACGCAACTCGCAAAAAAGGCTAGTATAAACCTAAACTTCATCTGAAGAATAGGTGACCCCGAGATTGATGTTATCGACAATTCCCAGTTTGAAGGAAATGTCAATAGGCATCGTTTTTGTAATGTTACTCAAGTTACCCTTAGAAAACACTTCATGTGTCAGAATAGGTGTTCGAAGTGGAGGAGAAGGAACCTGAGATGCAAACCTCTCAAGACATGTAGACATGACCCTGAGGCCAGGCATGAACGAGGAACGATGATGACCATCATTCCCCGGGAAATCCTCGAGAGACATAGTTTCCATGATGGCTTCATCGAAAGGAAATATCTCCCGCAAGGGATTGGATGAATCTGAATCACCGAGCCAAGGGGATGGAGAATAAGCATCAAGAGACATGCTCAAAGGAGCATGATCAGAAGGTAGAGGATTCAAAGCCACAAGAATTTCACAATAATCAATCTCAATCAGACTTAAAGGCATCGAATCTCCAAAAGAATCAACTTGTTCAGGTGAAGGGATAATCCATGGGTCATCAGACCGAGAGATCATATTGATCTGAACAGTGTTAGGTGGAGGAAGAGGAAAAATACCCATGAGGGTAGGATCTTTGAAGAGACCCAGCCCAATGCTCTCGTAGGGAATAGGGATCTTAACCACATACGAAACATTGTTCTCGGAAGAAGAAGTGAAGAATGACAATTTATCAATAGTAACAATCTTTCCTTCATGCAGGAATTTTAGGACATGAAAGAGAGTGGACGGAATGCACAGCATAGCGTGAGTCCAACTATGACCGAGGAGAAGATTGTCATTGAGCTTGGCATCAACTACTTCTACCTCGACATTAATTGTCTTCCCTTTCAAGGTAATCAGAAAACTAACGAGAACACCCAAAGGTTTGGATTCTCTTCCAACAAATTCTTCAAGGGCATTTGGTGATGAATTCAAGGCCGGAGAACCAATGGCTTTCCGGCAAGAAGACTACATGATGCACATTGATGCACCTTCGTCCACAACCGCTCGATGGATATCGAGACCATTAATAACAACCTATATAATGAGTGCAATCTGATGTGGGAGTCGTGGAACGAAATTCTCTAAATCGAAAGCGAGAAGGCTAGTATCGGCAGGATCAACCCTGCCAATTGCAGATAACAAAGCCTACTTTTGAGATGGACAACTTTGAATTACTTCTAGAGCAGACACCACAGACGACGCCTGAGCCAAATCCTCAACAATACTGTAATTTTGAGTGGCACAGGCGTTTGGATTGTAAGAATACTTCCAGAGTACACCTTTTGAATATGGTTGTACAACAGGCTCAATACTGGGCCTTTCAATTTTAAGAGGGCCAGAAGAACGAGGAGGAGGAGTACCATCAGTGATCTCTTTCCTCGCTGCCTGATGCGATTCAGTATAATCTTTCAATCAAGTAGCAATAGAAACGGACGTAGAACTGTTCATCATGAACACCTGAGATCCAAATGGAGCAGAGGACTGGGGTTTCTCTACCATCTGGGTGTGTTGAGTGTTGGAAATATGATGCAATGAGTTGTCCTTGATGGCAACCTACTTGATGAAGTTGTCCTTGATGGAAACTAACTTGATGAGTTGCCTTTGAATAGCAACCTATTGGTTAATGATGTAAATCTGATGTATCTACAGAGCAGTTCAGATGTAATAAAGAAAGAAATTCCAGTAAGTGCCAGAGTAATGAAGAACAAAGTATGTCACAAAGCATACACGGGTTTGTAAATACGAAGTAGCGTATGTATGCGGAAAAGTACGTACCAAGTAGCATATACCTATTTGCGCTCTATTTTTATAAAACCAAGGGACATAACCATGGTATTGGCCCACAGTATTGAGCGCTGGATTAGTTATTTGATCCCAACCAGGAACACCATCAGTGGTTGTGTGGTTTTGACTCATGGTATTGACAAAGGCTAAATCTATATAAGAAGAAGAAGTTCATAGTGCAAAGTGAGTGCATGAGTAAGGGTCGTTGATGAATAGATATCTCTAAGGAATATCTGCATGGATGAACGCTGTTCTTAATTGATAGATCTGAATCTATGATGCACCCATGGATCTGATGATGGTTCAAGATCTCTAGATCTGATGGTGATGAATCTCTAAGATGATCTGCAGAAGAAGAAATGGTGAAGATCTAGCGCAAAGTCTGCTAAAGGTAATGAATAAATCTGGGTAAGTTTATAGATCTGGTCTGTTCTACAAATTTTTCCATTTACAGATTTATACGCTAGTTTGTGTTGGAAAAAGAGCGTGTATACGCGGGTTTGGTTAATGAAAATTGCATATAGGGTTTTCTGAAGAATAAAATACACAAAAGTATACGCGGATTTGTGTGCCGTAAAGTGCATATGTACGCGGCTTCAGTAAATAAAAGTAGCGTATGCTATTTGAATTAATGAAGGTTCAGGGTTGAGTTAGTATCTGCATATCTATTCTGAAGTCTGGGTTATTTCTGATATTCTGGTTACAGTGGTCTCACTGCTCTATTTGAATTTTTGGGCAAATTATGTTTGTTGATGTTAAGTGAAGGGTTGTGTTGAAGCTGTTTGATCCAGTATGAAAATTGATGAAACGTGGTCTGCAGTAGGTTTGAAGGTTGAAGTCTTTAGTATGGAAGTAGAAGCTTCCAGCCAGTAGAAGCTGGTGTTGAAATCAGGGGGTCGAAGCTCCCTTTTAGGAGAGGCTGGTAAACGAGTTCAGGGGGTTGGAGCTCCCTTCCAGTTGCAACTGGAAAACAAGAGAAGGTTGCAGCCTTCTACAGGCAGAAGCCTACATACTGATATGAGTCTACATCAGTACTATGTTGTAAAAGGTTTTCTAAATAATAAAGATTGAAGACAGAGATGACAACAGCGATGGTTTTCTCCCGAATTGGGTTTCCACCTTAAATCCTGGTGTTCATGTGTGTTTCTTATGTGTGATGATTTATTTTGTTCTTACTGCACATAATTACTACTTACTAAACATCTGATGAATGAATGATGCACTGATCTAAGTAAAGAATTACATGCATAATAAGATCTCTGATAATACGCAAGTTTTCTTAAGGATATCCGCGTGTATACGCGATTTTGGTTAAGTAAAGTAGCGTATGGGTTTTAGAGAAATAAAAATTAATAATTATTAAGTCAGATCTAAATACTGATTCACCCCCCCTCTCAGTATTTTTCCCAACAATTGGAATCATAGCAGGTCCTTCTGAAAAAGCTTAGCCGCTAGAAGGAAGATCGATCAAGATGAGAAATCAAGATGGAACAACATCTATCAGGCCTCCACTTTTCAACGGAAATAATTTAATCTTCTGGAAAACAAGGATGAGATTCTATCTTTAGTCTCTAGGAGCAGATGTAGGGGCTATTGTTGAAGGAGGATATCAATATCCAGCCGCAACACCAACAGATCCAATGGAAAGAAAGAATTATGAAATAAATGCAAAGGCGGTCAATGCTCTATTGGGAAGTCTAACTGAATCAGAATTTGTCAAAGTCATGCAGCTGGATACAACAAAGGCAATATGGGACAAAATCATTCTAAGTTATGAAGGTGATGCAAAGGTAAAAAGTGCTAAACTCCAAACTCTAAGAATTCAATATGAGAATCTAAAAATGCATAATGAGGAGAGCATTGCCAATTTATTTTTATGTCTTGATGATATTGTAAATCGTATGAGAAATCTGGGAGAAACAATAACCGAATCTACTTTGGTTGAGAAAGTTTTAAGATCACTAACGGCAAAATTTGAGTCAAAATTTTCAGCTCTTGAAGAAAAGCAGGATCTTCAAAATCTTATTGTAGTACAACTTCATGGCATACTGACTGCATGTGAAATGAGAAGAGGAGGACCATCTAAAGTCAAGGAATCTGTCTTTAGAACTGCTACAAAAGGGAAAGAAGTACAAGAGACAGAAGGATTAGGGTATATCTCAGAAGAAGATGAGGCAAATTTTGTAAAGAAACTTCAACTTGGCACAGGATGGTTCAGAGGTAAGCTTCCTTTCAAATGTTTTTCTTGTGGAAGAGTTGGTCACTATGCTGCTAAGTGTCCTCATAAAGAACCACATGAAAAAGGGAAGGAAGTAGAAAGAAGGAATAAGAATTGGTCTAGCACTAGAAAAAGTTACTATATGCATGAAGACAGTGATGGGTTATCTGACAGTGAGGAAGAATGTGAACAAGATCTTAGACTTCCCATGGCATTTGAAAAAGAATCTAGAGAAGAAAAAGATACTTTTATGGATGCTCTAGAGGACGATGACTTTCTTGATGAATTCAATCAACTCAAAATATGCTTAGAAGAAAGTAAAATATCCATAGAAACTCTGAAAAATCAGTTGAAGAAAAGGAGAAACACAATGAGAAATTAGAATGTGAAATAGTAAGTCTAAGAAAAGAAATTGAGAAATTGAAGACTTTTAATCTTAGATTTGCTAAAGGATCTGTAACCTTAGATGATATTATCAAGGTACAACGTTCTCCTCTTATAAAGACAGGTCTTGGATATATCGGAGAATCTTCTCAGACTTCAACGCCAAATTATCTAAAAGCAGCTACAGCCAGTATACAACATTCTGCCACTCAGCAAGGGAATAAAGAATCTTCACAGGTAAAGCATGATCATCTCAATTCAAAGAACACTAACAAGAATATATTTCAAAGAAACACCAATCAACAAGTAAGTTCAAGTAGAAGATTTCATGATCACAGAAATTTCTACTTCAATGGAGAATGTTTCTCATGTCACAATTTTGGTCATAAAGTTATTCAATGTGTTTCATATAAAACCATCATGACAAGAGAAGCAAGAAAGAAAAGGATTGATATTGGAACAAAGAAGAATACCTATAACAACTTTTCTCCTCTTCAAAATGAAGTTGAATGTGCTTATTGCAATAACTTTGGCCATGAAGAATCTGAATGCAGGAGCAAAGTCCAGCCAAAAGAACATTTTCCTTCAAGCTCCAAAGTGTGGAAAAAGAAGGAATTACAGGTTGAAAATTGTGGCATAGCTTTATTTGCAGAAGGTGAAGAAAATCAATGGTACATTGATAGTGGATGCTCAAAACACATGACAGGTGACAAAAACAAACTTCTTGCATATAGTGCTCTAGAAAAATAAAAGAATGTTACATTTGGAAATGATACTCCAGCTGTCATTAAGGGAAAAGGGTCTATTTTTCTAAAATAAAAGGTGAAAGCTAATAATGTCATGTATGTGGATGGATTAAAGCATAACCTGTTAAGTGTAAGTCAAATGTGTGATCAAGGAACTGAATTCATCTTTAGTTCAAAAGAATGTGTGGTATGTGATCTTGATACAGGTAAAACAATTATAAAATGAAGGAGAACTCCAAGCAACCTATATGTTTTGAAGAACTGCAAAGAACAATGCTACTTGAGTAAATATTCAGAAAACTAGCTATGGCATAGAAGGTTGGGGCATCTGAGCTTCTCTCAAATCAAAAAATCAAGCAGACTTAAAGTTGTTCGTGATCTTCCCAATATTACTCTACCTGAAAATATCATATGCAAATCTTGCCAATTCGGTAAGCAAACCAGAGTGCAATTTAATGCCAAGGAAGGATCATCAAGAAAGCCTCTTGAATTCATTCATACTGACATATGTGGACCTGTGAAGAAAAATTCACCACGTGGTGAACAATACTATATCTTATTTATTGATGATTTCTCTATAATGTGTTGGATTGGGTTGATTAAACACAAAGATGAAGCATTTGAGAAATTTCAGATCTTCAAAGCACTGGTTGAAAACGAATTAGATCTAAAGATCAAGTGTCTTACATCTGATCAAGGAGGAGAATATACATCAGATGAATTCCTTGAATTTTGTGAACAACATGGCATAAAAAGACAGTTTTCTGTAGCTGGCACTCCACAACAAAATGGCGTAGCAGAAAGAATGAATAGAACAGTTCAACAAATGGCTAGAGCTATGCTTGATGATTTTGGAACACCTGACACATTTTGGGGAGAAGCAGCACATACAGTGGTAAATATTCTTAACAAGGCACATGTTCGTGTAAATAGTGACAAAACTCCGTATGAACTCTGGTATGGTAATCCTCCCACTGTGAAGCATTTTAGAGTTTTTGGAAGCAAATGCTTTATCAAAAATAATGATGAAAAACATGGCAAGTTTGAACCCAGAGCAGATGAAGGAATACTTCTTGGTTACTCCTCTAGGAATAGAGCATATAAATGTTACAATAAAAGACTTCGGAAGATTGTTGAATGTATTGATGTTGTTATTGATGAGTCTCTTGCAGCTCCAAAAGAAGAAAAACAAAAAACAGATGATGACGATGATGACATATATCCTTCTACATCAAATAGAAATGATATAGACAGTGGACCCAATGAAGAACCCGAAGATGATTTATCTGAAAAAGCTCCATCCAGATATGTTCAAAAGAATCATCCAGAATCTCAAATTTTGGGAGACAAGGGATCAAGTGTACAAACAAGAAGGACTCTTGTGGGATCTTCTAGCTATCTGGCATTTCTATCCACTATTGAACCACACAATGTCAATCAAGCTAGCAAAGATGAATGTTGGATTCAAGCCATGAATGAAGAGCTTGACCAAATTGAAAAGAATCACACTTGGGAATTAGTACCAAGACCTCAAGATAAAAATGTCATTGGAACTAAATGGATATTCAAAAACAAGTTAAATGAGAATGGGGATGTTATAAGAAATAAAGCTAGACTTGTTTGCAAGGGGTATGCTCAACAAGAAGGTACAGACTTTGAAGAAACTTTTGCTCCTGTAGCTAGACTTGAAGCCATAAGAATGTTTCTTTCTTTTTCAAGTTTCCAACAAATCAAAGTTTATCAAATGGATGTTAAATATGCTTTTCTCAATGGTGATCTAGAAGAATAAGTTTATAAAGAACAACCAAAAGGATTCACTTTGGGAAATGATGAAAATCTTGTTTTTAGACTTAAAAAGGCTCTATATGGTCTCAAACAAGCTCCAAGGGCATGGTATTATCGTCTTGACAAATATCTTCATCAACAAGGATTTTCAAAGGGGTTTGCTGATAGCAACTTATACACAAAAACTGAAAATGATAAACTATTGATTGTGGTTGTATATGTTGATGATATCATTTTTGGAAGTAATGAAGAGTCTATGAGTCAGAATTTTTCTTCTGTTATGCAACAAGAATTTGAAATGTCTTTACTTGTGGAACTAACATTCTTTCTTGGCTTGCAAGTGCAACAAGCAACAGATGGCATATTCTTATCACAAGAAAAATATCTTAAGAAAATTCTGAAAAAGTATGGCATGGAAGATTGCAAACCTGTAAGTACACCAATGGTAACCGGATGTAATCTTAGTTCTAATGATGACTCCCCCACTGTGAATCAATCAGAATACAAATCTATGATAAGAAGTCTATTGTATCTCACTGGGACAAGACCAAACATTGTGCATGCAGTTGGGATTGTTGTACGATTCCAAGCTAATCCAAAAGAGTCTCACCTCCAGGCTGTCAAAAGAATATTCAAATATCTACAAGGAACTCAAGACTTTGGACTATGGTATCCAAAGAATGTTGATCTTACTCTTCATGCTTACACTGATGCAGATTGGGCTGGAAATGTTGATGATCGGAAAAGCACAAGTGGTGGTGCATTCTACATGGGACCCCGGTTGGTATCTTGGTTCAGCAAGAAGCAAAGCTCTATTGCCTTATCTACAGCAGAAGCAGAATATGTGGCTGCCGCATCATGTTGCACTCAACTTCTTTGGATGATGCAAACCTTACAAGATTTCCAAATCAAATGTTCACCTCCTATTTCCATTATGTGTGATAATACAAGTGCCATCAGTATCTCAAAGAATCCGGTTATGCATTCCAAGACCAAGCACATTCCCATCAAGTATCATTTCTTACGTGAACAAGTGCTTGAACAAAAGGTGAAGTTGGAGTATGTTCCCTCCAAAGAACAAGTTGCTGATATATTTACCAAAACTTTACCTAGGGAAGCATTCGAATATCTCAGACAGAAGCTTGGAGTAGTCACTGCCATGCAGAGGATCATATCTGATTAAATTCAAAAGATTAAATTGTATACGCGGATTTTCTGAAGGACAGCCGCGTATATACGCAAGTTTATACACATAAAACCGCGTATGGGTGTTTGCTGACAAATTTTGGGTCAACATTCTTCAGCACAGCTGCATTGCTATTTGGTATCTCTGGTGATGTTTCATCTCTCATATTTTTGTTTCATTCTCTGATATTGGATGAAGATGCCTTGACGATTTGTTGTTGAAATAATTCAGGATGCACAAGCTAAGGGGGAGCTTTTGTCATATGGAAATGATACATTGTTGGCATTATTCGTTGTGGTTTGATCTCATGCTTGAGATTCTTTGGTCTTGATTGTATAAGTCATTTCTGTAATTTAATGAAAAGGTCATGTTAAGACACATGATGTAAAATTGTAATATTCATTTATGTAAGAACTCGTTCAAACATTGTAAACCCACTTGATTGGGTAGTTGAGTCAATTGTGTAAATCCACTTGGTTGGATCCTTGATGTAACTATCTGTCCTTAGTGATAGAAAAGGTCGTAGAGTCATTTAATTCTTTGAAAAATATGTTTGAAGATTCAGCATGAACTCAGGGGGAATAGCACATCAGATCTACAGAGCTCATCTTTCTACAAGGGAAGAGAAACCTTGTTTTTGGTTTTGATCCGCCCTTTGCCCTTGATGTCAAAGGGGGAGAGTATCATGGTGTTTGGTGTTTTAATAATGGTTATAATCAATGTATTTATCTGTTGTGGTGATCAAACACCATCGTGGTTGCCATCAAGTCCAAAGGGGGAGATTGTCGGCAATATGATGCAATGAGTTGTCCTTGATGGCAAGCTACTTGATGAAGTTTTCCTTGATGGAAAATGACTTGATGAGTTGCCTTTGAATAGCAACCTATTTGTTAATGATGTAAATCTGATGTATCTACAAAGCAGTTTAGATGTAATAAAGAAAGAAATTCCAGTAAGTGCCAGAGTAATGAAGAACAAAGTATGTCACAAAGCATACGCGGGTTTGTAAAGGCGAAGTAGCGTATGTACGCGGAAAAGTACGTACCAAGTAGCGTATACCTATTTGCGCTCTATTTTTATAAAACCAGGGGACATAACCATGGTATTGCCCCATAGTATTGAGCATTGGATTAGCTATTTGATCCCGACCGGGAATACCATCAGTGGTTGTGTGGTTTTGACTCATGGTATTGACAAAGGCTAAATCTATATAAGAATAAGAAGTTCATAGTGCAAAGTGAGTGCATGAGTAAGGGTTGTTGATGAATAAATATCTCTAAGGAATATCTGCATGGATGAGCTCTGTTCTTAATTGATAGATCTGAATCTATGATGCACGCATGGATCTGATGATGGTTCAAGATCTCTATATCTGATGGTGATGAATCTATAAGATGATCCGCAAAAGAAGAAATGGTGAAGATCTGGTGCAAATTCTGCTGAAGGTAATGAAGAAATCTGGGTAAGTTTATAGATCTGGTCTGTTCTAAAAAGTTTTCCATTTACATATTTATACGCTAGTTTATGTCGGAAAAAGCGCGTGTATACGCGAGTTTGGTTAATGAAAAGCGCATATAGGGTTTTCTGAAGAATAAAATACACAGAAGTATATGCGGATTTGTGTGCCGTAAAGTGCGTATGTACGCGACTTTAGTAAATAAAAGTAGCGTATGCTATTTTAATTAATGAAGGTTCAGGGTTGAGTTAGTATCTGCATATCTATTCTGAAGTTTGGGTTATTTCTGATATTCTGGTTACAGTGGTCTCACTGTTCTATTTGAAGTTTTGGGCAAAGTATGTTTTTTGATGTTAAGTGAAGGGTTGTGTTGAAGCTGTTTGATCCAGTATGAAAATTGATGAAACGTGGTCTGCAGTAGGTCTGAAGGTTGAAGTCTTTAGTATGGAAGTAGAAGCTTCCAGCCAGTAGAAGCTGGTGTTGAAATCAGGGGGTCGAAGCTCCCTTCCAGGAGAGGCTGGTAAACGAGTTCAGGGGGTTGGAGCTCCCTTCCAGTTGCAGCTGGAAAACGAGAGAAGGTTACGGCCTTCTGCAGGCAGAAGCCTGTGTACTGATATGAGTCTGCATCAGTACTATGTTGTAAAAGGTTTTCTAAATAATAAAGATTGAAGACAGAGACGATAGCAGCGGTGGTTTTCTCCCGAATTGGGTTTCCACATTAAATCCTGGTGTTCATGTGTGTTTCTTATGTGTGATGATTTATTTTGTTCTTACTGCACATACTTACTGCTTACTAAACATCTGATGAATGAATGATGCACTGATCTAAGTAAATAATTACATGCATAATAAGATCTCTGGTAATACGCAAGTTTTCTTAAGGATATCCGCGTGTATACGCGAGTTTGGTTCAGTAAAGTAGCGTATGGGTTTTAGAGAAAGAAAAATTAATAAGTATTCATTCAGATCTAAATACTGATTCACCCCCCCCTCTTAGTATTTTTCCCAACACTGAGATGCAAAAGGTTCTTTAAGAATAGTTGTAGTTCCCTAAGTGCGTTTGAGAAATCTACTTACTTCGGCCCGTCGAGGACAGTCCTTGGTGTAGTGCTCTTCGTCACAGATCAAACATGGGTACTTCAGCTTAAACTGTGAACCATCATTAGCGCAATATTTGAATGAATCTAGTTTCAGGTTATCGGCTTTGGTATTACCTTTACCCTTCTTCTTCCCTTTGGAATTTTTGTCCGCCGAATTGGCTTGAACGACATTGACTTCTAAGGTTTTACCAGGATTCGGAGTGGGCTAAGAAGCAGCATTATTTGAAGAATTATAATTTTGCTTCCCAGGATTTGAATGAGAAGAATTTTGAGAATTCTGAGACATCGAACCAACAATACCATCGACGAATGGGGTCGTTGGTGCTTTAGAAGTTCCAGGTCTAGGCGCATCAGGCAAGATATCGTACAATGTGCCAGACTGAAAGTACACAATATCAAGATATTGGGTACGAGCAATGGTATGTTCCCAAGTTACACATGCCCCCATAGCAATGTCTTTCACAATCTGATTGGAAAAAGAGGTAGTGAACCAATCAGTTAGAATTTTATCAGGAATATCAAACTTGATCAAATGACAACGACGTCTCCATTCATGAATATGATCCAAGATATGAGTAGATCAGTCCCGTTTCAAGGATGTGAGGAGGTGTGTCCCAGTTTCATAACGAACCGACAACTGAAAATGCATAAGGAATTCCATGGCGAGAGAGTTGAAGTCTTGAAATATGCCACTAGATAGCTCAATGTACCACTTTGTAGGGGCACCAGTAAGAGTCTGTTGAAAAAAACGGAGTCGGATGGAATTGTCAACCCAAGAGTTAGAGGAACACCACAAGTGGTAAGTCATAACATGTGCTTGGGGGTCTTCTCCGGACTTTCCCTCAAATTTAGGACAATCACTAGGAATCTTAGTTGAAACTGGAGGCCAATACAAGTTATGAAGAATTGGATCTTTCGTTAACTTTGACACATCAGGCAGTTCCAACATAGCGAGAAAAGGTAATGGAGGATTAAAAGGCATTGGAGGTCTCTGATAAGAACCTGTGTTAACATTCCACCCAGCCTACAAGAAATTATCCCCCATATGTTTTGTCCCGGAGGATTCTGACCATAGGGGTTATAAGCCTGATAATTCTGCTGATACTAGGGTTAAGGACAAGGATACTAATTCTAAGCATACCATTGAGGTCCTTGCTGAGCAATGTAAGGATTCTGTTGCGGAATGTAAGCATGGCCTTAAGGTTGATTATACACAAACTGAGATGGATTTTGAGGGTAAAAAGTGAAACCTTGGGGCGCACTATATACCGGTTGATATTGACCTTGGGGGTAATAAACGCCTTGGGGTTGAGCAGGTGGACCGTGCTGAGCAGGTTGCTGAACAGCGAACCCTGCTGAGTCAGATAAACAGGTTGAACCGGCTGCTGAGCAGATTGAACAAGCTGTTGAAAAGATTGAATTGGTTGTTGAACAGGTTGAACCGGCTACTGAGCTGATTGAGCAGGTTGCCCCTGCAAAACAGGTTGGCCTAGATAATGAGAGCCACCAGGTTTCCCTTGTGGAAGAGGTTGGCCTAATGGTGGAGATGGACCAGGTTATCCCTGATGACCAGGTTGACTCGGAGCAGGACCGTAGGGTTGTCCTTGTTGCACAAAGTTTTGGCCATACTGAACGTATGGCTGCTACTATTGTACAATAGGTTATCCCTGTGGGGGGTACATTGGCCCATTGGCAACATACGATGTTCCTGGTTGAAGCTGACTTGAAGGAGTGGAGGGTTGTCCTTGTTGAACCGAAGGTTGACTTTGCAGACCGTAAGGTTGTCCCTAAGGACCAAAGGATTGTCCCTGTTGAGCCGAAGGTTGTCCCTATAAGGGTTTTCCTTGTAAGCCTGAGGGTTGTCCTTGTAGCAAAGGTCCTTGATGAGTGGCGGTATGATAAGGATCAACAGGAAATGAATAAACGGGGTTGCCGACAGCATCATAATGATGGGGAGGACTGACAGGCACTTGGGGTGGCTGAAAACCCTAAGATTTATGTTTTTGAATAGCCAACAAATACTCTTCAATAGTAAGGCCACCAGGAATCATAGGGACAGTTGAGGTCATACTAGAAGCAGACAAGGCCGCAGGAGATTGAGCATCCAGAGAAGGAGCATAATGTCAGTGAATGTCCAACATGTGACCATCAAAATTATAGATAGAAACCATAGGCATAGTCATAGCCGCACTGGCAGGTGCAGTCTCCATAACGCGATTTGTGATCTGCTCGGACCCTGATTGACAGGCCACGTAGGATTAAGTAAGATAGACCTACAAGTGTGAAAAGACTCTGATGACTGTGTTGTAACAACCGGCATAGACGAAGCTACATAGACGATAGGTCGAACCAGGACAGATGTAACAATTGTAGGTTTTAACCCTGTACATAAATTATCTACAAACGAATATTTAAAATAGAAAATAAACAAAAGCGAGAGCATAAAACATAAAACAGATAAGCACAAAGATTTTCCTCTAGATCCCAAATCGGGATGACCAGCTTGATTTTTCATTATATTCCTTTTAGTGTTACAACACATATATATACATGTCGAAGCATACATAAACCATAATCCATTAACCCTGGATTAGAACATAACCATAGTTCCCTTGACTCTATCTACAAAATACTAGGGGCTGAAAACTAGCATGCCCCAAAACCATGTGCAAACCCATGCACAAAACCATGGGCAGGTCTGCCCACTGAAAAATAAGGTCCAAAATTTTTTTCCCAGGGCGCTGCCACAAACCCCAAACAGGGGGGGCTACTGCCCCCCCTGTAACCCCCCTGCTACACCCGGCGCAACGTACATGGAGGTCTATCAACCCCCCGCCCGTGACTAGTCATGGAAATAATATAACACATACCCAAGATTCTCCCACTTGTTGTTTTCTTTCCGCAAGGGGCCACAAGAGAGTTGAGTCATTAGCCCAGCTTTTCAACACCCATTGTTTCTCTACACCAAGAGAACTTCTGAGTGCTCATAGACTTTGTCAATGCATCTGAAACATTCTTCAAAGTGTCCACCTTTACCAATAACACACTTTTAGCCTCAACCATATATCTAACAAAGTGATATTGAACGTCAATGTGCTTTGTCTTTGAATAATAAGCAGGGTTCTTAGCCAAGAAAATTTCACTTTGGCTATCACAATCTATCCTTATATCTTGCTACACCAACCCCATACTTGAACACAATCTCTACAACCAAACTACTTCCTTGCTTGCATGAGTGGCTGCCATGTACTCTAACTCTGTAGTTGAAAGAGCCACTACAGACTCTCTTTTACTCATCCAACTGACTGCACCTCCAAATAGGCTAAAAACATACCCACTTGTAGATCTTCTTTGGTCCAGATCTCCAGCCCAGTCTACATCAAAAAAACCACGAATGTCCAACACTTTTTCCAATCTTGGTCTTTCCTGGTAGCACAAGCCATAATCACTAGTGCCACACAAATATCTGAAAATCTGCTTCACTGCTTTCCAATGCTCCTTCCCTAGGTTTGACATAAACCTACTTAATACTCCCACTGCATGTGCAATGTATGGTCTATTATAGGCCATTGCATACATCAGGCTACCCACTGTACTTTCATATGGAACACAGGACATATCATCCTCTTCTTCTTGTGTCTTGGGACACTGTTCAGCAGACAGCTTTGTACCTACAGGAATCGGAACATTCCTTGGTTTACTATCCTGCATATTGAACCTCTGCAATATAGTCTTTTCATATTTCCTCTGGTTTAACCAGAGCTTCCTCTTTTCCCAATCTCTCTTAATTTCCATGCCCAAATATATAGTTTGCAACACCAAGATCCTTCATGTCGAATTTGGAGAACAGTTGGGTATTCAAATCTTGGATAATTTCTTTGTCATTTCCAATCAACAACATATCATCCACATAAAAGACCAAATAAATAACATGGTCACCAATTAATTTAAAATAAACATAATGATGGTCCTTGCTTCTCATGAAGCCAAGTCCCCGTATATAGGTATCAAATTTCTGATACCACATCCTTAGTGTCTGTTTTAACCCATACAAAGACTTATTTAACCTGCATACTAGTTCTTTCTTCCCCTTCATCATAAAGCCTTCAGGTTGTTTCATGTAGATCTCCTCTTCCAGATCCCCGTGAAGAAATGATGTCTTCACATCCATCTGTTCTACCTCAAAATCAAATGCAGCAGTAATAGATAAAAGTAATCTAATAGAAGTAACGTTGGCAACAGGAGAAAAAATATCACCAAAATCAATTCCTAGCACCTCGGAATAACCTTTTGCTACCAACTGAGCTTTGTATTTCTCCAACTTGCCTTCTACATTCATATTCTTCTTAAACACCCATTTTCTCCTGATGGGCTTCCTTCCAGCCGGCAACTCCACCAAATCCCATGCCTCATTTTTGTGCAAGGATGTCATTTCATCAACCATCGCCTCCTTCTAGAGTTTTCCATCCTCTGAATCTACTACCTCCCTGACAGTTCTGGGATCATCATCAATTATAGTTAAGGCAAAACTTGAACAGAAAGTAGATAGGCTATACCTTTTTGGTTGTCTTCTTTCCCGAACTGATCTTCTCACAGCTGGAGTTTGTGGTTCTTCCTCTTATGAGTCTTCTTCTATTGTAGAATCTAATTCATCCTCCTTTAGCTAAAACTCTATCTTCTCAAGTTCCTTTGATAGGACTTCATGTTTAACAAAATCTTTCACCTCTCTAAACACCACATCTCGGCTATACACAACCTTTCTTGTTTCCGGGTTCCAAAGCTTGTAACCGTTTAAACCATCCCTATACCCAATAAAGATGCACCTTTCAAGTTTATTATCTAACTTGCTCCTTTTCTCCTTTGGAACATGTACATATGCATCACACCCAAATACCCTCAGATGTGAAAGAGAGGGTTTCTTACCAGTCCATACATCATGTGAAGTCTTATCCTCCAACGCTGATGAAAGTGATATGTTAACCAAGTAACATGCAGTCTCCACTGCCTCTGCCCAGAATTCTTGTCCTAACCCGGTACCACTGAGCATGCATCTTGCCTTTTCCATCAGCATTCTGTTCATTCTTTCTGCAACTCCATTTTGCTGAGGTGTGTATGGAGTAGTCTTCTGTCGTGCTATACCGCACTTTTTACAGAACTCTTCAAATTCCTTCTTGCAAAACTCCCCACCATTATCCATCCTCAGCACCTTTATCTTCTTCTCTGTCTGGTTTTCCACCAGAGCCTTAAATTATTTAAATCTGTCAAAGACTTCAGATTTATTCCTCAAGAAATATATCCATGTAATCCTTGAGAATTCATATATGAATGAAACATATTACACAGACTTACCTAGTGATGGAACCGACACAGGTTCAAACACATCACTGTGCACAAGCTCTAATATCTTTTTTTCCCTCTTAGCACCAAAAGGAAAACTCACCTGATTCTGCTTCCCATATACACAATGTTCAAAGAAATTGAAATCCAAAGAGCTATTATACATACCTTCTACCATACCATTTCCATGCAGTATTTGAAGGCCCTTCTCTCCAATATGTCCAAGCCTTTGATGCCATATCATGGTCTTTTCTCCAGAGACCACTAGGCTTTCCGCTCCACTTTCGGGAACCACATAACTATTGCACCCATCAATAATAGTGCTGCCCTGAAGCTTGTACAGAGTTCCAATCCAAAATCCCCGCATTAATACCAATACTCGCCGAACCATCTTACAGGAATCTTTCTCGAACACTGTTTTTACACCTGCATCATCCATCTTGCTTACAAAAATCAGATTGCTGGCCAATGCAGGAATGTGCAGAACACCACGAAGTGTTATAATCCTTCCACCTTGCAGCTTTAGCTTGAATTTTCCACGTCCAACGATTCTGGCCTTCGTATCATCACCTAAGAAGACATCACCGCCATAATATTTCTCATACTCGCAGAACCACTCCCTATGAGGAGTGAAGTGAAAGGATGCACCCGAGACAATCAACCATGACTCATGATCTACATGTGTATTTGAAGAAGAAGCCAAATACACATCCCCACCTTCATCCAAGGTGGTTTTTTCCTCTGAAGAAGGAGCACCATCAGATCCCTTTCCTTTCTCAGGAGCTTTATATCTGTAGTCCTTTTTGTAGTGCCCTTCCTTTCCGCATTTTCAGCACACCTTTACAAACTTTCCAAGAGATTTAGATCTCCCTCTAGATTTAGATCTTCCACTTGAAACCTTATTGTTGTTTCTCTTTTGTGACCTTCCTCGTACAGATAAGGCATCTCATTCTGACCCTCCATATTCCTCTGTCTCATTTCCTCCGATAGCAAGGCTGAGACAATGTCATCAAAATTGAAGGTAGTTGTATTGCTACCTATTGCAATAACCAGACAATCCCACGAGTCTAGTAGAGAACAAAACAAACCGATGCACTTATCTTCATCTAAGATTTTAATATCAATAGATGACAACTGACTTACCACAGTATTGAAGGCATTCAAATGCTTTGTCACTGATTCTCCATCCTTCATCCTCAGGTTATACAGCTTTTCCCGCAGGAAAAATTTATTCACCAGAGACTTATATTGGTACAAAGTCCCATGTTTGTCCCACGAATTCTTCATCGTAGCTTCCCCAGATACATTCAACAATACTGAAACTGAGACACACAACTGTATTGTGCTCTTCACCTTCCGATCCAACTTCTTCCAGTCTTCATCTGACATTGTCATTGGTTTAGTACCTGGATCAGTCGCGATCCATTGGTCTTTATCCACCAGCAGATCCTCCATCTTGAGCTTCCATAACTCAAAAATATGACCATTAAATTTCTCAATATCTATATTTCCACTGCTCGCCATCTTCTTTCACCGCAAGAATCTATCCCACGGATCTCCCACTGAACAGGGTCAATCACAGGCCCGAGAAAAAAAAACTCAGCAGCAAAGGCGTCCCCTTGAAGCCGAAACAGATCCGATACCAAAGGTAGGTTTTAACCCTGTACAGAAATTATCTACAAACGAATCTTTAAAACAGAAAATAAATAATAGCGAGAGCATAAAACATAAAATAGATAAACATAGAGATTTTCCCTTAGATCCCAAATCAAGACAACCAGCTTGATTTTTCATTATATTCCTTTTAGTGTTACAACACATATATATACATGTCGAAGCATACATAAACCCCAATCCATTAACCTTGGATTAGAACATAACTGTGGTTCCCTTGACCAGATCTACAAAATACCAGGGGCCAAAAACCATCATGCCCCAAAACCATGTGCAAACCCATGCACAAAACCATGGGAGGTTCCACCCACTGAAAAATAAGGTCCAAAAAATTTTTCTCGGGGCGTTGCCCCTGACCCCGAACATCGGGGCTACTGCCCCCCCTGTGACCCGCCTGCTGCGCCCGGCACAACGTACATGTGAATGTTATCGCCCCCCCGCGCGTGATTAGTCGTGGAAAGAATATAACACATACCCAACAACAATAACCGACAAACCCAGTGTCGAAGGGAGGACCGAACTCCTAGGGGGAGTTGATGTACTGGATTGTCTTATGGATGCAACACTAGACATAATCTGACTCAAAGTTCGATAACGAGGTGGAAATGACACCGATTGAGGAGAATATTGAACATAAACATGTAGAATATATTCAGGGAAAAGTTGATATTCTCCTGTAGAAATAGGCATTCCTTCACTGTCAACGAGACTAGAAGAATCCATATCTGATGAAGTCATAACATTGTCAAAAAGACGACGAGGAATAGGAGGTATAGTAGCAGCTACAAATGGTGATCCCAAAGTAAGAGGATGGAATTCTTCCTCATCCCCAAAACCAAACCAAGCACCTGGAGGAGGCCAATTGTACTCAACTTACTCTTCAGGAGGAGATCGAGTAGCGAGAGGTAAAATAGTCGAGAGAATAGGCTGCGAAAACTTGGCAGACCTAGTGTACTGAGGGGTTTCATAAGAAACATCATGAAAGGAACTACCACTAGGAGGTAGTGAGGAAGACAATGAAATTGGTGGTTCCACCACTGTGACCATATTTCAAAACAAACAAGGAAAAAAATATAGCCAACAGAAGGCTTCAAGACCAAGGCCTAAGGAAAAACAAAAACAAGCCAAGTCACAAACTTTTAATGGGCATGTGGTCGTGGGTAATTAATTTTATGACATTGAAACCGGACTTTGTTGTTTCATGTTTTAAGAGTCTAGAAACAAACAAAAGATGACTCTAGCCACTTTCAATTTTAAACAAGCGTGAAAGGACAAGTGCTCGATGATATCTTCTCTTTTTAAAGAGTCATGCCGAAATATCGAAATGAATACTCTGGTAATCTAAGAAAGAGGGTGTACCAAGTTTCCTTGAACTTCCATATACACCTTGATGATCAAATGAAAGAGAAATGACCAAGGACTTTCCATACGTGCAGGTAGTCTCCCCGAATGTTGTGTTCGGTGTATCACGATTACAGGGTGGTAGACTCAGCTTCCTATGGATAAAGGATTTGAACCTATAGGGGTCTCCCTTTATATACTCGACGGTACGGGGAGCACAAGTCCGTACTAGCGCTGTCTAAAGCCAAAAGGCGAATGACAGTTACTAGGTTTTAAGACGCCGAAACATGTCTCTAGCCTAGACCACTAAAATGTGTGTGTTAGGTTCCAATGTTTCCTTAGGTTAATTCAATTGATTTTATAGTTGATCTTGAATTATGTTTTAATTTCAAGCCCTACCGAATGTCGATCTCAAATTTCCTAAATGAAAACTACATGCAAATGAACACCATTTTCCTTCAATGAACACTAATTAAGATAACGATAGAGATATTTCAAACAATAGCAATCAATGAAATCAAACAAAGAAGTCTGCTAATGCATCTAATTCAATAAAACGAAAAATGAAAAATTCTTTCCTAGCTAATCAAGCACTAGTTATGCAAAAGAAATTTCTTTTTCCAAACAAATGAAAGAATGCAATTTTTTTATTTTTTCAATGAAATGAAGCACACAATGCACTAATGACACAAAAAATCAAAACAAGCACTAGTTAGAGGATTCTAACTGTAAAGAGCTAAACCAACTGATTCAATGAAAGCAACACAAACACAAAAATTCACGCAAACCAATGAAGCACTCTTCCAATCAAAGAAAAAGTTGTGAAACGATCCAAACAAGAAATGTAATCTATGCTTGGAGCAGCAAGAAGAAAAATCAAATGAAACCTGAAATGATCATGACAACTAAAACAACCGCTCAAAGGATAAAAAAGAACTAAACGCAATTGATCAAGAGATGTGACTGACAAGAATCAAAAACTCGACTTCCAATCATAAGGCTCAGTGAGCTATGACACTCAAGAATCCTAAGGCCATAAACCACACTGATAAGCAAACAGATGTACAACTGAGAAGAACAAGTCTGTGACAGTCAAAAAAATCTCAACAAAACAATTGCAAATAAAAAATCTACCCAGAGATAAGCGCAATTGACCAAAAACTCAAAAGTAGAGTCAATCCAAACCCTACAGGATTCGGCACGACTGTAAGGCGGTAATCCGCGCCAAACAGGGGTTGGCGCTAGTGAAACATAAGCAACATGTGCCAATCGGCATGACTGTTCAACCAAAAAATGCACCAAGCTGGATATCTATGGGAGAATGGGAAATCCAATGAGCAGAGGTCAATCTTGACACTTTGGAACTGAACAAGAGGACTCTAAACAAGAAAACAAACTAGAAAATATAGAAAAACAAGCAAATGACTGAAGTCGACTAGACAAGGGCAAAAAGACAAACTCACACTAATCCCCAGTGGAGTCGCCAATTTGTTACGCAGGCAAATCCTCTCTGTGGACAGAGACGATCCCTCTAGCCCTGGAGTGGGTCTAGTAACAAAATGACAAACTAGAGTGTAGGATCCTAATTACTGAATGAAATAGACATGGTGGATCAACCTACCTGGAATCCAACGCTGTCATCATCGCTGTTGTAGTGGTGGTCTCTCGATTCCTGTCTCGGCAAGTCACGATCATTTCGCAGCAATGCTTGGATTTTTGCACAAAATAAACAAACAAGAGCATCATACGAAACAACAATCTCATTCATAATTAGTAACCAGTCAAGGAGGGTTAAGCATATAGCATTAATAAAACACGTCAACGCGATATGGGAACCAGGAAATAGTTATACATATGTATTAATAGAAGAAATAGTTACAACCAAGCCTTGATGTTGCAGCCTCCTTCAGCGGGGTTCTGTCGAGGCGTGTCTCGATGAATGTTAGGGAATTCAGATGGGATGAAGGCACAAGCCTAAGCTCTCTCAATAAGGGACTCTTTTGTTCTATCTTGAATAGAAATCTCTTCAGCATTTCTGCTTCTTCAGTTCAGCTCAACTAGCTTCATCAATGGAGGATGAGCTATATTTATAGAGGGAGAGGAGGAGGTTGGGATCCCTACTATGGTGGAAGGGAAGCCTTATCTCATGGGAGGTTTCCCCAAAAGGTGGAAATAAGAGGCCAAAGGAGGAAGGTTGTGGTTATTCAGTCGAAACACTCCCCATGACTCATCCACGAAGTTGTTATGATCGAAACTTCGCCTCTATTTTAAAAAAAAAATCCATCAACAGATTGGTGTAGGTAGCTAACTGAGATAGAGCACCAGCTGGTGCGGGGGCCAATGTCAATATGCCTCATCGACGCGAGGGAATAATGGGCTACTAGCACCAAGGAAAAAACAGGTGTTTTTAGTGGTCTGTTCAAGAAATGGTCAATAGAAGGAATGTTAGGCTCATGGTAAGGGATGCAATGATGATATTTGCAAGTCATGACACTTTATTTTGATCACAGAAATGAGCCTCCAATGTGCGGGATGGGGATTACAGGGACAGTGACAAAATGATGTGTAACACCTGGTTAAACTGGACATCATCCCCAGAACCATGAATAGGGTCTATCATCCCTTATCATTTCAGTTGCTACATTCCCTAAGATAAATAACAAGAACAAATCATCCATGACTTCCATTACAAGGTTTCCAATATTTGAAGTACTTGATTGTATCACCTATGAGCTCACCAACGCAGTCTCTAAAAAGGCTAAGTACGTTGCATATTCAGATACCTCCATTCAAGGGTGCTATGAAAAGCACTTCCCGACACTCAAGGGTGTGTTGGTCAAATTGGGAGCAAAATTCTCATTGTTCTGGAATCTCCATTTGGCTAGTGCCTTCCAGAAGAGTGCATATGTGTCAAAATTCAAATCCATGTGTCCATTTGATACCTCTGAGCTTTGGAACATGTCTTGCCTATTATTAGAAAGTAATTGATTGTAAAACTACCTTCATCTCATTTATAAATTGAGCATAGATCCTAGTTCTTAGGAAGGAAGAATCTGAGTAGAGAAATGTTGGTGTAATTTCAATTGAGGAATTGATTTGAGTGATATGCTACTGGAGAGATGTTCATTGTGATGAGGTTGGGATGATGCTGGAGATGGTGACATCAAACCAATCACTGGTTGTAACCTCCCCTTCTATCCATTAATAACGATTGTCATTTACTTTCCCACATATGTATCTATATAAGCTTTTGTCTTTCATATTATGAATTCTTATCTGATGTATATGGTTCATGTTTCATTGATTTAACTGAATAACTTGAATAGGCATTTGTATATTGCTATCTCTTTGATGTTTAGTGTTCATTCTTGCAGGAAATATTTTGGCAATCTAGCTTGGATTTGAAGCTACAACAAGAGCGACAGAAGGAGAATTGGAAGTGCATGGAATCCAAGTAAGTTTCTTGATCTGCTTTTTGTGTCTATTTACTGTTAGGAAAATTATCTGCAAAGTCTTTAATCTATTTTTCTAAATGCATAGCACCACATTTAGGGAAGAATGTTTTATCTGTAATTCATAATTCCGCATAACAACAACCATTTTAAATTGAGACAAATGCCTATGACTATGATATTGGTGTCTCTTATCACCTAGCAAGGGCATCAAGTGGCCTATCATAGTGAGACACTTTCTGACACAATTCAGAAATACCCCACCAACGATAAGTAGATATATTCCATCGTGCAGGCTTGCCGAAAATGGAAACATCACATTCTAGGGAAGGAGACAAACATCCACATAGATCATCAACCCCTTAAGTTTATACATACCCAAGGGAAGTTGCAGAATGATTTCCATCAGAAGTGTTCCACATATCTGCAACAAAACCAGTTGAATATAAAGTACAAGAAGGGAAACACCAATCATGTTGCATATTTCCTTAGTCATCCATTGGTTGCAACTTTGATAACTGTTCTCAACTCTTGTGGCCACGAGACCTCTTAATGGTCGTAAATATATAAAAATGATCCATATATCACCACCATATACCAAATTCTATTAGATGGAAAGAAATTTCTAGACTTCCACCTCTAGGATGCGTTATTATGCTACCTAGGCCACCTTTCTATTCCTTCAAGCAAGCATGCCAAGCTGATTTTGGAGGCACACTACAGTTGGGTTGTAGGACACTTTAGTGTGGAGAAAATTGTGGCCATACTATAGAAGTATTTTTATTGTCTATATCTTTGACATAATGTTGGAAAATACATCAGATCTTGTATTGCTTGTTCCATCTCCAAGCCAACTATTAAGAATAAAGGCTTGTATACTCCTCTTCCTAGTCCTAGCCAACCCTAGGAATCCATCTCCATGGACAAAATGTCTCGCCTTCCTTATACCAACCATGGAAATCGCTGTGTATTTTTGGTCATCGACAGATTTTATAACATGGCCATATTGGTTTCCTACAAGAAGAGTATCACAACTAAAGCCACTTCCAGACACTTCATTGAATTTTAATGGGTACATTTTGGGATCCCACAAACCATTATATCAGATCGAGATAGAAAGTTCCTAAGCACATTTTGGTCAAGCCTTTGGTAATTTTTGGACACCAAGCTCACCAAGTCAATTTCAATCCATCCCTAGACACTTGGCCAGACAAATTTCTTCAACATCATGATTGTGAATCTACTACCCATGTACAACCCTAAGCATCTGCAGACATGGGATGTGAGTCTTCCCTATGTGAAATAAAACTATAACAAAGCTATCCATAGCTCGACTGGCCACAACCCATTATAAGTGGGCCTGGGATTTCAACCATCATATGTCCCCTTGATTTTGTAATGCCTTTTGCAAATAAAAAGGAAGAATTTTTCCATGTTTAGTCCAAATTTGATAAAGCCACAAGGTTTATTGAGTGCATTTAGGACATCTGGCAACAGGTTCACGACATCCCCGAGAAATCCAATGACATGATCAACATCAGGTGCCCATAAGTTTCAAGTGGGAAACAAATTTTGGTTATATTTATAGAAAGAGCGGCTTGTTGGATCCCAACATAAACTTTGACCACTTTGTTACGAGCCTTATACCATCACAAAGGCTATGGGAGAAAACTCTTTCGATCTCATTATCCCCCCATTCCTTGGAGTGCACCCTATATTCAATTTGGACTACCTTCAGCCATACTTTCCACCATTATTGGACACATCAGATATTGAATAGGATTTGACACCAGCAAAGCTCAACCCAAACTACATTTAACAAGCCACAACTTATCAAATCATGGACACATAGATCAATAACACTCGCCTGTTTAAATTCAACAAGAAAATGCACCCACAATGGTGAGGAAATTTTGACGCACAATGGTGAGGAATTTCTAATGCACATTGGTGAGGAAATTACGATGCACATTGTTGAGGAACTTACGATGCACATTGGTGAGGAAATTCTGATGCACACTGGTGAGGGATTTCTAATGCACACTGGTGAGGAATGTGGGGCATCTAATTTATTTTTCCCTTAAATAAATTGTAATTATATCTCATAACAACTTGTATCAGTTAATTAAGTGATGATGACTGAGTTATCTCAATAAATTTGAGTTGAGGGTCTAAGATGAGGCATGTAGAGGGACTATAATAAAGGAAGGTTGATTTTCCTATTTAATAGGGCCCTAATTCCTTAGGAAATGTGTGAGAAAGGAAGGCTGAAGGAAGGCTGAGAATTGGATATGTGTTTGTCCAATTTTTCCTAGATCAGTGTGATAGAATTGGTAGAGTGCGGGAGATTCTTGTGAGCAGGAAAGCATTGTATTGTTTCATGATTCCTTGACTTAATACAATTTATGATAGTGGGGTTTTTATCAGTTGATTTCCTGAAGATACATCTTGTGTTGTGCCATTGATTTACTTATTTCTCTTATTTACATGTGATTGAGAAGTCATGTTTTATATTCCGCAAATATTGTAGAAGGATTCAATATCTTGTTTTAGTATATGACAAGATCGGATTGAATCCAATGATAGAATTTCTACATGGTATCAGATCTTCTATAAATTTATACATGGTATCAGAGCTTATATAAATTTCTGCATGGTATCAGAGCGCCAATAATGACAATAGAAGAGAAGAAATTGAGTTTGTGTTGAACAATATTCAAATTTGCATATTCATTCTTTGGTACCAAGCAGCTGACCAGGATGTCTTTCATTAGCTTGAGACTCAAATATGTACTCGAGGGAAATTTTAACTATATTGCATGGAAGGACATGATGGAGGCAGTATTGAAGGACAACAGACTAAATGGATTTGCTGATGCTGATATTCCTGATCCCGCTCCAACAAATGTTGAGTAGCATGAAGCATGGAATAATAATGTTGCAAAGAAGAGGAGGATATTATTAGAGTGATTTCAAGATCATATTGTCTCGAGTATCCATGGAAAGGAAACTCTATTTTCTATGTCGAAGGCCTTGATAGATCTGTTTCAAAGCGACAGTGACCACAAGAAATTGGCACTCAAGGACAAGCTTAGGAAAATCAAAATGGAGAAGGGCGACACAATCCATAAATACTTGACCATGTTCACTCAATGTCGAGATGAGCTTGGAACTGTTAGGGTTATTGTGGTTAATGATGACTTGGTTAGCCTAGCACTTCTAGGCCTTCCCAAGAGTTGGCATAGTAACCAGGACTCTGTGAATGGGAGGGAGAAGTTACCAAAGTGGGAGAAAATATGGCTGGATTTGGTACAAGAAGAGTTTTTCCGAACTACCAGGAATGGATCCTCATCCAACACTGATGATGAGGAAAATTATGCCTTAGCTGGCAAGGCAAAGAAGAAGTCCCAATCCAAATCCAAGACCGACAAAGAAGGCAAGAAACAAGACATGTCAAAGGTGAAATGTTTCAACTATCATGTTCATGGACATTATGCCACAAATTGTCCACAAAATAATAAGAACAACAAGAAGGCTTTGGGAGCTGCAGCAGGTGAAGCTTTTGCCTCAAAGTTTGAGTTAGACTTCTCTCTCATCACATGCATGGTGTTGATTATGATGGGATCTATGTGGTACTTGGATAGTGTAACATATTTCCACATGACTGGAAAAAAAGAATTATTTAGTTGCTTGGAAGAGATGAACCTTCAGATGCACATCATGATGGGTGATGATGGGAGTTATAGCGCTACCAGGATTGGTATAGTTACTTTATAGAGAGATTCAGGTAAACCCCTCATACTAAATGATGTCATGGATGTACCAGGTTTGAAGAATAATTTGTTTTCAGTTTTTATGTTGGAGAATCGTGGATATGATGTGGTTTTCAATGAAGGAAATAAGTTCCTTCATCACAAAGCCATAGGATGGGTAAAGAATATTGGGGTTCGTGTGAATAACCTCTATAAACTTGATGTAGATGGTTGCGCAGCATTGAGGAGCAAAGTAGATGAGGTGGTGAGCAGGGATACCGATGAGTTATGGCACAAGAGGTTGAGTCATCTACACCACATTGCTTTGAGGATCATGCAATATATTTCTATATGGATTCCAAAGGGTACACTTGTGCAGGGAGACACATGCAAAGGGTGTACTATGGGAAATTATGAGAAATCCATGTGATTGTCCCAAAGGATGAACCTCGAGATGTGGAGTAGCCACAAGCATAAGATTATAGAGTAGAAGAAACCACTCATGCAGAGCCATCCACCAGAAGTAGTAAGAAGTGCACCAAAGAGGCTAACAGATTGATGCTAGATGCGACAGATAATGTAGGTGAACCTACATGACAACAAAGGCAGAGAAGGTCCCCAGACAGGTATATTGGATACATGGTTCTTATGAGCGAATGTATTATGACAGAACCTTCCTCTTTTGAGGAAGCAATGCAACAATCGAGATGGGTTGATGCCACAGTTGAGGAGTATGACTCCATTATCAAAAAAATTGCATGGGAAGTGGTCCCAAGACCAGTGAGGAAGTCAGTGATTTGATATAGGTGGATCTATAAGGTGAAAAAAGTATTAGATGGGAGTGTGGAGAAACACAAGGCTATATTTATGGCCAGAGGTTTCTCACAGGTAGAGGGGATCGACTATGAGGATAATTTTACACCAGTTACAAGGTACTCATCAATTATATCCATCCTTGCACTCTCAGCGCAGATGGGATGGCAGATACATCAAATGGATGTAAATACAAATTTTCTCAATGGAGTTATTGAGGAAGAAGTGTACGTTGAGTGGCCAAAAAGTTTTGAGACCATAGACATAGAGTTGCATGTGTGAAGACTCAAGAGAGCATTGTATGGGTTGAAGCAAGGACCTCGTGCTTGGTACACCAGGATTGACATTTATTTTATCAGGTTGGGCTTCACAAAGAGTGAAGCAAATGCAAACCTATGTCATATTGTGGTTGATGGTAAGCTTTTGATCATTGTACTTTATGCATATGATCTGATATTGGCAGGTGATGAGCAGCTCATAACTTCTTGCAAAGAGGATCTTGCAAGAGAATTTGATATGAAAGACATGGGGCTCTTGCATTATTTCCCTGGTTTGTAAATATGGCAAAGAGATGGGGAGCTATTTGTATATTAGGGAAACTATACCAAGGATATTCTAAGGAAGTTCCACATGGAGAGAAAAAAACCCATGGAGACTCCTCTTGCAGGAAACTAGAGGAAGGAGGATGATACTTCAGGTGAGGTAGTGGAAGCTAATATTTACAAGTAGCTTGCGGGTTCACTTATGTATTTGGCGAACACATGACTAGACATATGCTACGCAACTAACCAGCTTAGTCAAGCTATGGTTAAGCCAACCAAGCTCTTTTGGAAGGTAGGGAATCATGTCCTTAGATATCTCAGGAGCACTACAGAGTATGGATTATGGTATAGACGAACAGAGGGAGTGAAGCTTCAAGGCTTCATTGATGAAGATTGGGCAAGAAGTCCATCAGAAAAGAAGAGCACATCAGGGGGCATCTTTAGCGTAGGATCAATAATAGTTTATTGGTACAATAGGAAACAGAGGTTAGTTTCGCTCAGTTCAGCAGAGGAAGAGTAAATGGTAGCTAATCAGGCTGTATGCGAGGCCATCTGGATGAGGGATATACTTGTTGGTTTTTTTTGTCATCAGATGGATCCAACGGTGATACATTGTGATAACAAGAGTTGCATTAAACTCTCGGTTAAACCGGTATTCCATGATATTTCCAATCATATTGATATCTGGTATCACCATCTCATATATTGTGTTCAGAGATGCATTATGGTGTTTCAGTACATTCCCACAGAGGATCAGGATGGAGACATCTTGAAGAAGGCACTATCAAAGAGAAAATTTGAATACCACAAAGGCAGGATCGAGGTAGCTGATAATCCCTTTCTTGTTGAGAGGGAGTGTTGAAATTCAACAAGAAAATATTCCGCAAATATTTATAGAAGGATTCAGTATATTGTTTTAGTACATCAAAAGATTGGATTGAATCTGGTGATAGAATTTCTACATGGTATCAGAGCTTCTATAAATTTCTGCATGGTATCATAGCTTCTATAAATTTCTACATCGCCAATAGAATATCCAACTATATCAGGTTTTCAAATTTGGCCAACTCTTGCACCAAGTAAAGTGGCTCACCAGGGACCAAGTTCAGCAGAAGTTTCCCCATTGCAGGGAGGCACTCAACACAATGGGCAATATTGATGCCTAATAGGGGAGGATTTATCTACGTGGATATTGGTGGAAACCTTCCTATTCCACTTGGACACCCACCATTGTGTCTTTCAGATTCCTTAATTCTAGCACAATTTATTATTTTTGCAGGTTTTCAGGTCCTGAACTTATAGAGCCCTTTTGAGGCCCTAAACGACGTTTTTTGGGAAAATGGACAAATTGATTGCCTAAGACAAGGGTTTGTAGTCAAAAATTTTAGGGCTTGAATATATATTTATAATGAGGTATCATACGCATCAAACAAAGATCATGTGCCAATGTTGATGTACTAATTTACCTTAACGAGGTCCACAAACTTTTGGAACTTCATCTCCTAGTGTTAGGTTTTTGGATGCTTAGGGTTTTCCATTATTTTTCAATAATAAATAGGCCTTCAAGCCTCATTGTAATATTTTTCATATGCATGTATTTTCCACAGCTCTTAAAAATATAATCGACCATCGCTCAATCTAGTTTATTTCCATTCTACATGTAAACAATTTTCAATATTATGTTATCAATGAATTAAAGTTCAATTTTCACTCTTGTTTCTATTTAAATTTGTATTTTGTTTCATTCCTACATAAATCTAGATCACTCTGGCTCTCCTAGGATGTTTTTACAGTGTTCCTAGAGGTGTTCATCCTCTACCTAAGCACCCAAATAAATTTTTGATGAAGTTTGATCCTAATAAGAAATATTCACCAGAAAATCATATAAATAAATTCATGTTCATGTGACTTATGAAAGTATAACATGAAGATGTTGTTTCTCAGATATTCCCTTATATTTTTTATGGGAAGGCTTCCTCATGGTACTTTTCCCTAGTTCCTTGGTCGATCAAAACTTGGGGTACTTTTGAGTCCATGTTTATTGAAAATTTTGGGGAAGATAGAACTCTTAAAAGCCTCATTTAGGAGCTTTCCAACATGAAAATGGATTCTAATGAAAAATTTAAAGATTTCAATCAAATATTTTTACTACATAGAAGCAAGATTCCTCAAGTTTCTCGGCTTACATATGAAGTGGTAAATGAATTTTACACCTCAATCCTACCATCATCGATGGCCATGTTCATGAAAAGAGCTGAGAAATTCACCCTAAATGAAAAGTTTTAGGAGGCCACTAAGCTATAAAAATATTTGTTGTGTTCATCACCCTATAAATTTTGCTAGAAAGTGTTATCACTCCCTTTGTTTCCCAAGGCAGAGAAAGGAGACTAAAGGAGGTAATCTCAAACCAATATTTAGATTTGGTAGCTATACCTACCAAACCAGAAAGGGCTCTCTCGATATCAATTTCACATTCAATGAAGTGACAGGAAAGGAAAATATCTTAGGCTAGATATAAGCTCAGTAATTTTTATTAGGGTTTTTTTTTTAATTTGTTGGATAGGAAGTGTCGGTCTATGAACTAGGTCAAGGTTTCAAGGTCAGGTTTCAAATGACCAGTTGCGGAGATGAAAATGAGGCCAGGTATGTATGCTTAGAAACAAATTTAGATTTTCATTTTGGTATAGGGTTTGAAAAAGGAAGAATCAGAATGAGCATATTACTATGAGTTCATTCATCAGAAGAAATAGAACATATACATGAAAATCTCATTAAAACATAGCACAAAAACTATGAATTCTTCTTTAAAAACTCATGAAATCATCATATGAAAGCATACATGTGATTGGAAGGAAACATAAACATTCAATTTGATGGTAAAACTGAGAATAAAAATTCCAATAAGCATAGCACTAGAGTCCCAAAATTATAGCTGCAACATGTCCTTTATATCACTATAAAAAGATGTACATAAGCTCCATACTGTAATTATCAACTATTCAACCTCTAAAATGACTTGAGTTTGAATACATATGGAAAACTAGAAAATATTCCACCTCAATGGATCAAAACCTTATCCAAAGCAACTAATTAATGCACCTAATAAGTCATTTCCTAGTTTTTAGGGAAGTTAGAAACAATCTCCCCTATTTTAGCTAACAAGTAGGAGTATTTGTCTCTTTGATTAATTAGAAGATCACTCAACAATGAGGAGCATAAATAGACTTCATTAACCATGAAACGGCTCATGAGACATATGTTACCTCGAATATTTGACCTTTTTTGACTTAAACCTGTCCAGATAGCCTTCTACAAAGAAATGTAGTGTGCATGGTAGAAACATAGTGTGCTTTGACAGAAGTGTAGCATGCACTTGGAGGGGCTTTTGAGGTCGCTTTTATGCATTTTTTTATTGATTTGAAGGTTGTATAAGGTAGCCATGGATGTCCTCTAACCAACTAAACCTTGAAAATTGCAAAATACCACATGTAAGACACTCAAAACTTCATTTCCCCAAGGTTACTCTAGAAGCATAGTGTGGGTTGAAAAATAGTGGCAGAAACATAAACTTTGGGGTGTTTTTTGAGTTTTCCTCCAAAATTACGATTTTTTATGCAAAACCAAAGGCATATCTAGGATTTGCACATAAAAATTCATCCATCCATGCAAGGTTGACCTCCATTGGAGCCCCTGATAAAAAGCATAGTGTGGCCATGCTATGCTTCTGTACAACTAAAATGCCAAAATTTACCAACAATCCAAAAATTTATCAAAAATGCTTAAAACTTGTTCAAAATTGATTCTTAGAATCCTTGAATGATTAATCTAGAGAGCTAGATATTCCTCAACTAGAAAATCCAAGTTGTCCTTCTTCTTTAGCTTGATTAGGGTTTCTTTAAGCTTATTCTTCAAATTCTTAACCTTTATTTTGGTAATTTGGTTCCTGGTGAAGTAGTGTCTCGCCATGTGCCTCTGGAGGCTGTTGTTTCTATTTTCCTTCTTCAAGAGTTTCTCTATATTCTCATTCACCTTGTCAAGCCAAAACTCTTTGTATTTTTCAATCTCAGCAGCAATCAAATCATCAAAATCTTGTTGACCTAAGGGAGGGGATAATTTAGTTTCTTGTTATTTTTTACAAGTTAATCCTCTTGTTTTTGGCCTCCTTAGCTTTATCTGAGCCTCTTTGTCTTCAAACATATCAACATTTATCACTACTTTTCCCTTATCTTTCTCTGCCTCAAGATCTAGCTTAGGTTTTCTTAGGAGCAGTTGTTTCACCTTTAGTTGCATGTTTTCTTGTTGTATGAATGTTATCATTAAATTTTCCCTTGAGAGATTGTCCTTGAGCTCTCTTATCTCTGCTTCTTTTTCCCTGATTATCTCTTCGACTGACTTGGTTTTGACCTACTCTGCTAGCTTTTCCATTTCAACCTCCAAATTTTCTTTCTCCTCCTCATGTTGTTGTAAGGGTGACTCACTCTCATGCATAGGTGGATGCTCCATAGTTTCTCCTAATACTTGCTCAACTATAGGTTTAGGTGAAAGCACACCTTTAGTGATCTTAGGAGAAAATAACCACCTTTTACCCTTCTCATAAGTTTGAGTGACTTCAGCACTTAGCATCTTTGGAACCTCTACTGGTCTACTTGAAGGTCCAATCTCATGTGGCTTTGATGATGCTGATGGTATGCTTTGAATGATACGTGGACTAGTGGTGGGCATAGAAGAAACTAATTTCATGAACATTTCCCAGGACATATTAATTTGTGATAGCTAATGTAAGACTATAACATTTACCAAACCATGGTGAAACAAACTAGATTGGTGATCCTTGCCTTTACTTTGTAATTTTTCAGTAATTTTGACTAGACTTCTGAATAGATAATGAGGAAAGTTCAATGGCTTGGTGGCAGTGAAATGCATCAATAGCCTTATGTGGTACTGGTATAATATTGAGAACCTCACTTCACAGGTAAAATACTTCATGATTAGCTTCATTAAAGGAGCATAACTATCAAGTAAATATCTGAAGGGAAAGATGTGTTTAGGAGCATCTTTGTAGTGTGGCTTTAAGAAAATTCTATAGTTCTTAATGTCCAAATCCATCCCTTTGAACTAGATTTCTCTATGTTTCGGGATACATGTTTCTTAGGCTATGGAATCTACTGATATAGTGAATTAAGCCTCGGCTATGTTAGCCTTATCTCTCCTAAAATTGGTGGCAAAGAGGCTTGTCAATTGAGCATGACAACCTACCTCTTGAATTCTTTCACAAAACCTTAAATAGTCAGTGTCTTCAAAGGATTTCTTGGTATAGGAAGAATCATTGATCTCCTACAGATTGGATGGCTCAAATCTGGAATGATGAACTGCCTTGTTTTAATTTCTCTTCTCACCTTCCATGATGTTTGTTTGCAAAAATAAACCCTAGCTTGATGTGAAGGAAAGGAAGGGTGAAACTTAGGAAAACAGGGGAGAATGATGTAGTGAGTTTAGGGACAAATATGAGAGGGATTGGAGTTAGTTAAAAATCCCTAAAAAATTAAGGAGATAGGTTGGTAGGTTAGAAACATAATGTAGGTGGAATTTTTGGAAATGGGTAAGGGAAAGAGGGCAAAAGGGCCTAAACACAGAGTTGACCTAGTATCTCTGCAAAAACATAGTGAGGATTAGGGCTTGAGTGAAAATGGGAGAAATGAGAGATATGAATGATAAGGAATGATTTGGAAAGGTGTATGAGTTATATGTGAAGTTGTTTAGGTGATGAAATTGAGGGTTTTATTGCTGAAACAAGCCAAACATCAATGAAATCTGAAAATGTAGTGAAGACCCTAGAAGAGGGAATCCACCTTTTGTTGAAGAAACTTGATTGAAAGAGAGGTTGGGAATTCTTACTTACTGGCTTGGAAGCATTTGAAACTTCTGAAATGTTTAGTTTACCCTTATGATGGCTTCTTTCACTTTGAATACCAAAAATGTAGCAGATTTCCAAAAACGTAGCGTGGATGCCCCAAAAATGTAGCGAGGAGTAGAAACGTTGCGTGAAACACTCTGGATCAGTTCTGATGGTGGAATTCGATCTCTATATCGTTGTAGAGAGTCGTGGAACATAAGAGAGAAGCTCTTGAAAACCAAAGGATGAAATGAACTCAAGAGAAGCTTCATTTCCCTTTAAAAACTCACAAACTTTGATTTTGTCTTTAGTGACATCATATGCACTTTGAGAACAATATCTTTTGAAATACTTCGACAATGTAGCATACTTATCTGCAAAAATGACAACTTGCCTTTTGTTTTATTTCCTAAATTTGTTAACTCCCAATGAAGGTGACTTGAATAATGAAAATGACTCTTATTTGTCTTTCTTACATGATTGGCATTATGATGACAAAACAAAAGTAGCCCTAGACCATGACCTCGATGATGACATGTTAACTTTTTCATGGCCTAAGACACTTGAATGAAGACATGAACATGATGAGTGATGATAAAATTAACAGGAGGAGGGAGAATCACTGACCTAGACAACTACCAATGATCAAAATTTATTTGAAAACTTATTTGAAACTATAAAATTTGACCTAGGACCTTATCAACTAACCTTGAAAGAGTACATTTGATCGCTGGTGACTTACAGACACTAACATAAATCAAGGAAACCAAAAAATAAAGATTACCAATTTTAAGGAATCACGATTTATTATTCTCTTAGACGTGACTAGAATAATAAAAATTTGACAAACAAGGTCATTGATCTCGAAAGGGTAGCATGAGAGGGCCAACCTAGATCCAATAATAAACCTTATTTTAAAAAATATAATCTGTTGACAAGTAAAATTAACGCTCCTCCTCATGCCATTGAGTTACAACATATATTTTAAACTCGTAAAGCCATGGAGTTCAGCCTAAACTCCGGACAAGAAAATCATGAAGGAAATGAAACAGTGTTAGAGGAATAGGACGAGGATCAACAAGGTGAACTGCAAAAATCATCAATAATTATATTATGGGATATTATGCTTCGTACAAATCAAATAATAAAAGAATTCTGAGCATACAATACTTGAAGTAAAGGCCTAATTCCAATAGATAAATCTTTGTCATCCAGTATTACAACCCAAACTATTTGAACTTCCCCTTTGCAAGAAAAACCATATACACCTTCAAGAATTTACCCATCGAGATATAGTTATATTGATGATATTAAGAAATATAAAGCTAACTATTCATTTTATGATTTACTCACTTTGAATCAACCAGAACTTTTGAAAGTAATTGAAAACATCGTTAAGAACATTGAACCAAATGATTCATCTAATAAAGTCTTGAGAATGAAAACCCTCTTATCAATGAATTAATCATCAATGATGTCACTTTAATAGGACAATGGTACGATTTTGAAACACCTCCCTTCCTCTTGGCCTTTGGAATATGTAATAAAATTGTGCATAATTATATGATTGATTCTGAAGCTTCATCTAATGTTATTCCCTTGGCGGTTTCAAAAAATATTAATGCTCAACCTCAGAAATGTGACAGTAGAATTGTTCAGTTAGAAAAATCCAACATTATAGTTCTAGGAATCCTCTCGAACATTCTCATTAGCTTAGCCTCTAATCCTAAAGGTTTTTAAAAAATTGACATATTTTTAGTAGATATTCTTGATTACTATGGTTTGTTGTTCAATCATAACTAGTCATCAAAATTAAATTGATATTTTTATATTGATTTGTTCCATATATGGTTACCTTATAAACAGAAAGAGAATAAAATATGAGTATACCAAGGGATATATATGAAATATGTCGGGCTTGATTTGGAAGCCCCCAATGAACATGTATTGTTTAGTGATACCGTACTCAGGAATTTTTGTGTAAAAAAATTTTCGAAGACTTTCAAGCTGATTTATCCCCATACGTGGATTTTCCATGATAGTTTGAAATAATCAATTGTACTAAAATTCTAAGCTTATATTATCTTAAACCATATTCAAATGTTGTTAATTTAAATTTAGATGTTTGTTTCTGGTTTTAAATATTTAACGACTCCAAATCCAAAAAGGGTGCAAGTGTTGGTTTCTTTCTCAGATATCCAAATGGAAATAAAAGCCTTATCACTTGTAGATTGGAGTTTGAGTACAAAAAAAATTGTTGTTGAATACAAAGCCTTGATACAAGGACTAAGGAAAGTAGTTGATATTTATATAAAATGCCTAAAGGTATTTAGTGACTCTGAAATTGTGGTTAAACAAGTTTGTAGTTCAATATATTGTATTTTGATTCATTTAAAGAATTACTAGCATGAGGTATGAAATCTAACGAATCATTTTTCTACCGTCAATATTTGCTCCATTCTTTTTTCTCAAAATTTTGATGCTGACCTAATGGAAAATGTTGCTTTTAGATTGATTCCCTTGGAAACTTTCTTCACTGACTCATTCTATGTGGAATTTATCTATAGTCTCATGGTCTTTGATAACACTATGAGTTGGGAAGTTTTTGATGATGATGCCCATATCCTAAATTTCCTCCACATGGAGGGAAATTTCAAAGATTAGATTATTTTTTAGGAGATACATGACCAACATTTAAAAGAGAAACCATTTGATTCATATAATATATCTTAAACTTCCATACCAAGGTGTTATGATCCTTGCACATTAGAAATGATAAGAAACCAATAATTACAGCCCACTTCGAGGGGAAACCTCCTTTTACAAATAACACAATGAACAATAAAATACTCCTTAATGTGTGTGTGTGTGTGTAGGAAACAAAGGATATAATTATAATAAAATGGGACTATAAGGGGTTCTAGCCTACATAACAATATAACAATACAAATGTAATTGTTCAATGTATAGGGCTTAATAAGGGGTTTTTGGGTTAACATGGGGCTTATATAGAGTGTTTTATGAAAATACAAACCTACGGATAAGTATGTTTTCCCTAAGTGTGGTGGTGCACTTAAAACAACAAAAAGAAATATATCTGACCTTTTCCTTAAAATGAATAGATAAAGGGAGAGAAACCTACTTGTAATCTGTTCGCTTTCCCTCGCCTCCCTTTGTCGCTTTCGTCACTCTCAATCCAACTTAACTCGATTTATTGATACCTACCATGGAAAACATAAGACAAGAAAAAACATAAAGGAAATATTATCTATTCAAGTTAAAAAAATTGAATCGATTAAATTCATAAATACACATAACATCATTGACACGTGCATTAGGAAAGGAAAAAATGTATTTATTATGAAGTAGAAGGAAGAGTACAACCCATTGATCGATTCTTTGTCACTCATCCAGCTTGAGTCCCATCCTCATCACATCTAGCAACAACAATCCAACAACATCACAATACATGCACAATACCTCCAAGAGTTGATATCTCACCAGCATAACTCTACTTAACACAAATTCTTGCTCTCTTGTGCACTATGTTTACTGATATATTTATAAGTAGATGAAAGTAGTTTGATATAAATGAATCATTAAATGGATTTCCTAAAACTGGATGAAGAGGTTTCCTTGTTCATGGGAATAGGAGGATAAGAGGTTTAATGAATTCATGGGTTCCAAATTTGAGGCTATCAGATGAGGTGAAAGTTGGAACAACTTCTAGAAGTCACTAGAGGTTGGGAAGATTTCTGAAATCTAATAAAAAATCCGCTCCTAGTCGACCAGCGCACTCTAAAGTGGGCCTAGATCCTCTACAACATAGCCTTTCATGGGATTAGATGTTATGCAAAGCAGTTACATCTATCTAGCAGTGCGTTGGTGGCTCAATGGGGCACTTCAACTGGCATCTAAGCAATGAAACTTTCATGAAGGAATACCACCAATGTGATGAATTTTTTAGGGCATGTAGCAACCAATTTAGAGTATGATAGACCCTAATGAATATTGATCTATGTTTTGGGATGATGCCCAAATTGACATGTAACAGCTACCCCCTAAAGCATGAAGTCAAAAATGATAATGTTGATTTATTTGCTTACGACGTGATGAGGAGGAACTAAATCAGACGACAACCTGCATCAATCATAGTACATTACATCATGATATTTGTTCATATTGGACATGAATTGTTGAGGGAGGCATATCCCATACTCAGCACATAAACCATCATAACATTAGAAATTCATCTACAGATATAGACCCATGTTAGGATGACTATCTGAATAATTACCATTGTACGGATGATTTGGCCTTCTCTTGAAATCGTAGCCCGAATGGATGAAACTAGATCTGGGGTCTTTTATCTCAGTCACTCGATCGCCTAAAGTACGAGTCTAACCATGTGAATATGTGATTTGAAGTCGAACATGGGAAGACATCGTATGATTACCAGCCAATGATGTGAGCCATTAACAAACGTGAGAGAAACCACCATTGATAATAATGGATCTCAAGGTACTATATTACATTCTACATGGTGTGAATAGATGATTTGATGTCGAACACCATACAAATTCTTTCGATCGAAGGCTTGTGATGTCAACCTATCGTCGGAAGCAAGAAACTTGCAGTTCATGCAAGCAAGCTCCAAGGTACTGAAAGGATGTTTCTAAGTCAACTTCCTAGATGATGAGTTGATGTCGATAGGAAGTGACTCATCGCAGGAGGGCATTGATGCTTCCCTCATCAACGACATGAAACGGGAATAATTATTTTCGAGACAGAATGTGACTAATGAAGAAATGTCAGCGATGACAGCCATGAAATGAATTTTTATGAGTATTGCAAAGGATGAGGAATAACTAAGTGACTTCTCTTGAACATATCGACGACACCGAATGAATTGGCAGCATTTGAACCAAAACTAAAGTGATGGATGGTATGATAGTCTGTCAAGAAAATTACACAACCCAAAAATCACGGAGATGAAGTGAATAAGTGTCATGTTCAAAAGCGACTTGCTACCATAAATTGTTTTATCCATTTCCAATTTTCCCCAATCATTGCTAACCAGTACCTCTTTATTTTTTAACAAGATTAAGGAAGATAACATATGCTTGATGTATAATTCCACCCCTCAGGTGATTCCATCGCTATTTGATGCTTTAACACATCTAGTGAAGGTTAAAATCGATCTTTTCATGGTGGAAAATTTCGTCGCTATTTGATGCTTTAACGAGTCTAACAACATTGAGAACTTGGACCTTTTTCATATTTAGAGAATTTGAAAAAGGAACTAAAAGAAAACTCCACAAGATCTTTTTCGTATAATAGTCCCTCACATCCGAAAAAGCGTAAAATAATACTTGAGAGAACCTCCTAGGCATGTTCGACTAGGGCTTTCCTTTTTCGTAATCATAATCTATCTTAGTTCGGAAAAGGGTTAAACTAATACTAAGTATATGTCGTTTCAATTCCTTTTACAAGCTCAAAAGGAAAAGTGCTCAGCAATATTTTCATATTTTGGGAGCCTGAAAAGATCTGAAAGAGAACTCCAAGGGGGTTCCTTTTTCGCATTTAACAAATATCGAAAAAAGAGACAAAAGTGTGCTTTAAATTATTATTTTATCATGTTTAACAAATCTCAAAAAAAGAGATAAAATTTTTCTTTGAGTTCCTTTTTCATGTTTAACAAATCTCGAAAAAAGAGATAAAACTATGCTTTGTGGTCAAAATTGCATTTCACGATCATGCATGACATAACTCTCTTTAATCAGCTGCAAACATTCTCAAAGAAACATCAAATGGATTAACAATACCTGTTTAAAATACTAAAAATGGATAAAAACCATAGTCATTTCATTAAATGTGCATAAATTAATCAAAAATACTATTAAATTATGAAATTACCAAGTCATTTTTACCATTTCACCTTTTCCATTTGAATTTTAGTGCTCTGAGCTTGTTTTACCCTCGAACTTCAGCAAATTATTGCGACAGATTTTGTGGATCATTTCTCGTGTCGTTCGGACCAGGTAGAATATCTTACCCTTGTCTTTCTATTGGTTTCTTTCTTTTTCAGTTTCATGCACATTTTTTAGGTTTTTGGGGCGCCTAAGGTAGATATACAACGCCCTAGGGCCAACGCACCATTGAATGTCGAAAAGTGCGTTGCAGAGAGGCTGGAAAGAGGCCCAGTTTCTCTACAATGCGCTGTCTTCCACTTAGGGGTGCATTGGGCACAATTCATAAAGTTGCATCTTGATTTTTGCCCAAAATTTCTCCTGTTTTTTGCATGGAATGGATACTAACTAAGCCTATGGTGTGATTTTAGACTTTGATCGAATCAGAATTTTGATTACATGGAAAGAAAGAGAACATGAAGAATAGGATATGGTTTCCCTAAATGATCCTGGAATTGTGAGAGCCATCAAATATTTTGGGTTGCTCAAGTACTTCTGATTGTCAGGGATGAGGCAACACATGGAATTATTGCAGTTATTGATCTATTCATGGGACCTGACACTATAGGAATTTCACATTGGGGAAAAAGTGCTCCCAATAGTATTTGATGGCATTTACTTTCTGACAAATCTATCGATACGTGGTGCCCCCATCTCCCTTGCGGGCCCCATCCATGGATGTGAAACAGTGAAGGACTACATCCGACAGTTTTTTCAACCAGGAACCGAGCCTAGTAAATATGGAAATATAAATATCAAAGATGTACATGATATTCCTTCACGAATGCTCCTATTCACTATCGCAAATCTAGCTGGCAGCGTGACACTACATGTCATGAACATATCATACATTCAGTATGCGCTTGAGTGTCTCGAGCCAACCGTGTTCAACTAGGCTGAAGCAGTACTCCTTCATATGAAAAAATAGTTGACCAAGGTAAAAAGTGGAAAGACCAAAAATTTCAGCTATGGGTTGATTCTGATCACCCTTTTTTTTAGAGAGTTCCATTGATGCAACCATAGCATGTGACAGTAGGATTAGCTTGTCCTAGAGATCTATGGATGCAGCGGTGGGTCGAGCTGATGGCTAGACATGCTGGTTAGTCATTGATATCATTTCCCACTACATTCTTTAGTTGGCCTCGAAGGCAGAATATCTTCATAGAGGAGCATCCATATGCAGGGATGGATTTCCGTAGAGATCCAGATTTGATTTTACTAATCGGCGCTCAATTGGGTGTTATAGGTAAAATTTTGACCGTGTATTTTATTTTTTGGGGTTTTTTACATATTTTTTTTTTTTTTATGTTTCCAAGACTAAACTAAAAATGTTTTATGTATGTAGATGTAGGTACCGTTTGACTAGTGGTTCGTGCACAACAAGTGGGAGAACCAGTAGAAAGGACTGTCGGAAGAGAAATCCTACAAGATTTGGATTTAGATGAGACTCTTGCTTAGTTGCAGCAGCATGTGGAGGGATTGACTCTTGGGATACCGAATGTCCGGATCGAGGAGTTACCTATGAGGCTGCAGTGCCATATCATTGGTGTGCCTAGCCATTGGATGAGGCTATTGCACATGATAGTCCAAGCAGTGACCTGCTATCATGAGAATCACTAAGTTTACTTAGATTATGCTATGTCTGTATACATTTTGAGGTCATATGACCAACGTGTCTTGGACATAATTTTGGTAAAAAACTCGATATAAATCTATTTTACTTTCAGTGTTTTTCTATTATTATGTGAAATCATATTCAATTGTATGATGTGAATTGAAAATATATCTTTACATATGTTGCAAATATCTATTGAACACATAGTCACCAATGAATAAACGAGAGTGTTAAATTTTATGGAAATATGTTGATATTGAATGTAATCAAAATGTCTTTCCAAAAGACAAACTCTAAGGAACATGCGATTAATTGTTGGATTTTGGATAGTATAGACGCTAGTAAGATATAGTAAGACAACTTGTGAGTCCAGCCTGATGATGATGCAGTGAATTCCAAGTAAAATGGAATCAGAGAGTAGTTCAATCAACCTACTATACTCAAAAATATTTTTGGTCGATCAACCAATTAAAATCCCTTGGAAACTCACTAACTCGCCACTTGGAGCAAATATGGCCCATGCTGCAAAGGATAAATTTTGAGTACTACAACTAACACAATTGGCATATCCAAAAAATGGATCTGCAAAAAAAAATCAAAGCGGATTACTAACCACATAAAAAACTCTAAAAGACACATTTCTACATACACACAATCAAAGCATATAATACAGTGTTTACTATGCAAAATCAGACATAGTAACGTTTAAGATACAACCCATTTCGAGGCCATGACAATGGAATCCCATCATAATATACCAACTCGTAGGAACCCTTAGCCATAATGCGCTTGACAATATAGGGGTCATGCCATAATGGTTCAAATTTCCATGTCCCTATCTTATCAACTGCCTGATCATAAAGCAAGACTAGGTCTCCTTCCAAGAAGGTGTGAGGCTTGACACTGCACTCATATTGCACCTTGATTTGTCTCTTATGCACTTCGTTGGCCAATGCGGCTTCACGACGCTTTTTATCTAGATGTATGAGATCTAAAAGACGTGCTTCTTCTTCAGAAGTTTCAAGTATTAGGTCAATCGCGAGTTTCAACGATGGTATTTCGCATTGTATCAGTAAGATAGCTTCCAGACCATAAACAACCTGAAAGGGATTGAATCCATTCACATTTATCACCGAGGTTAAATATGCCCACAAAGCTGAACAAAATCAAATTCAAGTTTCTTTTATGAACCCAAATCATGCATTGAAGCATACACTTAAGAATCTTGTTGATAGCTTCAACTTGTCCATTAGCTTGCGGATAATAAGGGGTATAACTATCATGTGACAGTATTAACTTAGCAGTCAACTCATCCATCATGTGATTGCGAAAATTTTTTCCATGATCTGTGACTATAGCTTGCGATACACCAAACCATGAAACCACATGGTTAAAAAATAACAATACAGTTGTCTGTCTCGTGTTGTTGAATGTAGGCATCATCTCGGGCCACTTGTTAAAATAGTAAACGACGACAATAATATACCCATGCCCCTCAGCCGAGAAGGGGTTACATGTCATGAAGTCTATGCCCCATTTTTCAAATGGTCCAAAAGAAATGACAAGATGCATTAGTGCTGGCGGAAAAAGTGGGTTTTATGATCAAATATCTTGCAAGCTGATAACTTCTAAACGATACAATGCAGTCATGAAATATGGTAGGCCAGAAGTAACCAGCGCGAAGAATCTTCTACGTGGTAGCATAACCAGACAAGTTTCCACCACATGCACCATAATGGAAATAATTTAGAACTTTTTTGACTTCCTCATGCATGAGACACCTCTGTAGAATCGTATCGACACCACGATGATAAAGTGTATCACTGACGATGAGATAATCGTTGGCTTGGTATCGAATATGTCATTGTTGTGAGCAATAGGTATTGGGCCAAAAATTTTGGGTCTGGAGATAGATGATGAAATATCCAAACCACGGGTCAGATGACTCGATTAGAAACAAAGACTCATCTGGAATTGATGGTTACGTAGTAGGATCGGTGCTACTTGAAGGAAGGTCACAAATAAGCTCATCAAACACCGAAGACTTATTTGACTTGGATTTGATGAATTCCAAATCAAACTCTTGCAAAATG
Organism: Pinus albicaulis; assembly: GCA_034641835.2. Lineage (NCBI taxonomy): Eukaryota > Viridiplantae > Streptophyta > Pinopsida > Pinales > Pinaceae > Pinus > Pinus albicaulis. Next base: position 252,573,702 of record CM076574.1, on the reverse strand, counting down.
AAGATCCATTTTGAATATTTTCCCCCTAGAAATTGATGTGATAGAATGTATGTCATAGGGTTGTAATCCGAAATGACAATGGTCTTTCAGAACAAGATATAATGGCGAAATATTTGTACATATTGAACGGATTCCAAAGAGATATTCTGATGCAGGGGCATTAGGATCAAAAGTTACTTTGTACATAAGTAGACATAGGGGGCCCCATGTTCTTAAATATTCTTGTAAATATTAAATAAATTTGGTAGGGAATTGTAATCATTCTCAATTCATTTTGAGAACATGAGAAATTGGTTAAGATAGGAATACGAAGAGTCAGTTTAGGATTAGTTCAGTTATTGAGTCTGATTTTAGGAATTGGGAATGCTAAGAGTTTCTGAACTGTTTGGAGACTTGAATCGATTCAGGTCATCCTTGTGGTATAAATGTAATCCTGAAGAGTTTAAATAGGGAGAGAGAGAGTTAGAGGTAGAGAACCTCTTCAGCAACAGAATAGGAGGATAATGGCCACCGAACTGAATATCTAGCCTGTCATGAAATTGTAGGTACTAACACGAGATTTATAAATTTGTATATATATATATATATATATATATATATATATATATATATATATATATATATATATATATATATATATATATATATATATATATATATATTTGTTTATAGAAGAACTGTCTTTGAATTAAGTGTGTCTAGATGGCATTAAACCCTGTTTTAATGTCTTCAAATTTCAGTGGTTACCTTTGGATACGTATAAAAGAATTGTGTCTAAATTTTGTGAGAAGGGCATTGTTGCGTTAATGGCTGTGTGAATAACTTCCATATCTCCAAACCAATTGTATAAGAATGTGTAAATATGTATTCTGCAAATTGAGATTGTATTGAGTTCTGCGCGAAGCACTGCAAGTAAATTGGCTTGTGAGGTGAGGTGAATCGATCACTGTAAGGATCGATTCCGAGATAGAAAAAAAAATGTGTGTGAAGTTAGGGCAAGTTGAATTCCTGTGTTCAGCATACGAGTGAGAGTTTAATTCCTTTGAAAGTGTTGGATTACATGTGATCTGTGTGGAGGATTGCTGGGTTATTAATATGAATAATCCTACGTGATTATATGTGTGTTCTCGATGGAGGATATACGAGTTCTGTAGCGAGGTTGAAATGTGAAGAAATACAGTGATCGCGCAGGTGTATTGAATTAGTGTTGAAAATGTTTCTCACGAAGGCCGAGATCAAACTGTGCAATAAACCATTGGTGGAACCTGAGCGCAACGGGGTAGAGCGGAACCTGGCATGTCGAAGAAGCGGAACCATGACCAGATGAACAGTGACGGCGGTTTCTAGTTTTCATCACACCACCTTTACACGGTGAGCGGTATTTGAGGAAGGGGGAGTGATTCCACAGGATGGACGATGCGTGTCCTGGAGCAAGTTGGAAAAAACGCCCTCACTGCGCGCCATCACGCGTTATTTTTCACGCATCTAGCACGTGCAATATCGTCCGATCAGATGAAGCGGCACGATGGAACATGAGCCCTCTGATCGGGTCAACGATTAGCCAAGGGATGTGTCATACATTGGTGCGGGCCCAGAATTTAATACATAATGGTGATTGATATTAACCTAAGGTATGGTGGCTACATTTTATAACCAGTCGATTGTAAGGGTGGACCCGGGGCCTAAGGGCTATTGTAAGCGTTGAATTTAATGTGTTGGGTTGGAACCTTAGTTATAAGGTTCAACGATAAAATAAAGTCCAGAATATATTAAAGATGTTTATTTTAGGTTTGCTGGGTTATTAAAATAAGATGGAAAGATTAAGGTTGAAAGGTGGCACACTTGTACTGTAGCCAAATTGCACTGTGGGGAATACATTTGAATTTCTAAAGTTGTGGAATATATATTTAACAAACAAAAGAATTGTGGAAGACTACGGGGAAAAACGGGACTGTGGGTTGACCTCGCTATCAAGTGGTATCAGAGCTTCAGGAATAGCTCTTTTTGAAAAGTCCAAGTTTGGTGAATGCAAGGAAACCAGACTTGTGGAAACTGATAAGATTGCAGCCTACAGGAATACAGTGAAGGTAATTGCAGAATCGCAGAGTCCAATTGGGGGACAAGTGTTTTGAAGACTGCAGATTTGAAGAAGGAAGATCAGGCAGCAAAGTACACAGAATCATAGTGAACAGGATTTGCAGGATGAGTGGAGGACATGATCATGATCTTGAAAGTAATTAATTTGATTTGGAAGTGCAGAATTATGGTTGCTAAAAATTGAAGTAGTGGAGGCAGTGAGCCTGGTATTCAGCTAGAGGCTGGATAAAGAGGACAATTACGGTGCTCCCACGAGAAGTGAACAGTGTTAACTCTGGTTGAAGGATTGTTTGCAGAAGTTAGAGTGCAGACAATTGAATACATCTTAGCAGAAGTAGATCACTTCCTTGAGAGCAGTGGAAGAAGAGTCAAACAAGGGAATCTGAGTAAGGAAGAAGAGTGTGGCAGAACCTGGAATATTCCCAACAGAGGTTGGATGAAAAAATAAAAGAGGTGTTCTTGAGAAAGTTGCAGAGTGAAGCCTAGTGAGCAAAAGAGAGTGCTCCAAAGGTTCCTACAGAGAGGGGACCAGTACTTTCCAAAAGCCGGATCCAGAGGGAAGGATTGGAGAAGTGAGTTGCAGCAAGAGAGCTTGTTGTTGCAGAGGCTTAGTGCAGCTTGTGAGTGAAGAACTCCTAGAGAAGAAAATGGCTACTGAGAGCCATAGCAGAGACTGCAGAGGTTCTGAAAGAGGCCACAGCAACAGAGTGTGGGAATATGCCAAAGAAAATGGCATGAGGAAGAGACTCACAGATGAAGAATATTGGAAAGAATTTGTTGAGATCAAGGAAGAGTTCAACAGATTGAAACTAAGGATAGAAGAAAGCCAGAGATTTGGTTGGCTCATGAGGAAGAAGGTGAAATGGAAACCATTACAGATGAGGTTGAGGCAAAAGAAGATTACCTTGTTGAGAGAAGAACTCAGAGAAGCTGAGTTGAAAGAAGAAATTTCTGCTTGTGAAGCATAACAGAGCACAGATGAAGAGGGGAGACCTACAGGAGATCTTGTGAGACATAGTGAAGACTTGAGGCAACAAGAATCTTGTCTTGCTGAAGAGGAATTCATTGAGGAATTCCTGAGTTATTGGAAAAGTCCAGATGATGTAGGGGCTTGTGTTCTTAAGTCTGAAAAATGTGAAGTGAGGACAAACTCCACAGAGGAAGAAGAACCCAGAGTTCTTGAGACAAGGATGAAAACTGAAGATTCCATGTGCAGACCCGTTCAAGAAGAAGTGCTTGAGGAAGCTGAAAGGTCTTGTGATTTGAAAACTAAAAATTTGTGTGTGTTTGCAGGTACACCACTGGAAGATGAGCAAGCTTCAGAGTTTGTTGGTGAGAAGAAGACATTGAATCTGAAATCTGTTCAGATCAATGCTGAGATAGTGAAATCTCAGGAAGAGATGAAGAGAGAAGAGCCAAATGAAGATATCCAGCAGAATGTTGAAGCTGAGAGAGAAGGGCCAACAGAGGATTTGTCAAGAACAAGCAAAGGCATAAAAGGTTGTGTAAGGTTCCTGAAATCTACTCCTATTGAAGTTGTTGATTTATATAGGAGGATGGATTCTCAGAGAAGAGAATTGGAGGAGCAGAGGACCTATGCACTGAATGAGCTGCTGGGAAAGAAATTCAGGAAGATCTTCATGGGTGGATCTCATGGAGCAGATGATGGAAGAAAATAGAGACTAGTTGAAAGTCTCATGAAGGATGCAGATCAGCATGTTGAGGTGCTGACAGAAGGTTTGGAAAGGAGTTCTGCACAACATATTGATGTGTTGTCAGAGGAAAAGGAGGCATTGAAGCATTGGAACTTTACTGCTGATGATCCATGTGTAGAGAAAGATGATGAAGAATTTCCAAGCCTTGAACCAGACTTAGAAATGCTGGGAGAAGTATCGGTGACTAGGTCATCCATTGAGACCATTGGGTCTCATGGTTTTAACACTGATAGTTTGTTTATGTGTATAGGTGATGCAGAAGAAAATTCATCTTTTGAAATTGTCTTGAGAGAAGAAAAACTATTGCTGAAGGAGGATGAGACAACCATGTCTCATATGCAGGGATTTGTCACTGACAGAAAAGAGTTGGCTAGTTGGGTAGGCTAAAGCCAGCCTGAAGAACAAGTTTTGGAAGTTGTTGAAGTGAGGAAGAATCAGCATTCCATGCTAACATAAGATGAATATACAGTGGCTAGAGAACTTTATTGGATCTCCAGAATCTATCAGGAGGATGAGAGGCAATTGTTGAAGATTACCCACAAAGGAGAAGGAAATGCTGAGTTTAACTTCCAGCATGTTGAAGATGTAAAACAAAAATAGGAGAAATGGCTGAACTATTTGCTGAGAGAATTTGAAGAAGAGAAAGGGATTGCAGACCCTGGAGCAGGGATGCCTGAAGCTGTGAAGAGGAGAGGAGAAGATATTATCTTGTAGAATCAAATTCTGTCTACTGGTATACTGGATGAGTATGTCACTGCTGGTAGGAAATTAAATGGTGGATTGTTTTCTGAGAATGAATTTGCAGATAATGAACAAAAGAAAAGTGTTGCAGAGGGATAGGAAGGGGAGGCAGCAAAACCCATGGAGGCAAAAACACCCATGGAGGTAATAACAGCCATGGAAGCAGCAACACCCAAGGTGGCAACAGCAACACCCATGGTGGCAGCAGATGCGACATGGGGGATGACACCTGCAGGAGTAGTAAACATGTTAATAGCATGGGATACCGCAAGAGCAGCAATATTGGCAACGACAGAGATTGGAAGCAGAAGCAAAGGGAAAGATGATTTCCAGCTAGAGGAAAATCTGGACATGGAGATTGAATACATCAGAATACCGATGGTAAGGGTGTCTCCGAAGCAGCAGACAACAACAAGGAAACAAAAGGATCTTTGTACAAGGAGGACAAAAGTACATAGTGAAGGTATAGCTGGAGGTGACTTACAGAACAAAGTCTGGAAGCCTAGAGAATATCAGTTGAAGGATGATGCAGTGGATGGACAGCAGCAAAACCAAGTATGGGATCCTGGAGGTAGAGACGAAGAGCACATGATCGGGAGATCATGAATAATTTGAAGCTTGGGAGTCTGATGTAGGGGCATTAGGCTCAAAAGTTACTTTGTACATAAGTAGACATAGGGGGTCCCATGTTCTTAAATATTCTTGTAAATATTAAATAAATTTTGTAGGGAATTGTAATCATTCTCAAGTAATTTTGAGAACATAAGAAATTGGTTAAGATAGGAATACGAAGAGTCAGTTTAGGATTAGTTTAGTTATTGAGTCTGATTTTAGGAATTGGGAATGCTAAGAGTTGCTGAACTGTTTGAAGACTTGAATCGATTTAGGTCATCCTTGTGGTATAAATGTAATCCTGAAGATTTTAAATAGGTAGAGAGAGAGTTAGAGGTAGAGAACCTCTTCAGCAACAGAATAGGAGGATAATGGCCACCGAACTGAATATCTGGACTGCCATGAAATTGTAAGAATTTTCTTTTGAGATTTATCGCTTGTATATATATATATATATATATGTTTATGGAAGAACTGTCTTTGAATTAAGTGTGTCTGGACGGAATTAAACCCTGTTTGAATGTCTTCAAATTTCAATGGTTACCTTTGGATACGTATAAAAGAATTGTGTCTGAATTCTGTGAGAAGGGAATTGTTGCGTTAATGGCTGTGTGAATAACTTCCATATCTAGAAACCAATTGTATAAGAATGTGTAAATATGTATTCTTCAAATTGAGATTGTATTGAGTTCTGCACGAAGCATTGCAAGTAAATTGGCTTGTGAGGTGAGGTGAATCGATCACTGTAAGGATCGATTCTGAGATAGAAAAAAAACTGTGTGTGAAGTTAGGGCAAGTTGACTTCCTGTTTTCACCATACGAGTGAGAGTTTAATTCCTTTGAAAGTGTTGGATTACATGCGATATGTGTGGAGGATTGCTGGGTTATTAATATGAATAATCCTACGTGATTATATGTGTGTTCTCGATGGAGGATATACGAGTTTTGTAGCGAGTTTGAAATGTGAAGAAATACAGTGATCACATGGGTGTATTGAATCAGTGTTGAAAAGAGTTCTCACGAAGGTCGAGATCAAACTGTGTAATAAACCATTGGTGGAACCTGAGTGCAATGGGGTAGAGCAGAACCTGGCGTGTTGAAGAAGCGGAACCATGACCAGATGAACAGTGACGGCGGTTTCTGGTTTTCATCGCACCACCTTTACACGGTGAGCAGTATTTGAGGAAGGGGGAGCAATTCCATAGGACGGACAACGCGTGTCCCGGAGCAAGTTGGAAAAACCGCCCTCACTGCGTGCCATCGTGCATTATTGTTCGCACATCTAGCTTGTGCGATATCCATCCGATCAGACAAAGCGACGCGATGGAACATGAGCCCTCCGATTGGGTTGACGGTTAGCCAAGGGATGTGTCATACGTTGGTGCGGGCCCAGACTTTAATACATAGTGGTGATTGATATTAACCTAAGGTACGGTGGCTACATTTTATAACCAGTCGATTGTAAGGGTGGACCCGGGGCCTAAGGGCTATTGTAAGCGTTGACTTTAATGTGTTGGGTTGGAACCTTAGTTATAAGGTTCAATGATAGAATAAAGTCCAGAATATATTAAAGATGTTTATTTTAGGTTCATTGGGTTATTAAAATTAGATGGAAAGATTAAGGTTGAAAGGTGGCACACTTGTACTGTAGTCTAATTGCACTGTGGGGAATACATTTGAATTTCTAAAGTTGTGGAATATATATTTATCAAACAAAAGAATTGTGGAAGACTACGGGGAAAAACAGGACTGTGGGTTGACCCCACTATCATATTCTCAATGTATGTGTACTTAACTTTCGTATCATTGAGATTACGACTCAAATAATATATCATATTTTCAATCCCATCTTCTTCTTGGACTAAAACCATAGTGATGGTTGTATCTCTAGTAGTGAGGTATAGGAAAAAGTCACTCTAATAATTTGGGGGATAGATTAATGATGCTTGAATCAAGGAATTTTTAAGAACACCAAAGGAATCTTGTGCAACCTCATCCCAATGGAAGGGTACCCCATTTTTCAAGTTTCGAGTAAATCCTCTAGCCATTTTAGTGTAGTTAGGAATGAACCTCCTTAGAAATTTAGCCTTTCCTTGGAGTCTTTGTAACTCAATCAGATTGGAAGGGGTAGGCAAATCAAGAATAGCCTGGACCTTCAATGGATCAAGTTGAATTTTGTCTTTCAACATGAAAAATCCAAGAAAATTAATAGAACCAACACCAAATAAACATTTGTGTGGATTGAGGCATATTTTCTAGTGATGGTATCGTAGAAAGATTGCTCTCAGATGTAGCGGGTGGTCAGCCCATTTCTGTGAATGTGGAGGTAAGTCATCCAGATACGTTTGAACTTGCGCTTGATTTAATGAAAAGAATATTTCATTTCCCTTTGTAATGTGGCCCCAATGTTCTTTAAACCAAAAGGTAGCTTAAGATAAGTGAATGTGCCCCAGGGACAGATAAAAGCAATTTTATATTGGTCCTCTGGGCGAATATTAATATGATTGTAACCGGAGAATCCATCCATGGAAGAAAATATTTCACATCTGGCACATTCATCAATAATTTAGTCGATCAAGGGAGTTGGATAGTTGTCTTTCGGACAAGCATGATTAACATCTCGATATTCGACACACACTCTAATTGTCCCATGTTTATTCATGACAGGAACAATGTTAGATACCCAATCGGTAAGCGGAACAGGGTAAATGAATCCAACATGAAAAAAAATTTCAACCTCTGATTTAATGGCAATAGCTTTATTAGGGTGAACAGGATGAAGGTGATGTCATATCGGTTTAACATCAGGTTACATTTTAATCTCATGTTTAACAATGTTGGAGTCGATACCTAGCATCTCCTCATATTACCAAGTGAATACATCTTGGAATTCACGAAAAAGAGTGTGGTAAGTGTCAAGTTCAGATGGAGAACAAGAGGCACTGACATGAATGTTTTCTATAATATCGGGTTTGGTCAAAATATCCATAGAAATTGTTTCTTCAATATTCGATGGGTTTCGCTCAGAATCGACGGTGTGGATAGGAATAGAATTTGTCAAGAAATCAATGATAATAGGGTGATATAGTTCAGATGGATTATCTTCAGTGTAATATGGAAGATGCGATCTTGGTGTGATGATTCCCATGGTTCTTCTTCCGGCTTCATGGACTCCATAATGCTCTCATCATTTGAGAATACATGTGAAAATGGATCAGAAGAAGTACCAAAATTCGAAGAATGATCAACCTAAATGGTCAGTGACAATGGATTTGGATTGGCCACATAAGCCAAGAAAATTAATTTCTATGTTGGCTCAATTGGACTTAGCGGCACAATTTTTCCCAACCTATCTACTTCAGAATCATTGGGTATCTCCCTTAAGTCAGATTAAGTGGAATATATCATGTTGCAGGTCTCTATATTAGCGATTTTTGTTGATGTCACAGACGACGGTAACGAAAAGGTGCCCATTAGGGAAGGATCCTTGAAGAGTCCTACACCAATATTTTGAAGAGAAGGTGCGGGTTTGTGAACAAACAGAACACTTCTAATTGTCCGGGAACCAAAGGTGAATAAAGAGAGTTGATCAATGGATGTGATACTTCCTTTATGGGGGAAGATGATCATACGAAAGTAAGTAGATACTATCGCAGTCATAGTGTAAACCCATGGTCTTCCAAATAATATATTGTAGTCAAGGGGTCCGTCAACGACCTAAAATACCATAGTAACTGATTTTACCCCTAGATCTACTTCTAGGTTACTAATAATTCCACAAGGCTTATATGTAAGACCGTCAAAATCTTTCAATTTCGTAGGTGATTGTGACAAAGTCGGCGAGCCAAGTGATTTACAGCAACTCATTTACATGATACAAGTAGATCCACCCTCATCAATGATAGTGTGATGAATGAGGTGATTCACGACATGTACTTGAATCAAGAATGATAATTGTGCTAGTAATTGTGGCACATAACCTGCATGATTAAAGACTACAAGATTTGAATCTTTCGGATAGATTCCACCAATCACAGACACAAAGCCTACTTCTGAGAGGGAAAATTTTGAATAACTTCAAGCGTTGACATAGAAGAAGGTGACTGAGCCAGGTCTTCTACTACATTATAATTTTGAACTGCATGACCTCAAGGGTTTAATGTCGATTTGTAAACTACTCCCTTCGGCGATGTTATTGTTAACTCTAGAAGGATAGGCGGTACATCTGAATCAGATGAGGTTGAAGTCGAAGTGGTAGGTTAATTTGTAGCCTAACCATTGGACGACAACAACGGATTACTATAATCTTTACTTCGATTCGATACCAAAACATCAATTTTGGGCTTTGTGGCAGATAGCATAAGCACTTGTGAACTAGAAGCAAGATCTGTAGCAACCATATGTATTTCCAGGTTTAGAAAAGGATTTTTCAACACTGCAGATGTGGCAAAAGTCTTAAGAAGCTTTGGGACTTCCAAAAAGTGAGGGAAATATCACATAAAATTCTCCTCATTACATATCAAACAAGGGTAACTAGGTTTCTAAAAATAACCGGATGAATCAGATGATTTTTCCTGTGAGGGTGAATTTAATTTCTTCTTGTCTTTCCCCTTCTTCCTATTTCTAGGTTACTTATCACTTTTTCATTTTTCAGATGACACGACATGGATTTTAGAAGAAGACACAAGATCAGATGCAAAAGGGTTTTTATTTGAAACATCAAGTGTAGGACCAGATATTCGACTTGCTGCTGGAGCGCTAGCAGAACCGATCACACCTTCGCCGGCATGAATTTCCTGACCAGATGGAGCAGGAGGAATAGTAAATTTTGGTCGTGTAGCATTTGGAATATTTTCATAGAGCGTGCCATACTGAGTGTAAATTAGATCCATATACTAGGCATGAGAAATTACTTTCTATTCACTGACAACATTGCCTTTGGGCACATCCTCGGTGATAAATGGCAACAAGGACTCAATAAACCACTCGTCTAAAATCTTATCAGGAATAAATTTTTTAACCATTAGATGATGACGACGCCACTCATGTATATGATCCGATATATGAGTAGCAGTGTTATGTTTAAATTTGGTCAAAAGTTTCATTCCAGTTTCATATTTGATGGGTAACGGGAAGTGGGTTAAAAAAGTAGTGGCTAAAGCTGTAAAGTTATCAAACGAAGCTCGTGGTAATTCAATGTACCACTTCACAATCGGACCAATAAGAATTTGATGGAAAAGACGCAATCTAATAGAATCATTATTTAAGGAATTTGATGAATGCCATAAATGATAAGTCATGACATGTGTAGAGGGGTCTTATCTAGAATTTCCATTGAATTTTGGAATGTTTGAGGGTAATTTATGTGGAATCACTGCCCACCAAGGTAAATAATGAATGGGATAATTGGTGAGCCAATTTAAATCTGGTAATTATAACATTACAACAAATGGCAACTGTCGATTAATTTCAGGTTGAGAAAAACTAGGATAAGATGGAATCGCCTGAGTAGTAGGCCTTTACATACCAACAAATGTATTACGTTTTTGGTAACACAGATAGGGGTAGGCTTACTGAATAGGTCTTGGATAAGCCTGATACTGTGGGATTGGTTGTTGTGGCTGCCATGGTATTTGATAAAAATGTTTTCCGCCAGGATAATTTGGACCCGGTTGTGCATAGAAAGGGCCAGTAGAAGCATGTGACAAAGGTAAAGTAGCCCGCGGTTGCGAAATTCCTGATACAGATGGTTGCTGAAGACTAGTTGTTAGTGTCAATATTTTCATCTTGCCATCAATGATCAAAATCCTCTTTTCATATCATTTTAGGAGTCCCATTCAGAAAATTGTATTCATTCCACTAGGTCATGCAAAAATTTACTCACCGATGGAAGCCCTAAGTCAAAAAAATCACTTTTTCTAAATTTCCATTATTTGTTGTCTCAATTTGATACCTTTCTAACTGTACATCATCCATAAAGCTAATTTCATCATGAAAACCATTCTTTCAAAGTCTCATTAGGTCTTTAGGGTTTGTTCAAGGTTTCATTAGGTTTCTAGGGTTTTTTCCAAGGTCCAATAAACACACCATTTCCATTGCATAAAGAGAAAAAAGTAAGAGTGAACAAAATAACATCTCTTTACCATGTCAAGATTATTTTCAAAGATATAATTTTGATTCCAAAGTTGTGATTTCATCCTAAAAATGTAATTTTTATTCGAAAAAGATGTAATTTTTATTTTTATTTTCTAATTTTATGTCATTTAAAATGTAATAAGTACAAGCTTCCCAAGCTGCCAACTTAGAGTTCCACATTCCAAAAAAGAAAAATATCAAAGTGAAAAGAGTTCCTAGTCCATCAAAATTATCAATTGTCTAAGGAAAGAAGTCAAAATGAAAGGAATAGTTTCAAAGGTTTTAAGTTAAAGCAAGAAGGAAAAGTGGGTCCCAAAGCTACAAACATCCAATCCACCAAGCATAAACCCTATTCAAAGATAAAAATACATTCATTTTCTCTCTATGTTATCAATTCATCACTCACATAGCTCAAAAAATTGAAATTGAAAGGTGAAAGGTCAAAATTCTTGAGGCACTGCTCACCTGGAACAAGGTGTTGCGCATAGAGCCAAGGAGTTGCACATGGAACCAAGGCATTGGGCACCTGCCATATTTCACTTGCAAGCTTCAAAACTTCATGTAGGTCCTCGAAACCTTCATCAAATAATTTCTCCACTTCCTAGCAAGTAAGTAAGACATCATTGTGCCCTCCTTGCATTTCTTAAGTGAAAATTTCATGGTGTCAAGATTTTCATGAGAAATCTCTAGTTTTTTCAAGATAGAAACCCTAGTTTCACTTCCTAATAAAAAAATTTATCCTTGAAGACCCCTTTTACCATTCCCAAATCACAATAAATTATATCCCTACCACTATATCATTAAATCCCTATCCCAAACCCCTTTTTCCCCTAAACCCTAAGTCCTAGGTATTTCAAATTCCTATGCTCCCAAATCCCCATACCTGTAATAAAATTCCCATTTCCAAATCCCACAACATTTATACTACCTGTCACCTCCCTCAATATAATAATCCCTTCCCCCATATCCCTAGTTTTTTCCATCCCATTCCCCACTCTCTAAACCTACATTTCGCTCCCAATTCATCTCCCTAGGGTTTCTAGCCAAGACACCATGGAAGAAGAAAAGGAAGAGAGGAGGCCACAAAAAGGATGGAAGATCCTCAGACTTGAACCTACAAACACCAAATAAATCATGGCCTCTCCCATGACTGTGACATGTTTCAAGCATGTAGGATGCTTTGACATTCGTGAAAAAATACAGAAGGTCCAACATCACCCTATTTTGAGCAGGCTTTTCATCTATAATCTTCATGATAACCAGGTAACCCTTGCTGGTGTCACTTTCATTGTATCCACAACCATCATAGAAAATGCCACTATAATTCCAAATGTTGGTGAAAAATGGTACAAGGAAAAATACTTGGAGAATCATTACTATAACCCATATATCAAGCCAAGGTACAAGAATGACATAAAAAGGTTATTTCCTTTCTCTTACCTCCTAGATAGGTATGCCCCCATGATGAAAATCATCATGAGGTAATTTTCTTGTGAATGAAGGTTACCTAGACTCTACACCTACCATATCAGGTTATTAATGCACTTCACAAGGGTCAAAATTCTCAACATACCTTATTTTCTCTTCAGGGACATTGAAAAGATGGCATACATTGTTCAAAAGAGATATTATGACCACCAAATGAGAAGCATTTTTCACCACTCTCTCATCAAGATCATTGTCCTCCATCACCTCAATCAATTGAACATCTCATGGGACACTTTCATAGATAATGAAATATTTACTGATCCACCAATTCAACATGCTCAATATGTGCCTCCACCATCTCATCCTTCCACATACATTCCTCCATCTCAACCCACAGTACCTAATTCTTCATCAGATCAAACTACTTCACCCATTTCACCACCATCATCACCATTTCACACTCATATTGGGTCATCTAGCATGGTTAATATCAATGAGCTTCAAAATACCAAAGTGAATGAGATAGAGACATTGGAAAAAACATATCAGAGAGGTCATAGGCAAGTGTTTGCTCCATATATTGTGGAAGGGGCCTTGCCTTATTTATCGGAAAAGTAGGTAGACAAAGGAAAGAAAAATATGACAGAGGCAGATATTCAAGAAGAGATTAGGCATGAGGAGGGAAAAATTCATGAGAAAAAGATGTAGTCTAACCTTTTTGACTTGAATTAGCAAGATGATTCTGAGATAAGTAGCACATTCATCAAGGAAAAATAATCCAATATTAAATATCTACAAACTAATCTTGATAGATCTAAATTTTTCATTACCTTTCTTGAGCAGGAGAACCAGCAGCTAAATACCAGACACTTCGTTGATGAAGTGAAATTCATCAAAGCTCAAAGAGAGGAAAAAAAAGCTAAAGTATTGCTTGAAGATACACTAGAAAAATATGGTGTGCTAGATGAACTAGAAGAACAAGTGCCAAAAATAAGGCCCATAACTAGAGGTTTGAAGAGAGCCCTAGAAATAGAAAGGCAGAAAGAAAGAGAACTAGAAAATGAGCTTACTATTAATGAACAATTTGCAATGGTAATCATTGAGAACTAGGAGCAATGGCTTGACAGGGAAAACCAACATCTTGAGAAGCTCTTGGAGAAAGAAAAAAAGGACAATGATATTCAGAGAAGGATGGCAAAGCACTATGCCAAGAAAAACAAAATTGCAAGGTCAAAACTTAAACAATCCAATGCAATAATTTAAACCTTGACCATTAAAGAAGAGAAAAGAAGGCTTAATATCATTTTTGAAGCCTAAATCCATGCCTAATCCTCATCATCAGCCACCATTCAGCAAATTTTGGCAGATTTTGATACATTTTTGCAAATTATTGAAGTTTTTGTGCATTCCTAAATAGTCATGTGAGAGTTGGACATCTTCTTGAGACATCTTTTGGTCAAAAGGAGACCACCATTGGATTTAGAACAGAGAAAACATGCAATAAAACCACTTTTTTAGCCTTGTTTGGTCAAAATGGCAGGTGAAAAAGTCAAAAAAATCACAATTATGATTTTTTTTTCACCTTGGCGCTACACATAGAGAAGTCTTGGGAGAATCAATTTTTGGGAGGAAAAATCAATTTAACTCTAAAAACCAAGCACATATTTGGAAATTATGCTGGATAAGATTTCTAATAAACTATCCAGAGCTTAGTTTGAACATCTGGAACCCCCTCAAAACTTAGTTTCAAGATGGCATTGCGCACCTGACCAATGTCTCATTTTTCTGAGTTTTCTCTGCACTTTTGATTTTCACCTTGATAAATCATTTATTTACTGATGTAATTGATGGTAAAAAATTAATTATGATGTTTTTAGACTTACCTATGGTAAATACATTAGGTGAAATTTTTTGATGACATGTAATGAATCAGTTTGCAAAAAGTAAGGATGAGTCAGTTTGACCTCCCTACGCTCTAGGTATTCAGCTTAGTTTTTGGTAGAAATGCTCCTCCTCTCATGGATTCGACCCATGAGGTTGGGAGGAGTTGTATTGAGGTCTATATCATGTACTCTTTGACTCATTTCACAAGTTTTATGCTGATGCATTGATCATAGACTCTAGTGTAACCATTTTTGGTAGGAAATTATTGAAAAGGTTGCAGCTATTTCTTTGGGATACCTGTGGTATGAGAATTTAGCATTTTTCTTCTTATGTCTCATTATTTATGAATGTTTTGTTTAAAAAACCATTTAATTTCTATGATATGCTGGTTTTAATTTGATAAATATAATACATCTCTCATGCTTTGTTTTGGTTTAACCTTCATAGTTTGTCCATATTCTTTAGTTTATAAATAATTCATGCTTAGCCTTGCTCTTTATAGCACCTCACCTCTCTGATCCATCCCACTCAAGAAACCCTAAAGTGTTAGGTTTTCTACCTACCTTGCCCCATTGAATCTCTGCAACCCTAAATCCTATTTTCCCTGACCTAGCCTCTTTTACCTAATTCACCCATCCAACAAGCCCAATTCAACCAAATCAAACCCTTGTACTTATACCTAGCCTAAAACCCTAATTCATCCAACCCTCTTGGCTGTGACATTGTGGAGAGTTCCCTCTCTGGTTTGGTAGGGCTAGATACCAAGCCAAAATATTGGTCTATGGTTACATTTGTTGGGATTTCTTTTTCATCCTTAGAGATCTAGCGGAGTGATAACATACTAGCACCACTGCCCGGGAACGAAATATTTATTTTCCCAAGGTGTACGACAAGAAACATTGGAATTTGATCCTTTGGATGATAGGGTTAAGTTTCAAAAAGGTTGATTCAATAATTTCAGTGTTAAGATTGTAGAGATGGCTTTGAGAAGATATACCAGAGTAAATCCTGATCCTGATGCAGTTGATCCAGTATATGATATAGAGAATATTTTCCGAAGGCATAGATATCAAACTACAAACATTCAGTCAGGACCAGTTTCAATTGTGAGATTAATTTCTCTACCTGCTAAACTACTTTCTCTTGAAGATATATTGTATGATCTGAAATTTGAATTGTCATTGTTTAAATCTAAGTCGGAAACCTCATTATCTGACATATTATTTGATCCTTTAAGACTATATGAGGTCAATTCATTATCTGAATTAGACCTTAGTCCTCTGAAATATTGGTTTTTCGAAGAGATTAAACCTAAATCTGACCTTGACATCAAATATTGGATCCAATTTTACCATTAAGATGAAATTCCTATTTCAACTCAACCTCAAACTCAATCAATTGTATTTTTCTCATCTGCACCTTCGACCTCATCATTCATACCTACAACTTCTGTTCCACTACATATTCAGTCAATCCCTCTTGTTGTCAATCCAGCACTTCACTCGGCAGGAATCATGGCAAGATTTTCCCCACTTATCTTACCTACCCAATTGAATGATTTACCTCGGGGTTAGGGCCAAAGACTCCCCTTTTTTGATGAAAACTCTACCATATCTGCAAGAAAACATATTGTTAAGGTCACTGACTTCATAGACTTGGAGGAAGTTGATGCTGACAATGCAAAAATGAGGATTATAGCCCATAGTTTCTCTAGAGATATCAAATTTTGGTTTAGGTCCTTGTCTGCTAATTCCATTTCCACTCCATACCAGCTCATTGATTTATTTATAGGCTGGTGGGAAGTAAATAAAAATCATTTACAGTTTCTTGTTGAGAATGAGAACATTAAAATAAATCTCAATGAATCAGTTTAAGATTTCAATACTCGCTTCAATATAATTTATAATGCAATGCCCGTTGAGATCAAGCCTCCTTCAGGCTTAGCTCCCATACGTTATCCAAATGCATTTGATCCTGACATGGCTTACCAACTAAGGGAAATAAATCCAGCTACACTGGAGGATATGCAAAAGAACGCGGTCAGCGTTGAATAAAATCTATCAATGAAGAGAGTTAGAGCTAGGAATGAGAGATGCGTTACTATTAAATATGAACCATCCACCTCTTCTTCCGATGCTAAGATGGATACACTGATAAGAACTATTGAAAGTATGGTTGATAGGATTTCCATCACTAAGAGATATCCTAAGCTTATAAATCCTAACTACAGAGGTCAACAACAACCTCAGTTAAGGATCAAGTAGAGAGAACAACGGGCTCCTGAACAACCACCATAGCAGCAATAGAAAATTAGGACACCCTTGCAGCAGAACTATGCTCAAGGAGAAGAAGAAGATGAAGACACATTTATTAAGGAAAATCTCATTTTCAAAGCTGATGATATTCTTATTTTTTTTATCGAAGATGAGGAGTATTTTGAAAAGAAATATTAGCCTGAAGATGAATATTTTATCCTTGCCAATGATCATGAATTGGAGATTGAATCAGATGATTATCGGCGGGGCTACTTGAATGCAATTAGTTCAAAAAATAGGCGGATGTCATTGAGGAGCATAGATGTGCTAGTTAATCCCATTCAGAAGAGAGCATCTCAGCAAAAAGGCACTCAAACAAGGAAGAATCATCCAAGAAATCAAAGTAAGGGAAAAAGAACCTACAGTCATAAATCTGAATAAGGTGAATCAGCCATCCACAAGTTCAGCAAATAAGGAAAAGGAAAATCAGAAGAAATAAGTTCCATAAAAGGACCATGCTGGACAACGAGACATTGTCAGTAAAGAGGTAGACAAAAATACTGCATTTAGTCTAGAAACAAAAATTTTAAAGTTAAAAGTGTCTATTCCTTTAACCAAGCTTGTTAAGAATAACCACTATAAGTCCCATGTTGCCAAGATTCTTAATGTAGATCCTTTGTCTGACATGGTCAATGTCGAATATGATCAGCACAAATTCATTTTTGGTCTTGCTATTGACGATCAATTAGAATATAGTGAGGTTCCTCCTTTTTACTTGATTCTAATAATCCACCAATGTATTTTACATAATTCCATGTTAGACTCTAGAGCCTCCCACGATATAATGCCAAAATCCATTATGGAAAAGTTAGGCCTTGAAATCACTCGTCCCTACCATGACTTATACTCCTTCAATTAAGGTAGAGTCTATTGTATTGGACTTATTAAATATTTGGTAGTCTCCCTAGAGAAGATTCTGGCAAAGAATGTTCTAATGGATGTGGTGGCAACTGACATACCGACACAGTTTGGCATGTTGTTGTCAAGATCCTGGGGGTAAAATTATGAGGCACATTTCAATTAGACTTTTCTTATGCAACTATCCCTGTTTTTGGGCAATTGAGAAAATTGTACCATGAAACTAAGATGAAATATATGATCACAAGAAAATAAAATCCTAACAATCATTTGATTAATGATGTACATACAGATTTAGACTCATTTATTTTGTTTAATGATAGCATCTTAAATGATGTAGATAGCTAGCTAGTAGATATAGAAGATGTTCCAGAGATCCATAATTTCATTAGAGAATTTATAGCAAAGGAAAAATTGAATATTACTAGATCATCATAACAACAACCATATGAAGCAGTGAAAAATTCAAAATGGCCATTGGATAAAGTGGAAGAAAGTCTGGAAAAGAATGAAGAGACAATTCAGAAAATTGAGCCAAAATGGAAATAAGAGTTTCAGCACTTGGAGGATGAGAATGGTCTATAGTCCATGGACTTTGATGGTACCCTGGGAAAAGATAGGGCACACATTGGAATCTGGGTCTGCAACCCTTTTCATCAGTAGAATAAAGTCCCTACAAATGTTAGATTGTGCTCTTTCAAGTTAGCTTTTGATTGCACTGACAATGAAGCAGAGTATGAAGCACTGATTACTAGCCTAAAGATCTTGAAGAAACTGGGTGCAAGAAAGATTGTTGTGTATGGTGATTCAGAACTTGTGATCAAGTAAGTTAGAGGTGAATATCAAGTTAATAATCCTCGAATGAGACAATATAGGAATTGTGTACTAGATATTTTGAAAAATTTCAGGAGTGTATACTTACAGTGGTGCCAAGAAATCAAAATCTCATGGCCGATTCATTGGCGAAACCTGCAAGAATTTTAAGATCCCCATATTTTCAAACAGGAAGTTTCAAATTCATGTGAAACATCGGCCCATTGTTCCCAATAATTTACGGTATTGGCAAGTTTTATGGGATGATAAGCAGGTAAATAAATTTCTCCAAGGTGAAGAAGAATTTGAGAATTGTTCCATAGATGAAATTTGTGATAGGGATGATCAAGATATAGAAGAAACTCATATGTATATACTATAGCTGAAAGACAACAATATTCCAAAACTTCTCATACCTTTGGAAGAATTGTTTGACCAAGTTGACGTAGCAAGGAATCCTACATTGGTGCCTACGAAAAATGGTGTTGAAGATGTAAACATTGGGATAGCCGACAAACCAAATATGGTTAAACTATCCAAGTCCTTATCTCCCAAGGTAAAGGCTGAATATCTTAAATTACTTTCTAAAATTTTTGATGTTTTCGCATGGGAATATGCAGATTTAAAGGTGTATGACAAGAACATCATTCAACACACTATTCTGATCAAGCCCGATCAAAAGCCCTTTTGGAAAAATTTGAGAAGGATAAATCCCAGATTTCTTCCATCAATTGACAAAGAGGTAAATAGACTTTTCAAGTCTGGTATTATTGTCCCGATCAGATTCTCTGATTGGATTTCAAATTTGGTCCTAGTAAGAAAAAAGACTGGATAAATCTAGCGCTGCATAGATTTCAAAAACTTGAACAAAGTGTACCTCAAGGACAACTATCCATTTCCGAAGATGGACCATATACTTCAAATATTTTTCGGTTCTTCTCGGATGTCACTATTGGATGGCTATTCGGGGTACAACCAAATTTTGGTGCACGAGGATGATTAGGACAAGACAGCATTTACTACACCTTCGGGCACATTCGAATATGCAAAAATTCCATTTGGTTTGAAAAATGCAGGGGCCACATTCCAGCAGGCCATGGACATAGCATTCGCCAATGAAAAAGATGTTTTTTTGGTTTTTTATTTAGATGAATTGACATTGTTTTCACATTCTGATGATGAAAATTTGCACCATTTAAGAATTGTTTTCGAGAGATGCAGGAAGTTAGGAATATCTCTCAACCCAAATAAAAGCCTTTTTTCCATAGAGGAGGGAAAACTTGTTGGTCACATCAGCTCCAAGGGTGGGATCTTGATTGACCCTTCCCGTGTTGAAGCAATTCAGGAAATTGATTTCCCTCGTAGCAAAAAGGAAATACAAGCATTCAACGGTAAGATGAATTTCTTACATAGATTCATTCCTAATTTGGCAGGGCATCTTAGAGAATTGACAAATATGTTGAAGAAAGAAAATGATGTGAAGTGGTATGAATATGCCCAGAAATCCTTCAACTCAGTTAATTTTTCCTTGACTACTACTCTAGTTTTGGTAAGTCCTGATTATACTACTGATTTCATAATATTCTCATTTGCTTCTGAGCACACCATGGCAACAGTCTTGATGCAGAAAATGGATAAAACAGAGCTACCAATTGCATTTTTCAGTCGCAATATCAGAGATGAAGCCCTTCTCTAAAAAATCATAGAGAAACAGACTCTGGCTTTGGTTAAAGCGCTGAAATATTTCAAAGTTTACATATTACATTCACATACTCTTGTCTATGTACCTAATGCAACTGCAAAATAATTTCTCATGCAGACAGACCCGGAAGGTAGGAGAGGGAGATGGATAGCAGCTTTAATATAATATGACCTTTATATCAAGCTTACCAAGCCGATCAAAGGTCGGGGCTTAGCCAAGCTCATGGCTGAGTCAAACCTTCATGCTCTTGAAATAAACTTGATTTCAACCTTGTCTAAAAATGAAGAAGAATTGAATCTCATTCAGGTATCTGATATAATTTTTTCATCTCCATGATATTCTGATATTGTTTATGTTTTGCAACACCTAAAACCTCTTGTATGCATGACTAAGAGTCAAGGCAGATCTTTGAAACTCAAATATTCAAAGTATGGCATACTTGAAAATGCACTTTACTCGAAGGATCACAGAGGTGTGTTGTTGAACCGTTTGGTCGAAGAAGAATCCAAGGAAATGATGAATGACTTCCACAAAGGATATTTTGGGGGCCACCTATATTGAAAAACCACTGCCAATAAAATATTGAGAGCAGGATATTATTGCTCGAAACTTTTTGCAGATGTCTACAAAGCAGTAATGAGTTGCCACGAATGTTAATTTTTTCATGGTAAGAGAAAGCTTCTCCCATTACCTCTTCAACTTATTTCAGTACATGCACCATTTCAACAGTGGGGCCTAGATTTCATAGGTGAGATTCACCCAACAGCATCCACACAACACAAATGGATATTTACAGCCACAGATTACTTTACAAAGTGGATCAAAGCGACCCTGACCAGGAAAGCAATATTTTTTGTCATCATTCAGTTTTTAGAAAGTAATATTTTGTCCCATTTTGGTTGTCCTACTAAGATTATCACAGATAATGCAGCAGCGTTCAAGTCTAAGAAGATGACTGATTTTTGTGACCATATATAACATTAATTTTGGAAACTCTATATCCTACTACCGCAAGGTAATGGATTGGCGATGTCCTCTAATAAATCCTTGATCAGTATCATTAAGAAAATTTTAGAGGCGAATAAAAATAATTGGCATAAGAAGTTTATTAATGCATTGTGGGCAGACCGGGTGAGTAATAATAAGTCTATTGGTATGTCTCCTTTTCAATTTTTGTATGGTGTCGATACTGTGTTTCCTTCATCATTAGCAGTCCCAGTAATGCAATTTCTACAAAAATCAGGGGCTTAGGTAAATGACATACAACGTCGTATTAATCAAATGATACACCTTTAGCAGACAAGAGATGAAGTATTTCAGAATACTTCTAAACTTCATGACAGGATAAAGAAGATCTATGACCGGAAGACTAAGGAAGATAACTTCAAGGTTGGATATGTGATGCTCCGTTGGGATGCCATAAATGAAGATAAGGGTAAGCATGGAAAATTTGAGAATTTATGGAAAGGGCCATATCAAATTTCAGAGTGTTGGGGATAGAATGCTTATTTACTTGAAGAGATGAATGGACAATACTGTTTAGGAGGACCAGTTAATGGTAGGCTCCTGAAACACTATCTTTTCTAAAACACATTTCTCGATCAATTTTTCATTTCATTGTAAATATCAATAACATTTTCTACAAGTGTGAAGTAGAGAATCACTGGAGTTCGGAGCCTGAAGAGAAGGCCATGGAGCTTTACTAATTTTCTGCCATTTTTTTTAAAGTTTAGTTTTCTGTCAAATAAGTCAATATTGAGTCAAGTTTCAGTCATTTGATTTTGTCTTGAGTCAGTTTATTTTTCTGAATTATCAGTTTTTAGTCATGTTATTATTTTGAGTTTTTGACCATATTGGCCCAATGGATAAGGCACTGATCTACAAAATATAGTGTTATGTGGTTCATGAAACCTCTTTCAGAGCTATCATACCCAATAAGGCCAATGTTAGTGTCAGTATTTGCATCTTGCCATCAGTGATCAAAATCCTCTTTTCATATCATTTTAGGAGTCCCATTCAGAAAATTGTATTCATTCCACTAGGTGATGCAAAAAATTACTCAATGATGGTAGACATAAGTCAAAAAATTTCACTTTTTATAAATTTCCATCACTTTTTGGCTCAATTTCATACCTTGTTGACTATACATCATCCATAAAGCTAATTTCATCATGAAAAACACTCTTTCAAAGTGTCATTAGGTCTTTAGGGTTTGTTTAAGGTTTCATTAGGTTTCTAGGGTTTTTTCCAAGGTCCAATAAACACACCATTACCATTGCATAAAGCTATAAAAGTAAGAGAGTGAAAAAAATAACATCTCTTTACCATGTAAATATGATTTTCAAAGATGTAATTATGATTCCAAAGTTGTGATTTTCGTCCTAGAAATGTAATTTTTATTCCAAAAAAATGTAATTTTATTCTTATTTTGTAATTTTATGTCATTTAATATGTAATAAGTACAAGGTTTCCAAGCAGCCAACTCAAAGTTCCACATGCAAACAAAGCAAAATATCAAATTGCAAAGAGTTCCTAGTCCATCAAAATGATCAATTGTCAAAGGAAATAAGTCAAAATGAAAGGAATAGTTTCAAAGGTTTAAAGTGAAAGCAAGAAGGAAAAGTGGGTCCCAACACTCAACACATCCAATCCATCAAGCATAAAGCCCATTAAAAGATCAAATAACATTAATTTTCTCTCTGTGTTATCAATCCATCACTCACAAAGCTCAAAAAATAGAAATTTAAAGGTGAAATGTCGAAATTCTTGGAGGCACTGCTCACCTAGAACAAGGCGCTGCGCATAGAGCCAAGGTGTTGCACACCTAGAAGATTTCACTTGCAAGCTTAAAAACTTTGTGCAGGTCCTCCAAACCTTTAGAAAATAATTTCTCCACTTCCTATCAAGTAAGTAAGACATCAGTAAGCCCTCCTTGCATTTCTTAAGTGCAATTTTCATGGTGTCAATATTTTCATGAGAAATCTCCAGTTTTTTCAAGATAGAAACCCTAGTTTCACTTCCTAATCCAAAATTTGATCCTTGAAGACCCCTTTTACCCTTCCCACATCACAATAAATCTTATCCCTACCCCTATATCATTAAATCCCTATCCCAAACCCCTTTATCCGCCAAACCCCAAGACCTAGGTATTTCAAATTCCTAGGCTCCTAAATCCCCATACCTATAATAAAATTCCTATTTCCAAATCCCACAACATTTCAACTCCCTGTCACCACCCTCAATCTACTAATCCATTCCCCCATATCCCTAATTTTTTCCATCCCATTCCCCACTCCCTAAACCTACATTTCATTCCCAATTCATCTCCGTAGGGTTTCTAGCCAAGACACTATGGAAGAAGAAAACAGAGAATTCAGTGAGGAAGAATAAAACGAAGAAAGGAGGCCACACAAAGGAGGGAAGATCCTTAGACTTGAACCTACAAATACCAGAGAACTCATGGCCTCTCCCATGACTGTGACATGTTTCAAGCATGTAGGATGCTTTGACTTTTGTGAAAAATACAAAAGGTCCAACACCACCCTTTTTTGAGCAAGCTTTTCATCTCTATTCTTCATGATAACCAAGTAACCCTTTCTGGTTTCACTTTCATAGTATCCACAGCCATCATATAATATGCCACTATAATTCCAAATTTTGGTGAACAATGGTACAAGGAAAAATGCATGGAGAGTCATTTCTAAGACCCATATATCAAGCTAAGGTACAAGAATGAAAGAAAAATATTCTTTCCTTTCTCTTACCTCCTAGATAGGTATGCCCCCATGATGAATATCATCATGAAGTAATTTTCTTGTGAAGTAAGTTTCTATAGAATCTAAACCTACCATATCAGGTTATTAATGCACTTCACAAGGGTCAAAATGCTCAACATACCTTATTTTCTCTTCAGGGACATTGAAAATATGGCATACATTCTTCAAAAGAGATATTGTGACCACCAAATGAGAAGTATTTTTCACCACTCTCTCATAAATATCATTGTCCTCCATCACCTTGATCAATGGAACATCTCATGGGACACTTTCATAGATAATGACATCTTCACTGCTCCACCAATTCAACATACTCAAATTGTGCCTCCACCATCTTAGCCCACAGTACCTACTTCTTCATCATCTCAAACTACTTCACCCATTTCCCCACCATCATCACCATTTCACACTCAGATTGGGTCATCTAGCGTGGTTAATATCAGTGAGATTCAAAATACCAAAGTGACTGAGATAGAGACATTGGAAAAAACATATCAGAGAGGTCATAGGAAAGTGTTTAATCCACAGATTGTGGAAGGGTCCTTGCCTTCTTCATCGGAAAATAAGGAAGACAAAGGAAAGAAAAAGATGACAGAGGCAGATATACAGGAAGATATTAGGCATGAGGAGGGAAATCTTCATGAGACAGAAATGGAGTTTGACCTTGTTGACTTGAATCAGCAAGATGATTATGATATTAGTAGCATAGTCATCAAGTAAAAAGAAGCCAAGATTAAATATCTACAAACTAATATTGATAGATCTAAATTGTTCATTATCTTTCTTGAGCAGAAGAACCAACAACTAAAGACAAAATGCTTCATTGATGAAGTGAAATTCGTAAAAGCGCAAAGAGAGGCAGAAAAAGCTAAAGTCTTGCTTGAAGAGACACTAGAAAAATGTGGTGTGCTAGATGAACCAGAAGAACAAGAACCAAAAATAAGTCCCGGAACTAGAGGTTAGAAGAGAGCCCTGGAGCTAGAAAGGCAGAAAGAAAGATAACTAGCAGATGAGCTTACTGTTAATGAATAATTTGCAATGGTAATCAATGAGAACTGGGAGCGATGTATTCATAGGGAAAACCAACATCTTAAGAAGCTCTTCGAGAAAGAAAACAAGTATACTGATATTCAAAGAAGGATGGCAAAGCACTATGCCAAGAAAAAGAAATTTGCAAGGTCAAAACTTAAACAAGCCAATGAAAAAATTGAAACCTTGACCATGCAAGAAGAGAAAAGAAGGCTTGATATCCTTGTTGAAGCCTAACTCCATGCCTAATCCTCATCATCAGCCAACATTAAACAAATTTTGGCAAGTTTTGATACATTTTTGTAAATCTTTGAAGTTTTTCTGCATTCCTTGACAGTCATGTGACAGTTGGAGTGTCAAGCGCGTACCGCCCTAGGCATTGTGAACCTGTTTGAGGCATCTTTTGGTCAAAAATATACCAAAATGGGATTTAGAACAAAGAAAATATGCAATAAAACCACTTTTCTAGCCTTGTTTGGTCAAACTGGTAGGTGAAAAAGTAAAAAAAACCTTCAAAAAATCACAGTTCTGCCTCCTTTTCCGCCTTGGCACTGCGCATAGAGAATTCTTGGGAGAATCAATTTTTGGGAGATAAAATCAAGTAAAATATTAAAATCAAGCATGGATTTGGAAAGTAGACTGGATAAGATTTCCAATGAGCTATCCTGAGCTCATTTTGGACATATGGAACCCCCTCAAAGCTTAGTTGCAAGATGGCACTGCACACCTAACATGGCGTTGTGCACCTGACATGATGCTGTGCACCTGACCAATGTCTAATTTTTCTGATTTTTCACTGCAATTTTGATTTTTGCCTTGAGAAATAATGTATTTACTGATGTAATTGATGAATTAAATTTAATTATGATGTTTTTACACTTACCTAGGGTAAATACATTTGGTGAAAAGTTTTGATGACATGTAATGAATCAGTTTGCAAAAAGTGAGGGATGAATGATTTTGACCTCCCTACACTCTAGGTAAACTGCTCCTCCTCTCATGGATTCGACCCCTAAGGCTGGGAGGAGTTTTTTTGAGCTCTATATCATGTACTTTTTGACTCGTTTCACAGGTTGGATGTTGATGCATTGATCAGAGACTCTAGTGTAATCATTTTTGGCAGGAAATTAATGAAAAGGTTGCAGCTATTTCTTTAGGATACCTGTGGTATTGGAATTTAGAATTGTTCTTCTTATGTATCATTATGTATTAATGTTTTGTTTCATGATCAATTTCATTTCTATGATATGTCGGTTTTGAAGTTGATAAACAGACTACATCTCTCATGCTTTCTTTTGGAAAAACCTTCATAGTTTGTCCATCTTATTCAGTTTACAAAGAATTAATGCTTAGCCTTGCTCTTTCTAACACCTCACCTATCTGATCCATCCCACTCAAGAAACCCTAAAGTGTTAGGTTTTCTACCTACCATGCCCCATTGAATCTCTGCAACCCTAAATCCTATTTGCCCTGACCTAGCCTCTTTGACCTAATTCACCCATCCAGCAACCCCAATTCAACCAAATCAAACCCTTGTACTTATACCTAGCCTAAAACATTGATCTGAAAATGGAAGTATTTGTAAAAGATGTGCAAAGTATCCATTTCCATTTAATTAAGTGTGAAAAATATTCTCCATGTCTTGCAAGTCAAACAAAGTGTTTTTGATAAGGTTTCTGAGTCTTATGTGTTAAGGAATGTTAATTAAATTTATTGTTTAACATCTTAAATTAGAAATACATAGTAGATAAACTTCACCATAACATCACACAGCAACATGATGAGGCAGTTCACCCCTCCTAGGCTACATCTGTCAGGTCCAAGGCTCCCAATGGGCACGTCCTTGCTCTATTAAGTTTCTAAAAATGGTTATACAGAGAAAAATATGCCTAAACAAGCAAAACTAGCTATGAAATTGACTTCAGAAAACATAAATAAGCTAAAAATGGCTTTTGTTTCACCTTAGACAGTGAAGTACAACCCAAAACAGCTCCATTTCCCTGATGGCCCTGATGGCTCTCCAAGCTTCCCTAAAGAAAAAATGGTTGTAGAACACCTATGTTCACTCTGAAACCTATCCCAAACTCTCCAGAATGCTGAAGAAAGCCACAATTGACCAATTTTTTTTCCAAATTGGATCAATATTGAGAAATTTATGATGAAAGAAAATTTCTACCCAATGTCAATTGAAAACCCCACTAAATGTGGGCTAACTGCAGTTAACCGCGCTAAAAATGGCCAAAGGAAAAAAATGGCAGAACCAGTGCCAAGCTTGGCGGAACCACTGACAGTTAAATTAAATGTTTTATGGTGCGGTCACATTTCATTTTCCATCGAGACCACCAGATTAACTGCGGTCCAACAGTTTTGAAACAGTGGAATTAAATGGACTCTGCTTTGTCATGGTCACATTACACGTAATATGGTTTAATTAACCGTATGCTCCACTGTTTAAGGCCTTAAGCCAATGTTCTCGGCCCAGAGTCATATGTATTAGGGGGTTGGCCCCCTTTGCCGCCCAACCACTTTTTGTTTAAACTTCAAATATGCGTGGTTCCCATTGAATGTTTTTTTTTTCTAAGTAAACTTAATCTATTTATCAGAAAAAAATATATACATCAGGAGTATTCCAGAGCCAGGCCCGAGTTCGAGTCCTGTTTGAACAAAAAATCAGAGATGAGCACTGCCCTCCACAAGGGAAACCAGTGCTGAAAAGTTTTCCAACAAAATCCCACGCAGGGGATGCTAATAGTTCGGAAAATATGAGGCCTACTAGATAGAGCCGAGAACTTAAAAACAAACATGCACATTTTCATATTAATAGACTGAGCCATAGCAAAAAACCAGGAAAGAAGGGAGGCGCTACTCGTCCGGTGCTTCCTCAACGACCCTGCACCAGAGTTCATCTGGTTTGCCATCGGTTGTGTACAGGTCCTCAGTAGAATGAATAACCTTCTCAGCTGCAGGAAGCCGCTTCACCTCGCTCGCTTGCATTGGTTGCTGCGCGTTCTCAGTTCCCTGGTCCTGACTTTCACTGTGCTTCCCTTTTTGATCAACACCATTGTCAATATCCATATCATTCGGCTCCAGACTAGGCCGAGCATCCTCACTTAGTCTGGCGCCCTCCTGGTTGATATTCATCTCCACATCCTACAAAATCACATCGCCCGTGCTATGCCTCAGAGCATGCATAGCCCCACTACTCCCAGCCCGACCTTCAGAATTAGGAAACACCTCCGGAGGGAATTTGCGAAAGACAATTGTCACAGAGGCGGTGACTCTTGGGCAGTTGAGCACACTGTTTAATGAGAAGTGTCGCATTTGGGAGTGAGCAAAAGACTGTGGGGGAGTGGGGGAGCGAAAGCTTCGCCCAGAACGAAGAATTCGTCCCCTGGAAACTCTGGAAGGGCTGTTAGAAGTAGGAGAGGCCGCATCAGAAGTGTTGGAGGAAGTGGGTGAGCGTCTTATCTGCTGCCGAGAGGAGCCTCGTCTGCATCTCATCCGGTGTCTGAGGCGCAGCATGCTCTCAGTCGAAACAGAAGCCCAGGGAAAATTCGGGATTAGGACAGAAGCACGAGAAGAATGTCGGAGCGGGAGCAGGACAGAGACACTGGCTAAATGTGCGGTCCAATTCACCGAGGCACGCATACAATTTCCAGCTATAGAGAAATGTAAATTATCACTGAGCTCTAAACAGCAATGTAGCTTGGTGCGTTTACCTGTCACAGTACGCTCGGAAGAGAGCCAAATGTCGGGAGAGCAGCAAAATGAAATAGGCCTGGGAAGACTGTTGGAATAATGCTCGTTCGCCATCCTGTAAACAAATAAACCAGTTCTACTGCAGACCTTTAGCATTAACCCCTCATAAATTTTATTAATCTCCATGACCAGATCGCAGCGTGTGGAGTGATCTTGTATTCTTGTAGCTGGGTTGTGATGCGAGCCGGGCTGTAAATGCCATAAATGTCGCGCGCTCCTATGAATGCGCCGAAGGACACTTGCTGGTCTGGTTGGCATATGGCTTGCCATAATGCTGCCAGACCATCTAATCACCATGTATCCCCTCTTAAACACCCGCATCCGGGTTTGCTGCATCTCTTTGGACCAACATTTGGCATTCCTGTCTTTGATCATCATTTTGAAGTATTTCCAGAGTCCCAGTACGAAGGTTATGTTCGATGTCAACTACCACATTGGCCAGGAAATCAGCTACCTTGTTGCTCTCCCTTCTCACGTGTTTGAAGATGAGAGCTCTGTTATTGATGAGCCAATCCTCAAAGCATGTCAGACGAGCCTCAAGTATCCAGCTGTGGGTAATTTTCTGTGCGTGAGCCCCATTGAGGAGCTGCTTGGCAAGGTTGATGAGAATTTTTGAATCCCCTTCAATCTCCAGCGGATGAAGCCTTAATTGATGAGAAAGGAGAAGACCCTGCCAGAGGCCTTCCAACTCTGCCGAATTTTTAGTGTCCCAGCCGAGATTCCCCATGTAGATAGCAGTAGGATTGCCTTCGTGATCTCTGATTATGCCCCCGAAACCAGCTTTGCCTGGATTCCCCTTAGAAGCTCCATCAAAATTAAGTTTGAAGGTGTTCTCAGGAGGGGGGATCCAAAGCCCTTTGTGGTGATTAGTTTTGGGGGAGTTTCGCACTGGCAATCGAGGGTGAAGATGAAGTCTCCAGTTGTCCCAGATCTCTTTTTCATTTGCCAGAGTTGGGAAGTCACTAGTGTCCCAGGAGTACAAATTTAAGGACTCAGTCAGATTGTGATAGAAATTCCTCCAGATAATGTCCAGAGGTGTTGTCTTATCCCTGAAGATACGTTTATTTCTTTCCTTCCAAATGGTCCATAATAATAAACCCAGGATGAAGCTACAGAGTTGGTTAAGGATTGCGCTGTCATAGGGGTTCTGATGCCATTCTATAATGGTGTTGACAATATCTTCAGAGGGTCTGCATTTTCGTTGGCATCTAAAGCTGACCTTTTCCCACATGTGGTGTGCTAGAGAGCAATCATTCATTAGGTGCTTCTGTGTTTCCTCATGAGCAAAGCAATTGGGGCAGATGGAGGGACCATGAAAGCTGCGCTTTATTAAGTTGTCCCAAGTGAGAATTTTTTGATGCCCGAAAAGCCATAGGAAGACAGAGACTTTGGGCCAGATTCTTGGGCTCCATATTTTTTTCCATAGGGGGTCTTTAGGCCTCGGATCCTGAATGAGGATTTTGTAAGCTTCCTGGGAGGAGAAGAAGCCCTTTGGCATGTAACCCCATCTTAGAATGTCCTGGTTGTGCGAAACTCTAGTTCATCTTTTTTTGAGCTCAGAATTTAGTGCGTCCTGACTCTGTTCCTCTATGTTCCCTGTAATCCTGTCAGTCGGTTTCCATTGTCTATACCCATGTATAGCGTTGGCTTCCCAATGTTGGTGCACCGTTTTTAGTCTCTGTCTATCCCAGTCTGGTCCTAGAGGCGGTCTGTATGTGTTGGTAATATTTGGAAATTGATCCCAAGCATCTGTCCAGAATCTGGTTGTTCTTCCATTCCTCAGTTCCCAGAAGCTATGTTGTTGGATCAACAGATAGTGTTGTTTTGCTGCATTCCACATTAGTGAACCTTTCTCCGTAGGGGTGAGTCTGATAAGTTCTTCCTGAGGTCTTTGGTTGGCGTATTTGGCTGTCCATATAATTGCCCAAGGTTTGTTGGGGACAGTGAGCCAGCTCCACCAGATTTTTGCCCCCATAACTGCATTGCAGTGAGAAGGATCCTGTAATCCTAGTCCTCCTTGATCCTTAGGCGTACATACCAGAGACCATTTGACCAAAGCCCATTTGTGATGTGTACCTTTGGATCCCTATAAGAAATTCTGTTGTAGTGCCTTTATCCTTTTTAGAACCCACTTGGGTGCTGCCAAGATAGAGAATAGGTAGAGAGGCATGGCCTGTAGCACCGACTTGATGAGAATCACTCTGCTTGCTATATTCAGAGTCCTGTGAGTCCAGGAAGAGAGGCATGTTTCGATTTTATCAAGGATCTCACGCCAAGAGGCATGTTTTAAGGCTGAGGCAATGAGAGGGGCGCCTAAGTATTTCGAAGGGAGGGTGGCAATGGAGAAGCCAAGGATACGGGCGATAGCTCTTTGGGTGATGGGAGGGGTATGGAAGAAAAAAAGCTGGGATTTGGCAGTGTTGATGCATGCACCCGAGGGTTTTGAAAAGTCATTCAACAGGGTATTGAGTCTGGAGGCTTCATGCACTGAAGGGTAGCCAAATACCATATTTTCATCCACAAATTGTTGATGGGTTATGGTGGGGGAATGGTGGACGGAGAGTCCTCGGATCTGCTGGGAATGAAGGGCGTTTTTGAGGTGGCGCCCCAGACCTTCTGCCATTAAGATAAAGAGGAAAGGGGACAGGGGGTCCCCTTGTCTGATCCCTCTTGAGGGAGAGAAGGGACGCGAGGGAATGCCATTAATGAGGATGGAGAAGAAGGAGGAGGATATTAGATTATGAACCCAACGGATCCAAGTAGGAGAAAAACCAAAAGCAAATAACACTTTCTGGATATACACCCAGCTTAATCTATCAAAAGCTTTTGAGAGGTCAATCTTGAGGATCATACCTGCTTGTTTTGTCTCCTTGAGGGAGTGAATAACTTCATGAGTGAGGATGATACCATCCAAAATCTGCCTGCCTTCAACATAACCAGCTTGCTCGGGCGAGATGAGGAGAGGCAAAAGCGGTTTAAGTCTGTTGGGAATGACTTTTGAAATGATCTTGTAGATGACAGTGCATAAGGCAATAGGTCGGAATTTTTCCGGCGTGCAGGGAGCTTCTTCTTTAGGGATTAAAGCTATGAATGTAGCATTCAAAGAGGGAAGGAGCCAATGCATTGTGCGTGATTCTTCCACCACCATCCAGACCTCTTCTTTTATCAGATCCCAAAATTTGTGAAAGAAAGTGGTGGTGAAACCATCCAGCCCCGAGGCCTTTCCTTCTTTGAGATGTTTCATGGCTGTGTCTACCTCTAGACTCGAGACAGGGCAGAGAAGGAGTTGGTTAAGAACCATTGCTTAGGCAGATTTTTCGGGCGCTTGTGCTTGTGGCAGTGAGGTCTGGGGTTCGAACCTCGCAGACTCATAAAAAATTTCATACAGCACATAGACTCTAGCCTGGGGCCACGTGGCACCCTTTGATTGGCCGAAATCCCAAAAAGTCAAACCTTCAACCAATCATAGAATTCCATTTTTCCATCCTTCATTTGCCCAAATGGAATATTTCAAGGAATATTTAGAGGAATATCCCTTGGAATATTCTTTTTTTAATAATTCCAAAGTCAAAGGTCAACTTTGGTCAACTAGATTTTTGAAGGATACTGAAAACTTCAAACCTGCATAACTTTCACGTATGACGTCGGATTTGAGTCCCGTTCATAGTGCCAGAATCGAAGAAATGAGGCCTTTTTGATCATTTAGGTTGCAACCCTTCTAATCGTTTCAATTTTTTAGCATTTTTTCAACTTGGACCTAAGCTCCTGATCACACCTCCCAAATGAGAAGCTTTTGGACCCCAAAAGCTCTCTGAATTACAGAAAATGATCTGTACAGCAACTAAGAGTACTGCACCATCTTCTCTTCAGCCTCAAAACACTTGCCCTGCATGGCTAATGAATTTGAACCACAACTAGAAAGAAATTCACACTTCCCTTCCTTGATGCTTATCATCCTATCAAGACCTACCTTTCTTACACTCACTCTGAAAATTTCTAGGGAGAAATTTGCAGAAGGAATCTGAACATCGCTGCCTTGATACATGATCCAAGGTGGCTCAAACATAAGTCATGCAACATGTGACATCAACAACAAGTCAACATGAAATGTGATATACAATTGACACAAAATCAATGTAAAAAGTGTGCAACACAATCGACACAAGTCGACAAACATGTGTGACACAATCGACACAAGTCGATAAACAACATGATACATCTTGAAAATCACATGTGCATGTATCAATGTACAATGAAGTTATTTACAGTTCGATATTTACACATACAAATTCCATGCATATGTACACCTTCAACTCTTCCTTTCAAGTACCAACAAGTACATAATCCCAAAAACATGTGGGTGACTAAAGAGCTGAAATAAAAAATATTTCTGCAATATAAGTGAGTATCATACTCATCTTTTACAGCTCCATGGTGAAATTTTGCAACAACAAAGAAATTCCTTCAACTGAACCACATTTATATGCAATCTTGCATCAAAATTTTCAACAAAAATACATGCATACAACCGAAATGTGCATGTACAAAGGAGTATTTCTTACTGTATTAAGAAGTCCATCCACTTATTTCCAAGCCACCTCCATGGTGAATTTTGCGGCTGCAACACTTCTTAATGTGAATCTTCCATTTTCACATCGATAATGGAATCCATAGTTCCACTTGTGCCAATCTTTTTTTCCTCTTGTTGCATGTGCTTTGGACGACTAGTTGGATGCAAAGTCCAACAATGAGAGACATCATGTCCCTTCTTTTGGCAATATGTGAAAAAAATATGCACCTTCTTTGAAAGTTGTCTTTTTCTCATCTGCTTCCTGTATGCTTTCTTCTTCATCCAGCATCTCGAAACATGATGGTTAAATTGACCACAAAATGTATAGAAAAACTTTCTTCCATTAAGCATGTAAAATTATCATGCTTTGCAGAAACACAATCAAATTGATCATGAGAAGATTTATACCTCTTGTG
Source organism: Pinus albicaulis (assembly GCA_034641835.2). Classification (NCBI taxonomy): domain Eukaryota; kingdom Viridiplantae; phylum Streptophyta; class Pinopsida; order Pinales; family Pinaceae; genus Pinus; species Pinus albicaulis. Next base: position 252,539,852 of record CM076574.1, on the reverse strand, counting down.
TTGCTTTGAATGTTCATCCTTTTTGTATTCATGAGAAGATGAACTAGTAGAGGCTACAGCTTTCATTTTATGACTAGCGTCACCATTTTTGTCTTGAAAAATGTCTGAACTTGCATGCTCGCCATAAGCTACATGCCTACCCACTTCTTGCTGCAACAAAGGCTTAAAGAAATGGAAATCATCTTTGAAACAAATTTTACATATTTGCATCTTAGAACTTCGAATAAAGGTTCTCTTTAAATTAGCATCACATGCCTTCAAATATTTGGAATCTTCGCCATTAAACTACACATAACCAAGACCAAGATTCTTGGGTCATTCCTGAACAAGAACAGGTTCAACCATGCCTTGTGCATGCTTACCTAACCCCTTGCCTTCATAGCCCATTTTAATCATTAATTTGGACCCTATTCCCTTTGTATGTTTTTTGAAAGAACCAACACACCTTTCTAATGAGGAAAATGAAGACAAGTTAGAATGGATTACCTCTTCCTCATGCATTTTCTTGGTCAAATCCTCTTGGGCTTGATGGAGTTGCCTCTCCATATCATGAAATTTTTGAAGAATCTCTTCCTTCTCTTCCTTCATGGCAAACAACTATTCACAAAGTTCAGTACTTTCTCTTTTGTCCTCAAACAAAGTCTGTACCATATCCTTCAATATAATAAAGTCATGCTTCATATCATCATTGAAGAATCTTGTGAAGGAGGAAACTTCACTTATATAAGTTTTCATTATGATGTTAATGAAAAAATTAACTTCAACAAAGTTCTCAAAGATTTTCAAAACAAATGACAAATTTTTTTTAACCAAATGGTTGTAAAGACTAACTCTTATTCAAGCAGCCAAACAACAACAAACTCCAAAAGCTTCTTAACAACAATCGTCAAGAGGGTCTGTGTTCCAATGGAGACCTTAAGGTACTTTGGGGTAAGGAAGAAGCCTTCAGCCTACTTCCTTTTTTGTTCTCTCCAAGACTTAGCTAATCAGTAGCTATCCCTAAAACTCAAGCAAACTCAAACCACAATAAGTTTGCAAACAGTAAAACAGTCAATCTTTTACACTGTTTAAACACATTTTCTTGAAAAATTTTATGGCTACTTCTTATCTCTTAAAATTCAACCAAGTAAGCTTGAGAAACCTACAAAAAATTCTGCCCCAAAATGGCTAAACATTGCTTGCAAGGGTTCTAATGCAGCCGTTTAAACAAATTCTTTTGTACAATAACAATACAGAGAGAAACTGTTAAGTCCCTATATTACTAGTATAGTCCCTTATTATTGTTAGTGTAACCCCCATATTGTTATTATTGTACCCCTGTAACCCCCATATCGTTATTATTGTGCCTTAAATTATTATTGTTAGGTCGGCTAGGATTACATTGTGGCCCCACTAAGATTACATTGTGGGCCCATGGACTCCTATATATAGAAAGGAGGTTTTGTAATTTGTATCATCCAAGAATTGTTCATTCATGTAATGTATTGGATATTTCCCCAATGAAGTGGCTTATTTCTAAGGCATTGATATATCTTTTCTTCTATTTTTGGAGCTGGTTTCAAAACATTTGGTATCAGAGCTTTGGATTCTAGGGTTTTTGCTACTCTAAACAGGTCATTGTGGCATGTTCGCTATAAAAAAATCTCTACGATGTTTCAGAAGCTGAAATTTATAGAGTGTGAAGCTGAAATCCTAAGGAACATTGTCGCAAAATTTCAGATCTTGGTTCGCAATATTTTCGGAGATATGATCTGTGGAACTTAGGGCTTTTTGAAGGCTCCTGAATTTAACCTAAAGAGGTCATCTCGGAATTTTCACTATAACTTTTTTTCTACGAAGATTCAGAAGCTAAAATTTTCAGAGAGCGAAGATGCAATCCTGAGGAACATCGTCAAAAAATTTCAGAGCTTGGTTCAGAACATGTTCGGAGATAGGATTTGTGGAATTTAGGTATTTTTCAGGCTCCCGAATTTCATCTCAAAGAGGTTATCGTGGGAAAATCTTCATAACTCTCTCTCTGAGCATCGGATTGAAATTCTGTAAAAGGTGGAAGCAAGTATATGGACTGTAGTTTTCTTTATATCAATTTCAGAGCCAAAGGAGGAAACAGTGACACGTGGAAAGTCGTACAAGTTAGCTCTACTGAACCAATCCATAATTGGGTCATTTTGAGAGATTCAACATAACTTTTCCTTGAAGAATCCAAATCAGGTCAGACCTATGACATTTGAAAGAAGCTTCAGGGGCTACTACAAGGCCAAATTTTAGATATTTAGGATCTGCAGTTATAGAGATAATTCAATTTCAATATAGAGCTCTGCAAAAGCAAGTAAAAGGTGTGTATATATATTTTTTTCCCAAATTGCATAACTCTTGTTTGAAGAATCAGGTTGAATTGATTCCAAGGGCATATTGTAGAATATATATCAGTATTGGTTTCTAAAATGGCCCCTAAAAAGAATTCAACACCCATTAAGCCTTTAGAAGGCTCTAATATGACTCATGAAGATGAAGAATGGCAACATGACATATCAAAATTACAAGAGCAGGTGCAATAAATTTCGCTCTCGCAAAGAGCACAAAAAAATGACATGGAAGTTTTGAAGAAAAGCATGGAAACTAAGATGGATGGTTTGAAGAAATGCATGGAATCTAAGTTAGATGGCATGGAAGTTGGCATGGAATCTAAGATGGATGACATGGAATCTAAGATCGATGAAAAAATGGAAAACATGAATAATGATCTAAAAACAGACATGGAAGGTTTGACAAAGTTGATACAAGAAATGTTTCCTAATGGTTAAAAGATAGTAGAGTAAACTCATGATGAGAACAAAATAAATGTTAATCATGATTTCATAAACTCTATTGTTGGCGGGAAGAACCACCATATTCCAAAAATGGATATGAGGAAGTTTGATGGAAAGGATCCTGTAACATGGGTACTACAGATGGAGCAATATTTTGATCTCAATAATGTACAAAACACACAAAAGGTACACATTACAACTTTACATTTAGAACAAAATACATTTGTATGGTATCGATGGCTTTGCTCCCGTAAAAAAATTGTCACTTGGTCAATTTTTACGGAGGAAATGATAGCACATTATTAGGATACAAAGAGAAACACCTTCTTTAGCCAATTGATAAATCTCAAACAAAAGGGTTTAGTGGGGCATCACATTAAGGACTTCCAAAAATTGAATATAAGGGTAACTGATATTCCAGAGGAACACAGGATTGATCTCTTCATAGGCACTTTAAAGGATAACATCCAACATGAAGTTCGCGTTTTGGAACCTGATTCATTGGAGAAGGCATTCAGGTTGGCAAGAAAAGGTGAATGTAAAATTATGGCGACAAGGAAGCCTACCACTCAATTCTATAAAGAAGGAAGTGTTGCTACGCCTAGATTTCCACAACCTACAAGTTTGACACCACAACAATTGGAAGAAAAAAGAGCAAAAGGGCTTTGCTACAGTTGTGATAGCAAATACACTAAAGGTCATAAGTGTGCTGAGAAGAAATTATTTACATAGATTGTGAAGAGGAAGAAGAAAATGAACAAGAAGAGGATATACACCAGGAACCAACCCAAGAAGAGGAAGAAATGAGTCCGACCATATCGTGTAATGCATTGGAAAGAATTACCACTCCTCAAACTCTCAAGATAGAAGGACATATCAAGAAGAAAAAGGTAATAGTGTTGATTGATTAAGGTAGTACCCATAATTTTATTCATTGTAAGGTAGCCAAGGAATTGAATTGTTTCCTATACCCAGCACCAGAATGTCAAGTGATGGTTGCAAATGGAGGAACTATAAATTTCTCTAGAAAATGCCATAATATCAAGCTAACCATGGGGGAATATGTATTGAATAGTCCAATGCTTTCCATTCCTATGGGAGGTGGTGATGTTGTACTAGGAGTATAATGGTTACAATCTTTGGGGACGGTAGCTTTTAATTTTCAAGAACTTTTCTTGAAATTTTTTTCAGAAGGAAAGGAATTCGAATTACGGGGTATTGCAGGGAAGCCAGGAAATATAATAAGCTCTAATTTCATGACAAATATTCTAAAGAAATAACAACGAGGCGTAATTGCACAATTATACTCACTAGAAGTTCCAACATCAAAATCATCTATTTCTGCAGATCTCGAAAAAGTCTTGGAAAATCATTCCAAGGTTTTTGAAACTCCCAAAGTACTCCCACCTATTTTTTATCATAATCATGCTATTCACTTGATTCTAGGAATTTTTCCTCCAAACATCAGGCCTTGTATATATCCTTATGTCCAAAAGAGCGAAATTGAACGTATGACTGCAAAAACGTTAGAGGCTGGTATAATTCAACCTAGTCAAAGTTCTTTCTCTGCTCCTGTAGTATTGGTATGCAAGAAGGATGGATCATGGCACATGTGTCTGGATTATAGGGAGATCAATAAGCTCACCATTAAAGATAAATTTCCCATTCCTGTGATTGTTGAATTATTGGATGAATTACATGGAGCAATTTATTTTACCAAGTTGGATCTTCGTTCAAGATATCATCAAATTAGAATGAAGACTGAAGATATTCCAAAAACAACATTTTGAACTCATGAGGGTCGTTATGAATTTTTGGTCATGCCTTTTTGGACTTACCAATGCACCTTCTACATTTCAAGGGTTGATGAATTCCATTTTCAAACCCTTCCTTAGAAAATTTGTGCTAGTATTTTTTGATGATATACTAATCTATAGCAGGTCTTGGAAGGACCATGTTCAACATGTTGAAAGGGTGCTCAAACTATTGTAGGAGAAACAATTATATGCAAAAACATCAAAATGTTTCTTTGGAGTACAAGAGGTGGAATATCTGGGTCATATTGTATCTCACGAGGGTGTTAAGGTAGACCCTAACAAAATTAAAGCCATTAAAGAATGTAAAGGCCCCACAACCATAAAGAATTTGCAAGGATTTCTTGGGTTAACATGGTATTATCACAAGTTTTTTAAGAATTATGGGAGAATAGCAGCATCTTTAACAACATTACTGAAGAAAGATGCATTTTCATGGACTCCTCAAGCAACTAAGGCCTTTGAACATATTAAAGAGTCAATGTGCCTAGCACCGATCTTAGCTACGCCAGACTTCACAAAAACCTTTATTGTGGAATGTGATGCCTCGGGAAATGGAATTGGTGTTGTTTTAATGCAATAAGGAAGACCCATTGCTTTTGAAAGTCGTCCAATCAAAGGAAAGTATTTACAGAAAGCTATTTATGAGAAGGAAATGTTAGTAATACTGCATGCACTAAATAAATGGCGAACTTACCTAATGGGAAGACACTTTAAGATAAAAAATAATCATGATAGTCTTAAATACTTTTTGGAACAAAGAATATCTTCAGAAGAGCAGCAAAAAAGGGTCACAAAGATGTTGGGTTATGACTTTGAAATAATCTACAAAAAAAGGTAGCTAAATGTTGTTGCAGATGCACTCTCAAGAAAGAATGAAGAGGTGGAAGCATTTCTTTGTGCCATTTCTATTATCCAACCAGATTGGATAACTAAAGCAAGGGATGAATGGAAGAAGGACGAAGAAATGTGGACACTCATTCAAAATTTGCAACAAGATCCTAGTACATCTGATACATTTATTTGGAAAAATTATTCCCTATGGTACAAAGATCGCTTATATCTTTGTAGGACTTCCCAACTAAAACAAAATATTCTTTTAGAATTGCACACTTCTCCTTTAGGAGCACACTCAGGATTTTTAAAACTTACCACAGAGTGAAGAAAGAATTTTTTTGGGATGGCCTTAAATTTGATATTCAAAACTTTGTGGCGAAATGTTTGATTTTCCAGTAGAATAAAGTTGAGACAATTAAGACCCCGGGTATTCTACAACCTTTATCCATTCCAAGTCAACGTTGGGAGGAGATTTCAATGGATTTTACAACAGGTTTACCTAAGTCCGAAGGAAAGAGTGTCATCATGGTGGTAGTTGATATACTTACCAATTATGCACACTTTTGTGCATTATCTCATCCATTTAAAGCAAGTACAATTGCTACTATAGTTATGGACACAATTCAAAAGCTACATGGAAACCCAAGGGTTATTGTGAGCAACAAAGATCCCATTTTTACTATAAATATTTGGACGGAGTTATTTTCTTATTTGGGTACTCAATTAGCTCATAGCTCATCTTATCATCCTCAATCCAATGGTCAAACTAAGATAGTAAATAAATGTTTGGAAGGATGTCTTCTTTGTTTTGTATTTGATAAACAAACACAATGGGTGAAGTGGTTACCTCTCGTTGAATGGTGGTATAACACTTCCTTCCATACTGCAACAAAAATGACCCCATTTATGGCACTTTATAGATATCATCCACCATCCATCACATCATCTTTAAGAAAAAAATCGAAGGTTCAAGCAGTGGAATATCACATCGAGCATCAACAAGAAGTTCCCCAGCTCTTAAAGGATAATTTGAATTTGGCACAAAATCGAATGAAACAATAGGTAGATCAGCATCGCAGCAAGAGAAGTTTTGATGTAGGAGACTGGGTATTTTTACGACTACAACCATACAAAAAAATGTCCCTCAAGAAAGCTAAGAAGGATAATAAATTATCGCCAAAGTACTATGGTCCTTACAAGGTGTTGCAAAATATTGGTACTATGGTATACAAATTGGAGCTTCTTGCTTCTTCACGGGTGCATCCATTTTTCCATGTTTCATGCTTAAAGAAGGTTATAGGTGAAAATATTTCAGTTCAAACAATATTGCCAGAACTTGATGGGGAAGGAAAAATCATATTGGAACCTGAAGCGATCATGGAAATAAGAACTCGACAGCTACGAAATCGATCAATTTCAGAGTATCTCATCAAGTGGAAGAACTTGCCCACTAAAGATTCTACATGGGACAATGAGAATTTTATACAGAAGCACCCAGATCTACTCAAGCGTTGAGGACAACACTTTTTTGAAGGAGAGGGGCATGTTAGGTCCCTATATTACTAGTATAGTCCCTTATTGTTGTTAATGTAACCCCCATATTGTTATTATTGTACCCCTTTAACCCCCATATTATTATTATTGTGCCCTTAAATTATTATTGTTAGGTCAACTAGGATTACATTGTGGCCCCACTAAGATTACATTGTGGCCCCATGGACTCCTATATATAAAAAGGAGGTTTTTTAATTTGTATCATCCAAGAATTTTTCATTCATGTAATGTATTGGAGGTTGCCCCCTCAAAGTGGCTTATTTCTAAGGCATTGATATATCTTTTCTTCTATTTTTGGAGCTGGTTTCACAACATAAACACTAGCTCTCCTAATGCTAAAAAACACTAGCTCTGATACCATCTGATCTGAAAATGGAAGTATTTGTAAATGATGTGCAAAGTATCCATTTCCATTTAATTAAGTGTGCAAAGTATTCTCCATGTCTTGCAAGTTAAACAAAGTGTTTTTGATAAGGTTTCTGAGTCTTGTGTGTGAGGGAATGTTAATTAAATTTATTGTTTAACATCTTAAATAAAAAATACACAGCAGATAAACTTCACCATAACATCACATAGCAACATGATGAGGCAGTTCACCCCTCCTGGGCTACATCTGTCGAGTCCAAGCCTCCTAATGGGCATGTCCTTGCTCTATTAAGTTGCTCAAAATGGTTATATAGAGAAAAATATGCCTAAAAAAGAAAATCAAGCTTTGAAATTGACTTCAAAAGACATAAATAAGCTAAAAATGGCTTTTGTTTACCTTAAACAATGAAGTACAGCCCAAAGCAGCTCCATTTCCCTGATGGCCCTGATGGCTCTCCAAGCTTCCCTGAAGTAAAAATGGTTGTATAACACCTCTGTTCACTTTGCAACCTGTCCCAAACTCTCCATAATGTTGAAGAAAGCCAAAATTGACCAATTTTTTTTCCAAATTGGATCAATATTGAGAAAGTTATGATGAAAACAAATTTCTCCCAATGTCAATTGAAAACCCCACTAAATGTAGGCTAATTACAGTTAACCGCGCTAAAAATGGCCAAAGGTTGAAAATGGTAGAACCGGTGCCAACCTTGGCAGAACCACTGACAATTAAATTAAATGTTTTATGGTGCGGTCACATTGCATTTTCCGTCGGGACCGCCGGATTAACCGTGATCCAACAGTTTTGAAACCGTGGCATTAAATGGACTTTGCGCTCTCATGGTCACATTACACGTAATATGGTTTTATTAACTGTATGCTCCACCGTTTAAACCCTTAAGCCAAGGTTCTCAGCCTGAATTCATATGTATTAGGGGGTTAGCCCCCTTTTCCGCCCAACAACTTTTTTTTTAAACTTCAAATATGTGTGGCTCCCATTGAATGTTAAGAAACATTGTTTAGGTGGATTGATCGGGTGCTTGTGCTTATGGTGGTGAGGTCTGAGGTTCCAACCTCACAGACTCATAAAATATTTGATACACCACATAGACTCTGGCCTGGGACCACGTGGTGGCCTCCGGGCTTGCCAAGTGGCACCCTTTGATTGACCGAAATCCCAAAAAGTCAAACCTTCAACCAATCACATAATGCCATTTTTCCATCCTTCATTCTCCCAAATGGAATATTATTTTTTTAATAATTCCAAAGTCAAAATTCGACTTTGGTCAACTAGATTTTTGAAGGATACTGAAAACTTAAAACCTGCATAAATTTCACATACGACATCGGATTTGAGTCCCATTCACGATGCCAGAATCGTAACGATGAGGCCTTTCCGATCGTTCAGGTTGCAACCAATTCTGAGTAGTTCCATTTTTTAGCATTTTTTCAACTTGGACCTGAGCTCCTGATCAAACATTAATTCATCTATCCCTCTTGGCTATGACATTGTGGAGAGATCCCTCTCCGATTTGGTAGGGCCAGATACCAAGCCAAAATATTGGTTTGTCATTACCCCTATTGGGATTTATTTTTCAGCCTTAGAGATCTAGCGAAGTGATAACACCAGCCTGGGAAGATTAAGTATGTAGACCAAAAACTTGAGGGTTATGGGTGGAAGGATCCACTTGTGCAGATTGAACAACAACCATAGAATAAATGACAAGCATATTAGGCATAGATGTAACATGTTGAACTGGTTGATATTGATACACAATCATTTACAGTTGACCAAGAAAAGTAGGCTACTATTGGCAAATAGGTATTCCAGCATACGATGGACCTAAATATGATGGAGTACTACCATATGGACCGATCATTTGTGGTCCCCCAGCATATGGAATATAGGGATATTGCACATACTGACTTTCAAATGATGGGTATCCAAAAGATATTGGATAAGATGGACGGTAATTAGATGGACCAGCCTGATAATGAGGGTCAGGTCATTCAGTACTCGTAATAGACGAACCAGATGGAATTCTAGATGATGACATGGGTGAATTCCATGGACTAGTGGAGACACCAGAGTAGGTTCCATTTAAATCCTGGTAACCCAATGGGACAGACGGACAACCATAAAGATGTTCCTCGGGTGTCGTCGAAAACATCAAAGATTAAGCAATGGTAGATGTTGTTGCAACTGTAACAGACGGTATAGTTTGGCATGTCGTCTCTAACATGATTAAATAACCCAGCAAATACTCTAAATAATCTACGGGAACTTGAGAGTGAAAAGGATAAATAGGAGAAGAGTAGGTCAAACGAGGAAAAGACTGATATAAATGAAGCCCCGACCCAAAATGAGTGGGATTTGAAAGGGTTTTCTCTTTCTGAAGTTCTTCCTCTATCAAAATCAAACTAGGTGGAAGCATTTATCGTCAGGACCGAGATAAATTTGAGGCGGTAAACTCTGTGGTAAAGAGAAAGACTCGATGGTTACAAATGGCTAAGGATCATATGGTTGCAGCAGAACAACGTCTTGTTGTTAAAATTTGGGATCAACTTCTAGTTGAACAAGTTTGGTTTTAGGATTTACCCTTTCACTGAATTTAGTTTTAGTCTCCTTAGGTAAATGTTAGGGTTCCGTCTCGACAGTATCAGATAAACCGGAATCAGTCGAAACGAATCGAGACTTAGTACTCAAAGGATCGGATGTCTCTGGTATATCAGATGATGTAGCACAAAGATTTCTAGAGGTACCGGACTCGGTAGGATGAGCGCGCCTTCTTCTACTAGGTGTAGCTTATGGTGGTAATTGAGGTTTATTCATTTTCCTACACGAACTATGGGGAAAGGGTTGATCTTCTTCCACGATTTCTGGTTGATTTTATACAAAAAAAAAAAACAAAAAGAGGGTGATGCTATGCAAAAGGTTTACCAAGCAACTGTGAGCTGCAATATACCACCTCAGTAAACCAAGGACTTATTATACGTTCAGGAAATCTCCCTGAATGTTGTGTTCAGTGTATCACAGGTACAAGGCGACCGACTCAGTTACCTATGGATGGTAAGAAACCTAACTTTTTCCTCCCAAATATACGTGAAGGTACATGGAGGCCCAATCTGTATTAGCATTGTCTAATGCGAAACTGCACAGTGAGAGAATTTTCTTATACTTTTCGTACTACAAAACTGCCTGATATACCCAAAAGTACATGGACGAGCTCCGATATACCTACGTACATGGAATGAGGTATCACACTCGAAATGTATCGCAGACAATTAATGAAAACTGCTATGTTTAACGACGTTGGAACACGTCTTCTAGCCTAGACCTATAAATGTCATCGTTAATGTTACAATGCTTCCTTAGATAAATTTAGATAAATTTTATGTTGATCTTGCTTATCAGTTTTTCTTTCAGGTTCACTGTGAGATGTATTGAACATTCCTAGAATGAAATTATAATGATATGCATTCGTTTCGAATTGATTTTTGACAATGAAAAATTAGCTACTAGGGATAGAGAAATCAGATTGTATGCAATCAACAATGAGCACATCTAAATGCAATTTTCCCCTAAACTATTCCTTAAGCAAAACTCACAATCCTTATATGCAAATGCATGATTTTCTTTTCAATTTCCTTTAGTTTTAGATGAACGAAAAAGAAACTAATGCATAAACAATCACTCAAAAAATTTAAGAGAAATGAAGACTGAAACGAGAATTCCTCTTTCTGAAAATAATGAATTGATCTAATGTAAAATTTAACTTTGGAAATATTCAACAATGATAAAGAAAACACAAATAAACTTTAATCAAACAAATCCAAAGTGAGGCAAGAAGAGTAAAGTAAAACTGGTCTCCAAAGGCAATCAATCACTCAAAACTTCAGCAAGCAAACACTGACATGAATTGGAAAAAGACAAAATAGATAGATTTTGGTTGGTCACAGGGGAAAGGCACCCCTGAGTGGGAGGCAGTGCATTGCAGAGCACTGTCCTTAGGCCAGCTATGTTATGCAGAGCATTGTGTCAAGACCAAAAGTGCGTTGGTTCCAGAGAACTCCCTGAAAAAGAAATCAAAGACACTACTTTTTCTAAGACACATTCAAATGACTGAAAATAAGCAAGTAAATTCTACTAGATGTTTATGGACAAGGAAAAAACCATCAGGGATGATCCATCAATCCCCAATGGAGTCGCCAATTTTTTTTACGGAAATATAAACCTACATATAAGTATCCTTTCCCTAAGTGTGGTGGTGCACTTAGAACAACAGAAAGGAAGATATCTGACCTTTTCCTTAAAATGAATAGATAAAAGGAGAGAAACCTAGTTGTAATTTGTTCACTTTCCCTCACCTCCCTTCATCACTTTTGTCACTCTCAATCCAACTTAACTCACTTGATTGATACCTTCCATGGAAAACAGAAGATATAAAACAACATAAAGGAAACACAATCTATTCAAGTTAAACAAATTGAATCAATTAAATTCATAAATATACATATAAACATGCATTAGGAAAGGAACAAATGTATTTATTATGAAGTATAAGGAATATTACAACTAATTGATTGATTCAATGGCACTCATCCAGATTGAATGCCATCCTCATCACATCCAGCATCAACAATCCAGCAGCATCACAGTATATACACAATACCTCCGAGAGCTGATATCTCACCAGCATAACTCTACTTAGCACAATTTCTTGCTCTCTTGTGCACTATGTTCAATTCTCTATTTATAAGTGGATGAAGGTAGTTTGATATAAATGAATCATTGAATGGATTTTCTAAAAATAGATGAAGAGGTTTCCTTGTTCATGGGAATAGGAGGATAAGAGGTTTAATGACTTCATGGGCTCCAAATTTGAGGCTATCAAATAAGGTGAAAGCTGGAGCAACTTCTAGAATTCAGTAAAGGTTGGTAAGATTCCCTAAATCCAATGAAAAATTCACTCCCAGTCAACCAACGCACTCTAAAGTGGGCCTAGATCCTCTGCAACGTAGCCTTGCATGAGATTAGATGCTTTGCAAAGCAATTACAACTGTCTAGGGGTGAATTGGTGGCTCAATGGGGTACTTCAACTGGTATATAAGCAGTGAAACTTTCATGAAGGAAGACCACAAATGTGATGACTTGTTTAGGGCATGTAGCAACCAATTTAGAGTATGATAGACCCTAATGAATATTGATATGTGTTTTGGGATGATGCCCAAATCAACCAGTAACATAGGGCTTGACATGCCCCTCCCCTTAAAATAAGTGTTTTCCTCAACACTTCACTATATATGGTTGTTTTTTTCATGAAATACTCATCTTCCAACGTCGCTTCTTCCATTGGTAGGCTCTTCCATTTGATGAGGTACTCAATAATTTCCTGATTTCTAAGTTTCTTATTCCTTGTTTGGAAAATTAATTTTTGTTTTAGTATCATTTATATTTCTTCATGAATCTATGATATAATATTTGGAACTAGGATCTTATAATCGATGAACTTTTTTAAGCAAGAAAGATGGAAGTCTAGATGTATACATGAATATGGAAGCAACTCCAATTTGTAGGCCATGCATCCAATGGCCTTTATAACACCTTAAAGGGGCCATAATACCTTGGAACTAATTTATTGTCCTTATTTTACTGCTTTAGGGAAATCTATTTATATGGTTTTAGTCTCATAAATATGCAATCCCCCACTTCAAATTCCCTTTCACTGCAATGTTGATTTCCTTGTTGTTTCATCCTATTTTTTTCCATGTCCATGTTGTCCCTTAATAGTCTGAGAACGTCTTGTTGATGTTGGATGTGGTCCTCTACTGCTTGAGCCTTTATAGTCCCTTTCAAGGGTAATATGATGGATGGAGGATGACATCCAGAAAGTGCAATAAATGGTGACATTTTTTATGAAGTGTGTAAGGATACACCGAATCACCATTCTGCCAAGGGAAACCGTTTGACCCATTTTTTCTATTTATCATATGAAAATAAAAATAGATATCCTTCTAAACATTTATTCACAATATCATTTTTACCATAATATTGAGGATGATAAGATGAGTTGTTAGCCAATTTAGCACCCAAAAATAAGATAATTCAATCCAAAAAATTCCAGTGAAAATTGGATCTCTATCACTTACAATAATATTTGGTATTCCATGTCTCTTTTGGATTGTTTCCATGAATGCTTCTGCCACAATACTTTCTTTAAGAGGATGAGAAAGAGAGAAAAAGTGGGCATACTTTTTCATCTAATCTACTACTACCATAATGACACTCTTTCCTTTAGATTTGGGTAAACATATAATAAAATCCATTGAAACTTCTTCCCAATGCTGACTTGGTATGTCAAATTACTGAAGGATGCCTGGGGTCTTGATAGTCTCTCTTTTATTCTTTTTGCATACCACACATTCTGCCACAATTTTTTGCAAATAGTCTTTAAGGAATTCCCAACAAAAATATTTCTTAATATTATGGTATGTATTCAAGGACCCTGAATGTCCTCCTATAGGAGAAGTTTGTAATTCAAATAATACCTCCTGTTTGATTTGAGAATTCTTAAATAAGTATATGTGATCTTGATACCATAGAAAATAATTTTTCCTTGTAATTTTTTCTACTGCATCAATTTCCTCCTCTATTTGTTGAATGGTCTTGCATATCTTCTTATCATGTTTCCATTCTACCCTTGATTCTTCCACCCAAACATATTATGGAATGGAAATAGCATGTAATAAACCATTCGTGTCTTTGTATTTCCTTGAGAGTGCATCTACCACAATATTTCGTTTCCACTTTTTGTATATAATTTCAAAGTCATACACCAACATATTTGCGACCCATTTTTTGTTTCTCTTTGGAAAATAGACTTTTCTCCAAAAAGTACATCGGACTATCATGATTTTATTTTACTTTGAAGTGTCTTCCTATTATGTATGGACACCATTTCTTAACTACATGTAGTATGGACAACATTTCATCTTCTTAGATGAGTCTAAGTAGGTTATTTCCTTTAATTTCACTACTTTCAAACACAATGGTCCTTTCATCTTGCATCAAAATTGAACCAATTCCATGGCCTGAGGCATCACACTCCAGAATGAATATTTTTTTGAAGTTAGGTGTCGCCAATATGGGAGTTATACACATAGCCTCTTTAAGTCCTCCAAATTTTTTGGTTGCTTCTTTAACCCAAGAAAAAACCTCCTTCAATGATTTTGTTAAGGTGTTGTTATTTCACCACAATTCTTGGTAAATTTGCAATAATATCCTGTTCATTTTAAGAATCCTCTAAGTTTCTTCAAGGAATTAGGGATTTTCCACTCCATCATAACTTTGATTTTTTAGGATCCACCTTTACACCATCGTGTGATACAATATGACCCAAATATTACACTTCTTAAAACCCAAAGGCACACTTGGAAGGCTTTGCATATGGTTGTTTCTCTTCCCATAATGTCAATAACCTGTCAACATGTTGTACATGCTCTTCCCAAGATTTGTTGTAAATTAGTGTGTCATAAAAAAATACTAGCAGAAATTCTCAAAGGGTTTGAAAATAGAATTCATCAAGCTTTGAAATTTGAAGGTGTGTTTGTAATTCAAAGTCGAGCATAATAAAAAACTAATCACGACCTTCATGTGTTGTAAAGGTTTTTTTGGGAATGTCTTCTTACCTCATTCTAATTTGATGATATCCAGAACGAATATCCAACTTACTAAAGAAAATTTCTCCATGAAATTCATCTAACAATTCATTAATGACAGGAATAGGAAACTTATCTTTGATTCTCATTTTGTCGACTTGTTTGTAGTCTGGACTCATATACCACGAACCATCCTTTTTTATAGCCATCACCACTGGTGAAGAGATATCCCTCTATGTAGGTTTAATTATTCTCACTTCTAACATTTCTTTAACCATACATTAAATCTCACACTTTTGTGCTTGTGGATATTTGTAAGGTCTAATGTTAGGTGGTACACTTCTAGGCTGCAAATGAATAACATGGTCATGATCTCAGATAAGTGGAAGACCCTTAGGCATTTATCTAAATACCTTAGCATGATTTTTGATAACTTTTTCAAGATACAACCAAGTAGAGGATATTGATGTTTGAACATATAATGAACGTAATTGTCAAACTATACCATGGTGTCCCATTTTTTAGCAATTTTGTCTTTCTATTAGAGATTATCACTTTACCAGGTTTCCCTTTGATACCTCTAAGTTTTCCTTAAGAGAAAAATATTATAAATGGATCTTGGAAATTAATGGAAATTGTTCATAATTAGTATTGTTATAGGCCATTTTTTCACATTTGGTCAATAGGCCTACAAACTGGATCAATCAAAATTCGTGAACATGTTGTCATCATCCCTTCACAAATCCCTAAGTATGCATTTTCCAAGATATTATGAATGGATCTTGGAAATTAATGGAAATTGTTCACAATTACTATTGTTATAGGCCATTTTTTCACATTTGGTCAATAGGCCTACAAACTGGATCAATCAAAATTCGTGAACATGTTGTCATCATCCCTTCACAAAGCCCTAAGTATGCCTTTTCCAAAAATTCTGAGTTTCTGGGAATAATTGCTCAAAATCAATGTTTTTAGCCCCAATTCACCCTACCCATTTAGTCATCATCATTCAATGTCGGTTTCTCCCTTCTACACCAGTGTTGGCCAACACTAGTTTCCCCCTTTTGCAGGTGCTTTGATTCCAGGAATTCGGGAAAATTAAAAAGAACTATGAAGCTTCCTCTTCTAAAAGCTTCTAGGGCTTGTTTTAACCATTCACCATGGATAAGAGCTAGAGTCATATCTAATCCTACCTTAGATACTTCACCTCCTATATCTTGAGTTCATCCTCCCATCATATGTGGATCTCAAGCCCATAATGGAAAATCCTGAACTAACCCTTATCCTATAAATTTACTACCATACAGAGCATTAGGGTTGGATTTTGGATATTGATCATGCCCTTATGCTATTTCCTTGAATCTAAAGGAATCATCATCTTCATGTATTAGGGTTGATATTAAGGTGTGCTTTGTCATAATTTTTATCACTGGAAAATCGAAAAAGAAAAATGACATTATTAAATGTCAAGAAAAAGGATTTACAGGGTTGAGAAACATTAGAGAATATAAAAATTTTAAAATATCTAAGTTCAAAAGGCAAAATGTCAAATTGTGCACTAAAGACACATGCAAAATGTATTTTTCATGCATTTTTCTTCGATATGCATGTTGGTCTACGCGAATTTGCCTCAAAAAGTTGTGTGGTCCTAGGAGTGGTGGAAGTCATCATCCAGGACCACTTGACACACTTTAGGAAAAATTGTAAGTGGCCCATTATCCGCACATCATTTTCTTTTCGCAAAGAACAATCAAAACATAGTTTAAATAGGGGGACATGTAAAGGATCACCACATATCCACATCTTAAAAAAAAAATTGATTGTTCACTTTCTCACACACATTGCCACACCATAAGCAAAGTAATCCAACTTAAAACTAACCATAAGTGAAATCATTAAATCTCCCCACAAGGGCCACAATAAAATTAATATTTTAGGTTAGGACCATGGGGGTAGGCATCCAATAAGCTGCCATAGTCAGGTCACATCTTGAAACATAGAAGTTTATTTTATAGGTAGCTTTAAAACCATCTATCTGCCCATGGAAAATAAAACCCGAGCTCCACAGAGACCCGATTCAGAGGGGGTTAAGCTGTAATATCCCAAAATGGAATAATGCATTTATACACAAACACAATATTTGTAACACAGAAAATTTACATGTAATTTTATGATCAACACAGATATAGACAAAATAGCTGAGCCATTTTATTCATTGGAGATGATTCAGTTACAACATCGTACACAAATAAGGTACTCTAGCCAAAGATATGGCCTAGAATTACCCTGCAAACATGCTACAACAAGCACTGGGCAACTGGAGAGTTATTAGAGAAAATACTCTGTTGTCCCTTCAGTAGATGATTTAAATATAACATCTGGCTGAAAATATGGAGCTCCGATGATGCCAAGATTCTAGATCTGGGCTTTATGATGGCAACCCAAGATAACCCAAAAAGGATTTCTTAGATCTATCAATCTAAGAAAATCACCCTCTTAGGGTTCGATCCCTGGTCTGTTGGGTTATGCAGATCTAAAGCTAGATCTGACAAATAGATGGCTGCAATATGTCACAAGATCATATCTAAGCTTGAAGGTTTGATCCCTTCACTAGATCCTCAAGCTAGAAGCTCAAGATCTAGCTCCTCAATACTCCTCTGAAGGTTGCAGCTGCTGCTACACAACTGCTCATAAAAAATGCATTGTAAAGGAATGAGGCTCTCTAGCCTGCTGAAAAATATGGATATGAAGCTCAAGACTGATGGAAATAATTCATACAATGTGAAGGAATGGTCCTCCACTAGATTACTAATTGAAATGCTAGCAACTTCCCTTCTCCCTTGGATCTTCAAGAATGGACTATGCAATTCCCGATGGAAGTGTTGGTGCTGGGTGATGAATAATAGTTGGCCTAATTCCTAATATAGATCTGAAGCACTGGAAGGTTGATCTTGAAGCTCAAGGTGATAGGATCAATCCTTCACTGGTTCCTCAACTGAAATATTGAAGGACAATCTCCTCCTCTCAAATTGATCTTCAGAAATGTGCAATTTCTGAATATGGATGTTCTGTAGAAAGTAGGAAGAATATGGCACCAATGCTTGATGATGAATGTAGTGCAAAAAATATTCCCTAGAGGTCACTCAAGGAAAGAGGTGGTATTCCTGCTTGGGAACAACCTGTGCTAAACAGCACTTCAGACTTAGCTAAACATCATAAGAGTGCATGGAATGTCAAATGACAAATCCAGATCTAAACAGATCAAAAATCAATAATCTAAAGCGTGCCTTAAATGTTTCCTTCATCTTCATTATATAGTTTGTGAACCTTCCAATGCCTTGGCCCACCTCATAACTACGTTGTACATGTGGACATAGGCCTCCATGTTGATTGTGTTGTCTCTCCATGATCTCCATCATGTGTGAATGTAATGATCACCCTCTCCATCATGTGTGCATTAAATTCACTACTCCTCCATCATCTCATCACGAATGCTCTATGATCTTACATTTGATTTCTTCCATGATCTTAGTTGATTGCTTCAACCTCCATGATCTTTCTCATTAATGAGACATGATCTCCACTCCTTTCACATTAAGTAGCTGCTCCACTGCTCCATTATGTAGATCTATATCTGAAATATCCACATACACACATAAAAAGTGGATTTTATTTATCTTTGGGGTTTTTGGGTCCCTCCACCCTCTTATTTACTTAATTAATTATGGAAACTAAGAACTCTAATATTCTAAATATCATGTGAAAATTTAGGAATATTACATTCCTCCCCGGAAAAATGTTGCTTGTCCTCAAGCAATTGAAAAATTGGATGCTACAATAAACATTCTCCCTCCAAATGGCATCCTCATGTGGAAGGCCTCCACATCTGTCAGAATGTGTCATGCATGTCCATCTCCAAAGCTGCCTCTCTAGAATTTCTATAATGGCCTCCAACTAAAAATTTAGATACCCATCCTCATCAATGAATCTCCAAGTGGCAACCATATGATGACCGAATATCTTCTCTACACATGATATATATAAAATGAATTGGAAAATCCCAACTTATGAACTATCTCTCCAACCCATGATACATAGAGTATATTGCATCTATCAATACTCACATCATTAGCCCTGTTGGCCATGTAGGAATAAAACATAACATCAACATAGTGAAAAATAAGAAGCAAAGACATATGGATGATCATGAAAAATATCAACCCATATTCTCCCAATAACAACCAACAGAGCAAAGCCTTATGTTGCCATGCTAGATCATCATGAAAAAAAACAAGAGATCCATACTCTCTCAAAAGGAGCCACCACAATAATGCTTCTTGTTGTCATGCCACATTAACATCAAACCAAGTATGAGAGCCATACTCTCTCAATAGAAGCCACTGCAGCTATTCCTCTTGCTACCATACCACATCATCATTGTACCAAATGTAGTGGCCATATTCTCTCAAGAGAAACCACCTTAATAAGGCATATTGATGCCCCATCACATCATCATCATACCATGTACAATGACCATAAACCCCCAACAGAATCAAAAACTGTAAGACCTCATGTTGCCATCCTCCAACAATGTCATGCAATGTATGGGAAGAATTCAGTCCATACTCTCCCAACAGTAACCATAGAAACAAGGATTCTTGCTTCCACCTTATATCATAATGACGCAAGTCATGGAGCAACAATATAGTAATGTACATGTGAAATTTCCCGTCAACATAATACAAACAAGCTCCCTTATGCCACATCATGTGAGAGTTATACTTTCTCCCAAACCCAAGTATATACATGAACATGAGATACATCCCAAACAGAAATACATGTAAAGATATGATACATATCCCAAACAAGAGTAAATACAAGGACATAAGATATATCATTTGATGTCCAAACTCTCTCATCAACAACCAAAGTAACCATTCCTTCTTCTTCTGCATTCTTCCACTGATGTGCATGGCATGAATCATAAAAATATGACCCATTAAGTGGTAACCATACTCACCCAAGAGAAACCAGCACAACCATGCTTCATGATGCCTTGTATCATAGATCTGCAAGTGATTTGGAAACCCTTTGCTCCATACTATCAATCATTCATCCCAATGTGGATGATGGATCTCATTCTGCAAAAACTTGGTATCCTCCCTTTGTAGGGCACCAACCTCCTCAAACTGATGAAGAACTTTGCACTCCATGATATGTTGAAATGCACCTCCAGTGAGATCTATCCATGAGACATTCTTCTCATCAATGGCTCTCAAAAACCAATAATGTTTTGGATCTGCTGCAGGCAAAAGTTTCTCTTTGAGCTGTGAGATTCTCATTGAGAAAGTGTCATCTAGAAAGGAGAAAATATTCCTCATCTCAAGATCTCTACCATCTATCATCTTTTTCTCCATTGCTTCATGAATGAAGTTTTCATTTGATTGCTCCCATAAGGAATGGGTCCTCTTCTTCTCATTGCTGCTCATTAAAAGCATTGTAGATCCGCAAAGTGATGCATGTGATGTCTCAAAGCAAGGCACAATGATAAATTCATAGCCAGCCATTGTACATAGGATTATACTCATCCCATCTTCTAAAATTATACATTTCAACTCAAAGGGTTGAATGTAGTTCATCAATTAAAAACTAGGATGGGTTCTCATCTCCTCCTTGATTAGATCAAGGGTCCTCTGCGCAGTGATATGATGCTGCTCCAAATCAACGTTGTTTTAACCCTTGGTCATGCATTAGCCCAGATGGCATGTCCTCATAAGTTCCAATGAGAGGTACTGAAACAATATGAGATGAAAGTGGATGCATACCTTGGATCAACTTATACTCAGAAACATCTTGCAAGATCATAAGAGTTCCCGCAACCAGAACAATAGTCCCTCCAACTGCTGGTAAGAGTGATGGCTCCATCTCTAAAAATGTACCAGCGCTGGTATATGTCTCCTCCTCCTCATGCATCTCATGAAACATGCATGGGGCTCCAAATGTCAAGAACTCAATACCATCTTGCAAAGGTGCAAGGCATCCTCCTCTTGATGTAAACACATCTACAGTTGGTGGTGGTAAGGGCTCCTCCTCCTGAGTGATAATGAGGACATCTTATTTTTTATCTTCATGTACTATATCCTTGATTATGGGAGATTTCACCATGTGAGATGTCTCTGGTTTCTTTCCACCATATCCCTTCTTCAGTCTTTGAATAAAATCTGCATAAGCAGACACTTCCATGTGTGACAAGTGACTGAACCACCAATTTCTTGCTTCACCATCTAGGTGCAGCACTGCAAACTCCACAGCCTCTCTTTCTGATATAGGATACTTCAGAAGGAATTTATATATTTCTTCCCTCCAAGCCCTCCATGTGCTTTTGGAAGATCCATCAAATGTAGGGAAGAAAAATCTATGCCTCTTTCTTCTATTGTTGCTTCTGGATCTCCTCTCTTCTTTGAGTTGCAGAAACTATTGGAGAGAGATATTCTCCTTCAATGATCTAGGTTGTGCCTTGAATTTATAAAGATATTCACTTAGGGTCTTATGCCCCAAGCCTTCATCATATTCAGACCAGTCCTCTTTCTCAAAGAAAGTGGATCTAGTGGAATAATGTGAAGCTCTTTGCTTATCCGGTCTTCTTTGCTGCTGAAAAGAAGTATTGGGACCTTCTTCATCGTGAAACCTTCTTGAGGTTTCTCTTTTCCATTCTCTTCTTGTTTCATTGATCTCCTTTTAGAGACCGTTCATAGATCTAAAGGAAGATGAGGCAAAAACTTAATCCCTCCATAGTATACATCTACTATCTGCTTTTCATATGTTGTCAATAATGTCTGCAAGCTGAGCCAAAGATCATGCTTTGATACCACTGTAATATCCCAAAATGGAATAATGAATTGATACACAAACACAATATTTGTAACACTGAAAATGTACATGTTTATGATCAAAACAGATATAGACAGAATAGTTAAGCCATTTTATTCATCAAAGATGATTCAATTACAATAACATACACAAATAAGGTACTCTAGCCAAATATATGGCCTATAATGACCCTGTAAACATGCTACAACAAGCACTGCGTAACTGAAGAGATGCTGGAGAAAATTTTGCGATGTCCCTTTAGCAGATGATGTAAATATATTGGTTGGATGAAAATTGAAATGCAGATATACATAAATCTAGAGCTGTGATGATTCCAAGATTCTAGATCTGGGCTCTATGATGGTAACCCAAGATAACTAAGAAAGAATTTCTCAGATCTGTCAATCTAAGAAAATCACCCTCTTGGGGTTTGATCCCTGGTCTGCTGGGTTATGCAGATCTGAATTTGGATCTGACAAATAGAAGGTTGCAATATGTCACAAGATCAGATCTAAGCTTCAAGGGATGATCCCTTCACTAGATACTCAAGCTAGAAGCTCAAGATCTAGCTCCTCAATCCTCCTCTGAAGATTGCAGTTGTTGCTACACAAATTCTTATAAAAACTGCACTATAGAGGAAGGAGGCTCTCTATCCTACTACAAAATATGTATATGAAGCTAAAGAATGATGGAAATAATGCATACAACGTGAAGGAATGGTCCTCAAATGGATTACTAGTTGAAATGCTAGCAACTTCCCTTCTCCCTTGGATCTACAAGAATGGGATGCACAATTCCTTATGGAAGTGTTGCTGCTGGGTGATGAATAATAGTTGGCCTAATGCCTGATATAGATCTGAAGCACTGGAAGGTTGATCTTGAAGCTCAAGGTGATAGGATGAATCCTTCACCGGTTCCTCAACTAAAATATTGAAGGACAACCTCCTCTCAAATTGATCTTCAAAAATGTGCAATTTTTGAATATGGATGTTCTGCAGAAAGTAGGAACAATATGGCACCAATGCTTGATGATGAATGTAGTGAAAAAAATCTTCCCTAGAGGTCACTCAAGGAAAGAGTTGGGATTCCCACTCGAGAACACCCTGTGCTAAAAAACACTTCAGACTTAGCTAAACAACATAAGAGTGCATGGAATGTCAAATGAAAAATCTAGATCTAAACAGATCACAAATAAATAATCTAAAAACTGCCTCCAATGTTTCCTTAATCTTCATTATATAGTTTGTGAACTTTCCCATGCCTTGGCCCACCTCATAATTGCATTGTACATGTGGACATAGACCTCCATGTTGACTGTGATGTCTCTCCATGATCTCCATCATGTGTGACTATAATGATCACCCTCTCCATCATGTGTGCATTAAATGCACTACTCCTCCATCATCTCATCATGAATGCTCTATGATCTTACATTTTATTTCTTCCATGATCTTAGTTCACTGCTTCAACCTCCATGATCTTTCTCATTAATGATACATGATCTCCACTCCTTTAACATTAAGTAGTTGCTCCACTACTCCATTATGTAGATCTAGATCTGAAATATCTACATACACACATCAAAAGTGGATTTTATTTATCTTTTGGGTTTGTGGGTCCCTCCACCCTCTTATTTACTTAATTAATTATGGAAATTAAGAACTCTAATATTCCAAATATCATGTGAAAATTTAGGAATATTACATTCCTCCCCAGAAAAATTTTGCTTGTCCTCAAGCAACTGCAAAAGTGGATGCTACAACAAACATCCTCCCTCCAAATGAAATCCTCATGTGGAAGGCCTCCCCATCTGTCACAATGTGTCATGCATGTCCAGCTCCAAAGCTGCCTCTCTAGAATGTCTAGAATGGCCTCCAACTAAAAATTTTTATACCCATCCTCATCAAAGAATCTCCAAGTGGAAACCATATGATGACCAAAGATATCCTCTACACATGAGATATATAAAATGAATTGGTTCATTCCCAAAGTGTAAAGTCCCAACTTATGAACTATCTCTCCAACCCATGATACATAGAGTAGATTGCATCTATCAATACTCACATCATTATCCCTAGTGGCCATGTAGGAATCAAACATAACATCAACATAGTGAAAAATAAGAAGCACAGACATATGGATGATCATGAAAAATATCAACCCATATTCTCCCAATAACAACCAACGCAGCAAAGCCTTCTGATTCCATGCTAGATCATCATGAAAACAAACAAGAGAGTTGTACTCTCTCAAAAGGACCCATTGCAGCAATGCTTCTTGTTTCCATGCCACATCAACATCAAACCAAGTATGAGAGCCATACTCTCTCAATAGAAGCCACCGCAGCAATGCCTCTTGCTGTCATGCCACATCATCATTGTACCAAATGTAGTGGCCATATTCTCTCAAGAGAAGCCACCTTAATAAGGCATCTCGATGCCCCATCACATCATCATCATACCATGTATAATGACCATAATCCCACAACAGAAGCCAACATTGTAAGGCCTCTTGTTTCCATCCTCCAACAATGTCATGCAATGCATGGGAAGAATTCAATCCATACTCTCCCAATAGTAACCATAGCAACAAGAATTCTTGTTGCCACCTTACATCATCATGATGCAAGTCATGGAGCAATAATATAGTAATGGACATGTGAAATTTCCCATCAACATAATACAAACAATCTCCCTTATGCCACATCATGTGATAGTTATACTTTCTCCCAAACCCAAGTACATACATGAACATGAGATACATCCCAAAAAAAAATACATTTAAAGACATGAGACATATCCCAAACAAGAGTAAATACAAGGACATAAGATATATCATGTGATGTCCAAACTCTCTCATCAACAACCAAATTAACCATGCATTTTTCTTCTGCATTCTTCCACTGATATGCACGGCATGGATCAGAAAAATATGACCCATTGAGTGGTAACCATACTCACCCAAGAGCAACTAGCACAGCCATGCTTCTTGATGCCCTGTATCATAGATCTAAAAGTGGATTGGCAACCGCTTGCTCCATACTATCAACCATTCATCCCAACGTGGATGATGGATCTCATTCTGCAAAAACTTGGTATCCCCCCTTTGTAGGACACCAACCTCCTCAAACTGATGAATAACTTTGCACTCCATGATATGTTGAAGTGAACCTCCAGTGAGATCTCTCCATGAGACCTTATTCTCATCAATGGCCCTCCAAAACCAATAAGGTTATGGATCTGCTGCAAGTATAAGTTTCTCTTTGAGCTGTGAGATTCTCATTGAGAAAGTGTCATCTAGAAAGGCGAAAATATTCCTCATCTCAAGATTTCTACCATATGTCATATTTTTCTCCATTTCTTCATGAATGAAGTTGGCATTTGATTGCTCCCATAAGGAATGGGTCCTCTTCTTCTCACTACTGCTCATTAACAGCGTTGTAGATCTGCAAAGTGATGAATGTGATGTCTCAAAGCAAGGCACAATGTTGAACTCATAGCGAACCATTTTACATAGGATTATACTCATCCCATATTCTAAAATTCTCATTTCAACTCAAATGGTTGAATGTAGTTCATCAATGAAAAAATAGGATGGGTTCTCATCTCCTCCTTATTAGATCAAGGGTCCTCTGCGCAATGATATGATGTTGCTCTAATTCAGCATGTTTTTCTAACCCTTGGTCATGCATTAGCCCAAATGGCATGTCCCCATAAGCTCCAATAAGAGGTATTTGAAACAATATGAGATGAAATTGGATGCATACCTTGGATCAACTAATACTCAGAAACATCTTGCAAGATCACAATAGTTCCCCCAACCGGAACAATAGTCCCTCCAATTGCTAGTAAGAGTGATGGCTCCATCTCTACAAATGTACTAGTGCTGGTATTTGTCTCCTCCTCCTCATGCATCTCATGAAACATGCATGGGGCTCCAAATGTCAAGAACTCAATACCATCTCACAAATGTGCAAGGGGTCCTCCTCCTGATGTAAGCACATCTGTAGCTGGTGGTGGTAGAGGCTCCTCCTCCTGAGTGATAATGAGGACATATTATTTTTTATATTCATGTATTATCTCCTTGATGATGGGAGATGTCACAATGTGAGATGTCTCTGGTTTATTTCTACCATATCTCTTCTTCAGTATTTGAATAAAATCTGCATAAGCAGACACTTCCATATGTGACAAGTGACTGAACCACCAATTTCTTGCTTCACCATCTAGGTGCAACGCTGCAAACCCCACGGCCTCTCTTTCTGATATAGGATAATTCAAAAAGAATGTATATATTTCTTCCCTCCAAGCCCTCCACGTGCTTGTGGAAGATCCATCAAATGTAGGGAAGAAAAATATATGTCTATTTCTTCTATTGTTTCTTCTGGATCTCCTCTCTTATTTGAGTTGTAGAAACTGTTGGAGAGAGAGATTCTCCTTAAATCTTCTAGGTTGTGCCTTGTATTCAGACAGATATTTACTTAGGGTCTTATGCCCCAAGCCTTCATCATATTCATACCAGTCATTTTTCTCAAAGAAAGTGGATCTAGTGCAATAATGTGAAGCTCTTTTCTTCTCTGGTCTTCTTTGCTGTTGAAAAGAAGTACTGGGACCTTCTTCATATTCAAACCTTCTTGAGGTTTCTCTTTGCCTTTCTCTTCTTGTTTCATTGATCTCCTTGTAGAGATACTTCATAGATCTAAAGGAAGATGAGGCAAAACTTAATCCCTCCATATTAGATCTCTACTATCTGCTTTTCGTATGTTGTCAATAATGTCCACAAGCTAAGCCAAAGATCATGCTCTCATACCACTGTAATATCCCAAAATGGAATAATGCATTGATACACAAACACAATATTTGTAACACATAAAATGTACATGTAATTTTATGATCAACACAGATATAGACCAAATAGTTAAGCCATTTTATTCATTGGATATGATTCAATTACAATAACATACATAAATAAGGTACTCTAGCCAAAGAGACGGCCTAGAATGACCCTGCAAACATGCCACAACAAGCACTGCGTAACTGAAGGGATTCTGGAGAAAATACTGCAATGTCCCTTCAGAAAATAATGTAAATATTGTGGCTGGATGAAAATGGAAATGAAAATATATGGAAATCTGGAGCTCCGATGATGCCAAGATTCTAGATCTGGGCTCTATGATGGCAACCCAAGATAACCTAGAAAGGATTTCTCAGATCCGCCAATCTAAGAAAATCACCCTCTTGGGGTTTGATCCCTGGTCTGTTGGGTTATGTAGATCTGAAGCTAGATCTAACAAATAGATGGCTAAAATATGTCACAAGATCAGATCTATGCTTGAAGGTTTGATCCCTTCACTATATCCTCAAGCTAGAAGCTCAAGATTTAGCTCCTCAATCCTCCTCTGAAGATTGTAGTTGTTGCTACACAAATTCTCAAAAAAATGCATTGTAAAGGAAGGAGGCTCTCTAGCCTGCTGAAAAATATGGATATGAAGCTCAAGACTAATGGAAATAATGCATACAATGTGAAGGAATGGTCCTCCATTGGATTACCAAATAAAATGCTAGAAAATTCTCATCTCCCATGGATCTACAAGAATGGACTACGCAATTCCTAATGGAAGTGTTGCTGTTGGGCGATGAATAATAGTTGGCCTGATGCTTGATATAGATCTAAAGCACTGGAAGGCTAATCTTGAAGCTCAAGGTGATAGGATGAATCCTTCATCGGTTCCTCACCTGAAATATTGAAGGACAACCTCCTTCTCTCAAATTGATCTTCAGAAATGTGCAATTTATGAATATGGATGTTCTGCAGAAAGTAAGAACAATATAGCACCAATGCCTAATGATGAATGTAGTGCAAACACTCTTCCCTAGATTTCAATCAAGGAAAGAGGTGGGATTCCCGCTTGGGAACACCCTGTGCTAAATAGCACTTCAAACTTAGCTAAACAGCATAAGAGTGCTTGGAATGTAAAATGACAAATCTAGATCTAAATAGATCACAAATCAATAATCTAAAGCATGCCTTCAATGTTTCCTTCATCTTCATTATATAGTTTGTGATCCTTCCCATGCCTTGTCCCACCTCATAACTACGTTGTACATGTGGATGTAGGCCTCAATGTTGACTACGCTGTCTCTCCATGATCTCCATCATGTGTGAATGTAATGATCACCCTCTCCATCATGTGTGCATTAAATGCACTACTCCTCCATCATCTCAACACGAATGCTCTATGATCTTACATTTGATTTCTTCCATGATCTTATTTGACTTCTTCACCCTCCATGATATTTCTCATTAATGAGATATGATCTCCACTCCTTTCACATTAAGTAGTTGCTCCACTACTCCATTATGAAGATCTAGATCTGAAATATCCACATACACACATCAAAAGTTGATTTTATTTATCTTTGGGGTTTGTGGGTCCCTCCACCCTCTTATTTACTTAATTAATTATGGAAATTAAGAACTCCAATATTCCAAATATCGTGAAAATTTAGGAATATTACATAAGCTTAGGCCTAGTGTGTGCGATATTATTTGGGGCTACCCAACCCATATAATTCTCGATACTGGTAGTTTATTACCAAGAAGCTCAATATTCGAATGCTCATGTGGGATGACGGTACTTAGCAGCCAAATCTAGGGCATCCTTCCCTGTAGGTGACAGTGCTTGCAACACTAGATTCTCTTCCTATTACCTTGGTCAATTTTTTGGCTGCTGGAAGGCATCGCAAGTTCTTTCGGGACGTTAGCCTTAGTACACACCAAAAGATATCTTTGCAAGGCCCAATTACAATTGAGAGTGTGAGGATGTTTAGGTCTTTAGGATTTTGAGTATCACGCACAAAAATAACCAAAACCATTTTTTTATTGATTTATCACATAGAACTAATCTAAAGGGAAATTAACCTTTTATTTTCACTTTGTTTTATGTATGCGATCACCTTTTTGCTTTGATATATGATCTCTCTCCTCTCAAACCCAGCGGGACCTCGTCGATCTAGACGTTTTTTGGACTGCCCCCATTATAGGGAGTAGTTTCGGGTCTTTTTCCATTTAGGCATCAAAGACGAAACACCACCACCCTTATCATTTCATCCTTTATCGAGGCGTCTTTAGTTGGGAACCCCCAAGTTCACCCTATGCCACACCAGTGGAAACCCCCCCAGGTTCACCACACACCACTCCTTCCACAACCCCTAGGGGGCAGAGGAGCGATACCCATTCAGGGAGCCAGAAAAACACACAACCAGGTACGTCATGAATAAACCCCATACCTAACTAGAACCCTGTGTTTTCATAGTCTACAATGGTGCTCAACACATAGTTACCTTTCTTATCATATTTGAACTTACCCAATCTATCAAAGTTAATTAATGACCCCATTGCACACAACCCCACTTGGCACCCCATGCCCACGAAGCTCCCTTTGAACATTCCAAACTACGAAGGGAAGAAAGCGAAACACCCTGGAAACCATGTAATGACTTTCCACTTTTGGTTTTTGTCGAATGATATTATTGATGATACTATTCGGTTAAGACTATTCCAACGCACCTTAACCGGACCAGCCATGAAATGGTATGTGGAGAAACCTTCTGCTACACATGGAACCTTTAGCGCCCTCGATACTGTTAGTATGAATCTTTTTTCAGAAAAATACCACTTTAGGTATGCATAACAAATAGCCCTAACGTCAATTATAGTTGCCAATATCTTCAAATCTGCAGTTAGTTGATCAAGACAAAGCTGCACAAATCCAAATCTATGCATAAAAAGACATTAAGCAATGAAAATAAGATTTTTCTACATGCATCCAATAGACAAGACAAGAACAATATTTTTGAAAGAATTTTTTATATTAAAGGGAACCTGAGAGGAAAACAAGAAAGGTGTTTCCAATTCTCCTCAATGGGATGGGTTCTTGAAAGTCCTCAGCACTTCAGATTTAGAATTTCTCTCTCTTGTTGGTGTAGAAAACCCAGAAAAACATAGAACTCAAAGGGAGCTCACAAAGCAAATAATGGAGAATGTGACAATGATAATGGCTCAAAGTCAGACCAAGAGTATAGATCTAGAGTGATCTAATATGCAACAAAAGGTGACAAATGAATGGGAAAACCCTTCTATTTATAACAAAATATTAGGGTAGTCTAGAACTTGGTTTATGAATAAAATATTATTAACCAACTTCTAGAACCACCTTTTAGGAATATTTTATTATATTTGTTGGAGGGAAAAAGATTTTGACTTGGTTCAAATCCTTTATTTATAAATAATAAATAAACAAATGATTTATTTATTATTTTAAGGAAATAGTGGAAATATAATTAAATAAATAATTATTTATTTAATTATTTATAAATGATTTAGTCAAATTTAACTAGGAATATTATTTAAATAAGGATTAAATAACTTATTCCTAGGAAATAATCAAATAAATAAGGATTTATTTAATTGATTTCCTTGTTTTGGGTTAAATATGACCAGGAATAATAATTAAATTGATGTTTAACTAATTATTCTTAGGGGAAATATAAACAAATATAGATTTTTTTATTATTTCCTTTTGGGGTTTCCTATTTAGACCATAAACAACTTAATAAAGGTGTTTTACTAAGTTATTTTACATAGTGAAAGCAATTTTACTTAGGGTAAAATTCATCTTACATGGTGTACTTGGGTCCATCTAATGATAATAGGTTAGATGACCAAAAAATGGTGTAACAGATTGCCCCCCAGTGTGCAAGTGTTAGGAGCAAATCGTATGACCGAAGTACATTGTAAGAACTCAATCACCAGACATCAAGAGGGAAGTCAGAGAGAAATGTAAGGTAGTCTAATGTGATAAAGGACTATACCCTGAGGAGACGAGACTTACAGGTGCAACAATTCTCTTTTTATGAGATGGTACCTGTGCTAAAGGCGGCGGGGGAGGCATACCTATGCCCGCCGAGATAAAGTACAAAAGAATAGTGTGTCCAGTAAACAAGGAACCGAACTATAGAGTACATGTTGGCATAAACATGAGCCAGATAAAAGATATAAAGAGGAATCCCACATACATGATGTGCCTGGGATAACAGCCAGGACTTATACAATAATATCTGAGTACATGAGATACAAATACAACCCAAATGACCCCTATAAACGGGGAAGGGCTCGCAAAATCTGACTGATACATGCAAATCAAAGTGGTGCTACAAGCGACTAAGGCCAACATCATCAAATATATGGAGTTGCATCGAAGGCTGTAGTGAAGAGGTCATCCGGGCATGTGGGGGGCTACCTACAGGGCCACCCCCTCGTGAGGGTTGAGACATCTCACACACACCCGGGAATCACCAATAGCTACTGCTACATCACTGGACCATCAAGTATATGGATCTCGATCATGCTGAAAGGAGCTGGAGTGGAGAAACAATCAAGTCAGAGGGTAATGAGAAATCCCTTTGCCTGATCTGAGGCACCGAACAAGTGGAGAAGCTGGAACCAAGGTACACCGCCCTCTAGACCTATATTCTAGAGTGAGTGAATTGATGTCGACAGAAGGAGGTCCGCCATAGGTAAGGTAATAAAGGATCCTGAACTAAGGCACGAGAGAAAATAGTAGAGCGACTAACATACTAACACTAATGATGATGAAATGGGGGGATATGGAGTAGCGGATGGACGACTTCCCTTGTTAGAGCATAAAGGGCATGGATGACTTGGCAGCGACTGACACAATATCAGGAGGGATAGGGGATAGTGGGACTGAATGCCATCATGTGCGACACGAGAGAGGGACCAAGCAATTAAGGATGGAGGACTAGATCGGGGTACAAAGGGATTTGGGATAGACTCCATGAATGCAATGATGACTCAAATTGGGTGCTCTAAACAAGGGCGACTCGATGGTGCTGCCACACAGTAAAGGTCCAATGGGGGACCATAAAACACATGAGTACAAAGGGGTATCTCATGACGAAAATCGACATGAACAAGGACAAGTAAGGGGGAAACGTGGTGCCCCAGGTACAAGTGCTGCAAGTGAGGAAATTCAATTTGGAGGAGAGTTGAATAGACCCTTCGTGGAAAAAATGTGTCCTGGTGAATTATCTAATCACAAAAAATTAATAGATACCCATTTGAGTGCTCGGTGAGATCTTTCCAATGGTGCAAACGGTTTGTCAAACAAGGCTACGGTTTGGTCGCAGCGGGCGAAAGAAAAAATAGGGGTTTCTCTTCTAATAAGGCATTTTCCCTCCAAATGCATTCATTTTCTTGTGTAGTTGGGGTGAATGTGGAGAGGAGAGAAGGCCCTAAATCCTGCGGCGATCGTAGCGGAAAAACCGACCGTTGGAATCGAGATCCGTCAGTTGCGGGTAAGAGGCCTAATCCTACTCTTTCTTTTTTATGGATTGAAAGTTCAGATTAGGGTCCCAAATCTCAGGAATAGCTCCTCCCTCATCTTTACAGCTAGGTCGCACTATTTGGGACAAAAAATACGACCTGGGAAGCAGGATTTGGCCTGAAAAGTGCGACCTGTCCTAGGATTTGGCCAAAAAGTGTGACCTGTCAGATGGAGGTGATTTCAGTGCTGTTATGGGCTGAGAGTCGGGTTTTGTGTAATTGAATGGTTTTTTTCCTATCTATATAGTGACAAAGAGGATTTTTTTGTGCAGATATGGCAGATATACAGATCAAGTGGAGAGAGAGAGACCTGGATTCATTACGAACGAAGATCCAAGCGGATCAAGGTGTCCGTCGTGCACTGGCCAGGTTTGGGGTCCTGAAATTTGTGGAGAACCCTCTGATGAGAGCTAGGGAGCCCTTGTTGGCCCGGATTGTCAGTTACTGGGATCCAGATCATGAGGTATTTATAATGCGAGGGCACAGGATCGAGTTGACAGTCCAGGATTTGTATTTCTTGACTGGTCTCCCACCATTGGGGATAGTGGGAAATACACAGGCAGTGTTACCGCGGGGGCGTAACATTATGGAGTTTGTAGAGTGACATTGTCAACCAAGCCTCCAAGCCAAAGGGACTCGGATACCAATTGGGGATCTAGAGAGGTTAGAGACCCATGCAGTGGTGGAAGCAGTGTTGTAGATCCTGGGGAGCCAGGCACTCCATCACATCACTGGAGGGCAGATGATGATTGTGGAATCAGTGTTGAGTGGGACCTAATATGGGTGGGCCCAAATTATGTTGGTGTCATTGAAACGAAAGCTGTCGCTTTGCAAGCGGCAAGTGAACCATGATGCTCATATGGGACCGTATTGTGCTCCTTCTTTTTCGAGAAGATCCCGACCTTGTGACCTCATGTACAGCTACCAGATGGGGGTCCGAGAGAACCCAAGATGCGCTGATGGGGGCGCTTATTGTGTAGAGGAGGAGGAGGGGTGGTCGGGCAGGTGTTCCGATCAGAGTTCTTTGCCCATTGGGATCAGATGCCGTTGTACATAGACGACTATCCCTATAGTGGGATGAGTTATTGGGGATATCCGGACTTGCCACTTTCGCCTGGTCGAGTATGGGGGCCTGATGGTAAGTGACAAGTGACTAATATTTTATGTGCATGTGAAAATTTATGAATAGTATATATGGTATTGTTGAGTCTCAAATCTGCATCTTTTCCATACACATTTCTATACCTTTTTCATCCACCTGAACCTTCCAAGTTGTCAATATCATTGTATATTAATTACAAAAGGGAATCTAACATGGTTTTTAATTATATTTTTGTGTCTGCTGTTTGATTTAGATTTTTCTCATTTAGCTGCGGAATCTTGCCACTTTCCACAGCTGCTGCAACTTTCCGCAGCCATTTTGTGAAACTCTATGTTACAGGTGTCCTCAGGTAAAACGAGCCACATGGGCAAGTCAGAAATGATGTGGACATGGATCGTGTCCTATTGGCTCGAGCAAATTCATCTAAGGAGGCTATGGTCAAAGGTGGCCAAGTGGAAGTCAACCGTAGAGTACCACGGTGACAGGACTCTGTTTCTCGTCACGTGGAGATGGATATGGCCGTTTCTGAATTGCGGAAGGAAAATCAACACCTGTACATGGCTCCATAAGCCGAATTCAAACATCCACTCCTCATAGATTTACTCTTCAACGCGGCCATGATCCTAGATCTCTGGACGTAATGGTTTACGTGTTCTCCATCAGCATAAACTTCAGGGAATTAGTTATATTACCTTTGTTATAAATAACGCGTTTGCATACGCATATGGGATTAGTCTCTGTTAGTCTCATTAGCTTCAGATAGCTCTGTAATGTAATTACGCTGCCACTGTGCCATAATATCACCTTTCTGTTATGACTGCATTTTAATATATAAGAAGACTCTGTTTCAAAGCGTAATTCATACTTGAAGTCTGTTGCCAAGGCTGGTGTAGAGGGCCCCTGCACACGCTGAGGTTTTGTGAATTATTGTATAGTTCTTGTTTTATTTCTTTAAGCTCATTGTACCATAATTCATTCATGTGTTTATACATTGCATCCTTCATGGTATATATGCTTCATTTCTGTTTATAATCTTTCATGCTTTACATTTTACTTCTATCGTTCATGTTTTATGTTATTGTTAACTGATCAGTGTTCTTGTTTCAGGTTATAAATAGGCAGCCCAGGCATTTGCATAACTTTTTGACTAATGACATGGAATTAATATTGTTCTGCTGCTAATTTTCTTTTCTTAGTTTCTGTTTAATTTCAGTACTGCTTTGTTTATTTCAGTTTTGCTCATTTGCTTCAGTAGTTAGATTTAGATATATTAAATTGCTCATAACATCTTCAGTTGCCTCCGAAAGCCACAGCTGGACTGATGGTGAGGGATTGAATTATGGATGTGTAATTTGATATTAGTTTCCTTTTTGCAAGTTAGATATATTAAATTTCTCATAGCATCTTCAGTTGCCTCCGAAAGCCACAGCTGGACTGATGGTGAGGGATTGAATTATGAATGTGTGGTTTGATATTAGTTTCCTTTCTGCAAGTTAGAAATATTAAATTTCTCATGACACCTTGATTCTCAAAAGTACAATTTCGGAGTGATGGTGAGGGATTGTATTATGAATGTGTAGTTTGATATTAGTTTACCTACGCAAGTTAGATATTAGGTTACTCAAGTTGTTTATGGTTACCTCCGAAAATCATAGCTGGACTAATGATGAGGGATCAGAAGATAAGTTGATGTAATTTGATTTAGATTTACTTTGTTGCAACTTTTGGATTTCTTTCAACATAGTTTCTTTTGTGTTTAGACAACAACAAGGATAGTTTGGTTTTCATGCTCAATAGTTCACTGTTTGATTTATTAGACTAGCAGCACATTTTCATTTCAGCAACACATTTTCATTTCCTTTCAAGTTTTGTCATTGTATGTTTCAAATTCCTTTTTAAGTTTCAAGTTGGTAAATCATTATAGAGGATATCATTTCCTTGAACAATCATAACCATACTTGTTTTAGAATTTCCATCTCACATTAGAAAACCAAAAACGACAAAAAGTTAAGAAATAGGTTATCTTGCACATATAGTGCGTCGCACTTCATCAGCTTACGAATCCCGGATTGAAAAATTAAATGCAACAATTTAGGACACACTAAATTTAGCAAACAGGTATGCAGATATAGCTCCGGTAAAACCGGTCGTATATATGGGACGACCTGTAGTAGCAGGGACTATAGGTGCTAGTGGATCGAGAACGACACAGAATGAGGACATGGCCGCCCTCCTGGAGGACATCCATCGTAGATGTGAGGGGCTTCTTACCAGTGTTTCAGAGCGGGGATGGCAAGACTTAGACGACCAGTACATAGAGCTATGTATTGGTCTACCTTTGGAATGGAGAGGCATCATGCAGCGCATGGCGATGGCTGGTCAGACTGTGCGTGATATACGAGCTGTGGGGGCAGAGCCATTGGCTCAGGATCCTCCAGAGAGTGATTAGATGTGGGGCAGGTGGTTCCCCCTAGTGTATATGGGGGGCAAGTGTTGCCCCCCAGTTTTGAGATGTGTTTGTTGTAACATGCTATGGGCATGTCATATGTATCAGAGTAAATGGACTCTAAAAACATGTTATATGATATATATTATGAATATTTATTGTGTTTATGATTTGGAATGTTATTGTCTTGTGTGTGATAAATTCCAGTCTAGAACATGGGTTGTAATGCTATCTACGTAGTGATTTTTTCCTCTAGGTACATGATTGAAAGTAATGAATCTAAATTCACGTATCAAAAGTTTCACTCGTAAATATCGTCTAAACAGGATAGGACTATGCACACGATAGACACCATTGAGTTGTAAGACAAGAAGTAGGGAATCGAAACAAACGTGTAGATGGAGGATGCGATGAGAGAGGGCATCGGCTAAGAGGCCATGTACTGCATCGTATTCAGCCTGATTATTGGTGGCATTACCAATGCAGAGCCCATTAGAGAGGATGAGGGTATGAAAGGGGGGTAAATATGGCCCAAGTTGCTGAGGCTAGATTCTGGGAATAGCGACTTGCCCCATCGGCATAGCCAATATAATGTTTGGACAGGAGGTCCTGCGAAATAGTGTCACAAGACAAGAAATGGGAGGAGGAAGAACAATGATGGTAGGGTGAGTGTAGGGTAGACATCAAATGAAAACTATGGGAGGGAGTAGTCTGGATAGGATGGCTATGACTCATAGACCGACTAGAGGGTGATGTATGAGGGCTATGGGAGGACTAGTTGGAGCTCATGCTGCGGAGAAAATCATAGATAATGATGGTATCATCCCGGTTATGGGTGGGAAAGAAAAGGTCGGGGAAACCACATGACGTTGCAAAGCTACCTAAATCATCAGCATGGGAATAAAATCTCACATATGAATCGTCATGGGGGATGACAGAAGAACAAGTAAAAATATGGTCAAATGATGTGGAGCCCAAGAATGTTGCTGAAGGGAGATCAAGCAAAACAGACAGAGGGGATTCAGAGGATATGTACTCCGAGGGTCGTACGAATGATGATAGGTATAGGATGGGGGCGGCAGGTTCCATCATCTCAACATAAGGGGGAGGAATGCCAATGGTAGCGGGGGGATCCTTGAGTTGGCCTGACGCATACTGCGTGAGGATGGGAGAGGCGAAATTATTTTGTTCAACGTCATACTCGCGAATGACCTCTAAAGAGGATCGATAATGCGTGAGGTGAGGACAATGATGAGAATAATGGCCATGGACACCACACAGAGCACAGGGTTTTTTGGTGCGAAAATTCTTTGGGTTCTTGGCTGTGGACGTGGAAGAAACAGAGGATTCAGGGACCGTAGACTCAGGGAACACGACTTTAACCATGGTTTTGATACTGGGCAACTCGAGACAAGTATGGGTGGCATGACCGACACCATCACACAAGGCACAAGGCTTGGTGGGTGGAGGAGGGGTAGGTTCAGTCGGGCTGGCCTTGTCTTTAGATGCCCCCTTGCAAGCTTTTCCTTTCTTTCCTATAGCTGTCACAACAGGAGAATGGTCTTGTTGAGGTGCTAGTGGCACTGTAGCGACGGAAGAAGCTAAGGGAATCGGTTGAACCGGTGTCAAAGCAAGGTATGGTTTGGGGTGACCTGGTGGGGTCTCGGCTGGAGGATTAAGATACCAGATGGGTATTCCCAGGGTCAAATTAGGGAGGGAAAGGGTTGCCATGATGGGGACCGAATAGAGTCCGGGAGGGGGAGAAAGGAAAGGTATCTGACCGGCGGGGTAATGGCCAGGAGGGACGGCTCCCAGATGGTTGAGACCTGGGGAAACTGACCCAGGAGGGTAGGGAGGCTCATGGGTACTAACTGGATGAGAAGGTCCAGAAGGAATAGATTCAACCAGCTGAGGTGAAGGGCTAGGAGTGGGTTGCGGTGGGCGAGGTTGACGTTGTTGACTAGCCGAAGAGGGCCGCTTAAGGTCAGCCCGAGACGATTGCATCATGCAAACATTCTTTAAGCTGGGATCAGAGACAGAAGGAGGAGGGAGACCAAGGAATGTTCCAAGCAAGGAGGAGTCTTTGTAGACGTCTGGGCAAACACTAGTCAAATAATCGATGGTTTTCTTATTGGCTATAGAAGATATGGTCGACTCAGGGGAGGTCTAAGATTTTGGCTCATGATATGTCAACTAGTCAATGCTGACTATCTTTCCATTTTGAGGGAAAAACATCTTGCGATGGACCGCGGATGCGACAGCAGACATGGCATAGGTGTAGCTACGCCCCAAAATAATGTTATATTCAAGAGGGGTGTTGATGACTTCAACGTCAACACAAACAGTCTTGCCCGCAAGGGTGATAGGACAATTACACAATAGGCCAATGGGCTGGGAGGCGTGGCCATCCCACGCACGAAGGGTGATTATGGAAGGGGCCAGCTCAGGAGATCCGAGTTGTTTCCAAACTGAAGCAGACATCACACAGGTAGATGCCCCCTCATCATAAATACACCGAGACACGTTAGCATTCTGTATTTTGACTGGGATTTGGAAAGCGACGGAAGCAGGAAGGGGAGGATGATCTGACTAACGGGCGTCGAAAACAATCAATTGGTCATCAGCAGGATCTAGAGCACCCATTGCGGATAGTAGAGCCTTCCTTTGAGAAGGACACGACTAGAGGAGTTCCAATGTTGAAATGGCAGCAGGAAACTGCGCCAAATCATCTACTATGCTATACAAATGAGCAGCTCGACCGGAAGCAGCATTTCGGCGTAATGGGCCCTTAGGAACCTTGATAGGAACCTAAAATTTGGGTTGAGGGATCTGCAAAAGACCATTGGGTGTCGAAAGACGCTCTATAGGACCTGAAGAAGGTGACTCGGGACAGACGGAGTGGAAGGCTTGGGGTACTGATGAGACCGAGTTTGAAGGTTAAGGTCGACGCTGAGAGGTTGGTCAAAATTCATCATGAGAATATGGTAATTAGAGGAACCAGAAGGGGAAGGTTCAGTGGTTACCGGGGCATGAGGTGGTTGAGTAGCCACGAATCCCTGCTGAGGGAAAGGATCGGTAAACACATCTGGTTGAGAAGTAGCCGCATTGGGGGGAACAGTAGGGGAGGCATGTTTTCCACGCAATGTAGCCTGAGACTCCCACATCTGCCGCATCTGTGGTAATAGGGGACAATCGTGAGTGTAATGATCGTAAACACCGCAACACGAACAAGGCTTATTGGTGCGAAAAGGCCCGTCCGGCTTGGGCTGAAAGCCCTGTTGCTGGTTAGCAGTGTTAGAATCAATACTTGAAGGATTGGATCCACGATTACCGGGGGAAAATTGATTTTTATTGCCTTTCCTCTTTCTTTGAGAAGAAGAAGGATTAGTCGCACCCTGCTGTGAAAATACTTACCCTGGAGGGGGTAGTAGTTTCTGTTGCGGGGGTTGAGAAGGCAAGGGAGGTGGAGGTCCAAATGCTGAAAGAGCTGGGACACCAGGCTGTGGGTAAGGATAATGGTTAGAATGGGAAACATTGAGGAAGGAAAGTTGGGCAAAAGGAGGAGGCATGCCGTATCCTAGATACATGCTACTTGGAGGGGGAAAAGTGCTGGAGGTGCTGGCCCCTCCCGGAGGGAAACCATAGCCCATAGGAGGTTGAGCGTAGGTATGTGAAAGAGCTCCAATGATACCGTCGGTAGAGTGAGATGCCCCCAAGGCGTTAGCGCCACCAGGTCTGGGGAGGTTAGGAAGGACGGTATAAACATAACCAGATTGAGCATAGATGAGGTCAAATTTCAAGGATATTTGGAGGGCGGCTTCTTCGGTTTGAGGGAACTGGGATGCGACATCTTTGCCGATGGTAGGTAAGAGAGAGCGAAGGAACGAGTCCATGTAGACCTGATCTTCAAAGGTGGGAGCTCGACATAAGCTCCTTATTCTTCGTCATTCCTGGACATGAGCGGAAAGGCGGGTCGAAGATGATTGACTAAAAGAAGTCAAGAGTTCGGTACCAGTGTCGTATCGGAGAGGGAACTGGAAATAATATAAGAAGGCTTGGGAAATGGTCGCAAAGGTGGTATGGGAAGAGGTGGACTGATCAACATACCATTTAGAAGCTTCGCCTATAAGCATGCGTTGGAACAATCTAAGACGAATGGAATCATCAGTAATGGAATTGGATGAACGCCACATGTGGAAAGATCGGATATGGTTGGAGGTATCTTCACTAGCAAGTCCTTCAAACTTGGGAATGTCAGAGGGGAGCTTGGTTGGCATAGCAGGCCAAATAACATCGTGGCGGTTAGGATCGTTGATCAACTGATTGAAATCGGGGAGACTGAGACCTGCCATATAAGGGAGCAAAGGGACAGTCGAGGTATTTCCCGTGGTGGTTCCGCTAGTAACAAACCTAGTAGTAGGACCGGGGATGCTGCTAGTGTTAGGTCCCGAACTAGACATGGTGAAGGTAACAGGGGGAGAACCAGAAGTAGGGGGAGAACCCGAAGAATCAGAAGAAGAGTTGTAGTGCAGAATCGGGGGAGGACTAACTCGACGATGGCAGGAAGGAGTAAGTCGAC
Organism: Pinus albicaulis; assembly: GCA_034641835.2. Taxonomy (NCBI): domain Eukaryota; kingdom Viridiplantae; phylum Streptophyta; class Pinopsida; order Pinales; family Pinaceae; genus Pinus; species Pinus albicaulis. Next base: position 252,499,411 of record CM076574.1, on the reverse strand, counting down.
CAACCAGAAACTAAGAGTGAAGGCCAAGAAGTCTCTGGGACATACACCTTGGGGGCACAATGATGACGGCACAAAGGGAAGAAGAATAATCGATAAAAGCATGGAGGTGAAAAATCAAGTGATGTCAATGTCGAGACAAGGGCAGAGAGGTGCAGTGTCAATTGATTTTAAAGTCTTTTCCTGGCGGTGTTAACCAGGCTCTTCTTCACTTAGGGTCAGTGTGTGGCGTGTGTTAATTTTAATTTTTAAACCCAGACGTTTTGAGAGTAAAAGAAAAAGTGTGTTGCGTAACTGAAAATAAATTTGCAGAGAACAGTAAATAAGGCTGAAATAATAGAAAATTAACAACTAACAATGCATCGATCTAACCCAAGAAGGCGGGTCTCTCAAAAAAATTCTAAAAGAGGGAAAAAATCTAGTCAAAACACATGAAAAAGGGGCCAATAGATCGAAGGTTGGAAGGGATATGGATCTAAAGGAGAAATCTGTTGAAAAGAGGTGCAGAAAATAGCAAAGAGGCAGAGGCAAAGTTGCTGCAACAAAGGAGGAAATCAGCTAAAGGTAGAAGGGACAAGGAGGTGACCCTAGAGGCAAACCCAAACAAAACTATATAAGGTGATTTGAAAGGGAGAAGAGCTGATCTAAAAGGGATCTGAAAATGAGGTATCAGATCTAAAAAGAACAAGGCTGAAACTCTGAAAATTCAAACTTCTAAAACAGCTAAAACTCTTCCACAAAAAGTGGAGGGTACTAAAGCCCTAAGGGGAGAGATTCCCACTAAGTTGAGTAAAACAGATCAGAAACATGTCTAAACGGGCGGAGACAGAGGCTGGAAAACCATGACAGAAGCTTCAGACAAACCCAGAAAAATTGTTGGAAAAGTGCAGAAAAAAGTGCAGGTCGCAGGTTCTAACCTGTTTTCAGTCCAGGTCCCAGTTTTGGGGCAGAAAAGTGCGTCCTCCAGGCCAGGTCGCAGGTTTTGGGCCGATAAGTGCGACTTGCAGATCCGAGTCTCTCGACGACAGATTTCAAAAAAAATTGTCGTCTCAGCTACGGCTGATGTCTGTCACCTGCGCAATAGGGCCAGAAACACACGGAAGTTAAAATTTTTAATGTTTGAGGGTTTTAGAAGTGAAAAACACCATAAAAATAGGAAAAACAAAAAACTGAAGAAAAACCATAGGGTCTGAAATAGCTGGATATGCAGGAATATATAAAACGACAGCGGTCGCAAAAGAAAACCCGTGTGGAGTTGTCAATTGTTAGTATGAATATTTTTTCGAAAAAATACCACTTTAGCTACGCATAAAAAATAGCCCTAACGTCAATTATGGCTGCCAATATCTTCAAATCTGTAGTTATTTGATCAAGACAAAGCTGCACAAATCCAGATCTATGCATAAAAAGACATTAAGCAGTGAAAATAAGATTTTTCTCCAAATTTGATGATCGAGTTTTATTGGACCTATTCTTGAAAACTCTCATAGTAGAGATTTCGAAGGATGTGGAAACTCAAGGACCTAATTTTGAAGAGGATGCCACCAGCAAAGCCCATCAAATCAAGTTCATATACATGCAGTCAGGATACATTTATAACATCCTGCCCAATGCCTTGTGCCTGCAAACTTATAAATAATTTCTAGGTGCATCGAACATTGTAGATGGATTGATAAGGTCACTGAACCCAAATCACCTAGGTAGCAGTAATTCGTACCCCAGTTACGCATATGATCCTAACCAGAACATCCCGCAACCAAAATACCATCAGAGTCATCATGCACCTTTGCAGAACATGACCAATAAGGCACAGACGTACCATCATCAGCAACGAGGATCATACCCTCCTGCACAGGGGACCCAGTATGCAGCTAGAAATTCTGACGGAAGAGCTTCCCCCTAGTAGTCATTCACAAACTAGGTACAAGGACCCCAATATTCCCAATCCCTAGTACGAAACCCACCAATCCAGAATAATGCACCAGTGAACTTTGTGCAGCCTTCCCAGGCACAACTGCACTAGTCATACGACCAGGAGAGTCCTAGTTATCCTCCTAACGTGGCAAGGAAAAAATAAAAAATCAAACAAAACATGGGTGCAACAACCAACAGTACCCTCTGCGATATTAGGTTGGGGGCAACTCCAACCGAAATCAAAACTAGGAGCCAAAAAACTCCCAAGGGAAAAACAAGAGGGCTAATCTTCAGACCCCACTCTTACGCAATTTGTGGTGAGTATGGCCATTACACTCATCATTGTCCCAAACTCCCCGAGTTGAAGAAGCTTCAGTGTAACTGAGGACAAGGGGGATCCACACAGCAACCAATTGTAATGCAGTAGCCCTTCCCCCATCAAGGGGTAGTTAGTACCTAACAGCAGCAAACACCCCCCGACTATTCCGGAAACAACAACCACAAAATCTATATGATTGGTGAAGAAATGTTCTTCCAAACATGGAATTGAAGTTATGATACCCTGCCAGACACAAGTTTGTCAAGGGCTAGCATGAGTGTGCCTCCAGCACCGTTGACTACACCAAAAATTCCTATTGAGCCTTTTCCAAAGATGGCAAAGGGACCAACTAGGCGAGCATGAAACCACTCCAAAGCAGCCCATAGTTGTGGACGATTTAGTTCAATCTCCTGCTGCCATGTCAAATTTGGAAGTCCTGCAATATTTCCCAAAGCAAAGGAAAGTCTTACTTTCCATGTTAGGCGCAATCAACCCTGACGACTCACGCCTAATGGCTTTTTATTTAGATAAATCCACCCCTAGACTGCCTTCATTGGTCACCATTTAGATACCGGTGTCAATCCAGAACATCACTATCCACCGCTGTATCATTGAAGAAGGTGCATCCACATGCGTCATGTCAAATAAATTCTTGTCGAAGTTAGGATCTCCCAAACTAAAGCCATCAGACATCACACTCAGAGCATATGACGGGTGCCCTTCTGCTCCCATCGGTCTCTATCAAAACGTCCCGGTCTGCTTAGCCAAAAAGACAGTCCTTATAGACATTGAGGTCTTGGATGCTCAAATGGATTACAATATACTCCTTGGATGGATTTATATATATGCCATGTCTTCCATAGCATCCTTCGTCTTCCAAACCATGATGTTCCCCAATGAGGACTGCATCATTACTGTCGACCAATTGATGTATCTGTAATGTTCCTAATTAGCTAAAGCTAATTGGAACATTTCATTTTGTCTTAATTTTATGTATTGATGAATAAAATGGGAAGGAGGACATGAAAAACTCCTAAAACTCAAGAATAAATTAGTGCCTATGTGAAAAGAGGCATATTTGAGCTACTTGAATAAAACTTGTAGGTGTGAAAGGGTCAAGACCACCAAAGGAGATCCCATTTGACCAAGTCAACCAACATTGTCTAGGTTCATTGAACCTCCTTGATGAACTGCGTTGTTCTAGAAGGGGTTTCCAAGTGTGAAAGGGGCCAAAGAGATGAAGTGGTTTAGGGTTTTCCAAGAGACCCTAATGTTATAAAAAGGAGGAGAAGGCACATGAAAAGGTTGTTGAAATATTTTCGAATTAGAGGTTGCTTGAGCAACTCTACTTCTCTTGGTTGTTTAGCTAGAGAAGGAGGATTTCCTATTTAGGAATCCTCTCTCCTTCCTTGAGTAGCTCCTGGAGGAGATTGTGATGCATTTCTCCACTATCTAGCATCTTGGCCAAGCTTCATCTCCATTAGCAGCGCTGGTCCTGTTGAGGGTTTTGCAACTGCTGTGAAGTTGCAGCAAGTGGTGACTCAGATCTGCAAAGTTCTGATTGTTTTGAGGGATTTCTCTAGGGAGGGTGTCTTGTGACCACCCGGAAGAGGATTTCCATTGTATATTCATTTCAAATCTATATATTTCACATAATTTCATATTCTTTTCAAGCTACAGTGCTATCTCCTTAGGGAACTGCATTATTTTCTATGTACTGCTTCACTATTGTTAGATCTTTCATTATACTTGCTTTCTGATGATTGAGGCTTGCCTCTCATCTTGTAGCTTGCTGATATCTATTGTACATATCTGATATAATGTAATAATATTCATCTTCAGCAATTTCTGGAAGTTTCCTGCAATTTCATGTATTAAAAGTCAGATCTACATCTTCTTGTGCAATATCTTGTAAAAACCTTAAAGGGGACTTGTGGAAGAGGCTGAGTAGTTTCTAGATCTGGTATGGATCTGATATTACAGCCATAGATATGCCATATATCTGAGATCCATTATTTATTTTCTGAAGCACACTTAGAGGGACGCAGTCCATTCTTTTCTGCAATTTTATAAATGCCGGAGATGTCATTTTAGTGGATTTCCGCACTATTATTTCATGTGATTTGCTGCATGATTATGGGAGAATATTTCATAATGCTGATATGATGTCCTATGGCTGAATTCTGAGCCTTATGGCTTATCTTCAGTGATTACTGGGCAAAACTACGCAATTCTGGTTGTTGGGTTTTCATGTTGCAGCAGCTCTTCTCTTTAGCTGATTTTTAACAAGTCAGCTTCGTGGGAGATCTATTTAAGGTCCTTAAACACAGTTTTTTCAGCTAAAATTCAGCATGGAGGTCCCACATAGCCTAATATAAGGAATCTCAAACCTTTTCTACGTTATTTTTTCACTCCCTTGCTTATGCAGCGTTTTCCCTAAGCCTGTTGCAGAATTTCCTGAAATGGAATTTTCCCGCTTCTTCCTTGGATGGTTTTTGCTCCTCTTTGGACTAATTTATTAGATATAAATATCTAAGAATCCCAAGGGATGAAAACTCCATTTGGAGTGTGTTATTCCCATCCTTTCTATGTTTCACCAACTTTCTATAGACAGAGTCTGAAACGGGCCAGGTAGCCTCTGGATCTCACCCTCTCCTTAAGAGGTGACACATCCAATAAAAGCCCTTTTAGTCTATCTCTAGTTTATAATTGCTGGTGCATTTCCATATTTTTTTGAATCCATAGAGTAATATCTCAGGATATTCCCTCCTGAGCCTATTTTTCCCCATTTGGAACATTACAGTGGTATCAGAGCATGATCTCTAGCACAGCTTGTGAGATCAAGCTATCAGAGAAGTGTTGAGAAGAAGCAGAAAGCAGAAAGAAGAAGGTATGGAGAGGATGATATTACTCTCATCTCTTTTCAGATCTAAAAATAACCTCTCCAAGGAGGTTGTGCAATAAGAAGAAAGAAGAAGCAGTGAAGCTCCAAGGGAGTTTCAAGAAAAAGAAGATATTCCAATCAGATCCTCAAGATCTGTGCATGACGAAAATCCAAAATCCTCATATTGTGGATATGTGCACTCAGCCATATCATCAGAGCCTCAAAATTTTGTTAGTGACTCCTTCATGAAGAGGGAAAGAGAAGGAGTGAGTTTATCGGATGCACTGCCAAGGGTCAGATCTCCTTTGGGTGAAGGGTCTTATTCTCAAGAGGGAAGCTGCAGTGAAACCTTTATGAGGTTTCAAGAGAAAGAAGAAGACATGGGGATCCCTTCTTCAAGATAAGACCAATCTCTAAGTTCTCTTATTGAGGATGAGGCATGTTCCATCTCTGAAGAAAAGGCTAGGGGTGACAGCGCAGACATAGCAAGAGGACCTCTAGTACTGTATGAAGAAGAAAAAGGAGCAACTGCTCTAAGGAGAGAAGCTCTTGCATTTTTACAAGGAGTTCCTAAGAATCTCACACATAGAGATTATGGCACAAACCATAGGCAGCACGTGCCATACTTATCAGATGGTGAGATCTTGAATATTGCAGAAGACAAAGGGAAGGGCAAGCTTCAAATGGTGAGAAACTTTTTCCCCTCTGTATTTCAGAAACATGTTGCACCAAGAAGGCTGAAAGGTCAATGCAAGCAAAGAAAGGACATATCAGTCCCTACATCTTCTCATGATCTATGCCTTGATGTCTCCTTATTTGAAGGAATTCCACCAAGGAGTTCCCATGATGAGCAGAAGAGAAAAGTGTTCCCTCAACATTGTGCATCAATGTCATTTCTTCCCAATGGGGAAACTATCACAGCGCTGGAGACTTTGGGTAAGATGCATGCTTGTGAGAATCACATTTCATTTCATGGTTGTATGTATTTTCTTACTTCATATTTTCAGCCCATGACTCCCAAGAGGAGTGTTATACCATACAAGCTTCATGGCCAACTATGGGTCAAGATTGTTCTCAAACATGGCCACTCCCTTGATGGGCTAAGGGAGATTCTATACCATGATGAGTGTTGTATTAAGGCACCAAAGATAATTCTCACTTTCAGCCATGGTGAGATGAATGGAGCAGAAAGTAAGTGGCTTGTGAACCACTTACAACATTCATATTTGATGCAGGAAAGGGACAACTTGCGCTGGTTCTTGTTGGGTGAGTTTAAACACTCCCTAAATTTTCTGATTTTCTTGTCACATGCCTTGTATCTCAATAGGATGCTGCATAAGAAGAAGGCATAGGTGTTTGGGTTGACAAGGAAGAGGTATGGACATCACATGATAAGCTCCATGTCCATACAATTACTTTTGCCTACAATGTATGTACATGTGTTTTTGTTTAAGATGCATTTCAAAATCTTGTATGTACTTGGGCTTGGGAGAAATTGCAATCTTCTCATGGGTTGGCATAAGGGGAGTTGTTCATATAATGATATTGATGCCTCATGTATGAGAGGAGGGATGACACATTGAGTGAATGTGGTCATGGTGGATGAGATCTCCCATATCTATTCATGCTTCAAGAGGAGGATAGAATACTGCATGGTTGCTTCATTATGTATCTTGTTTCTTTTTACAAAGGGCCATGTATCTAAGTTATGTCATGAAGGAAGGTCCCTCACATGGAAGAACTTAGAGCATGACATGTTTTGTTTGAATCATATTCAGCCAACACCCATTATCCTCCACTATTTTCAAGCTTTGAAGAAGCTTGTTGCAGCAAGAAGGTGGTGGGATGGCCACCTATTGTACTATGGTTTGGAGCAGCATGGGGAGTTCTTTGAAAGAGGTTTACATCAGCATTGTCAAAGATGCATGGTCCATGTAGAGATGGATCAGCAACATGACTCTTTGGGAGGGTTGAATCAACCCACTCTTCCTTCTCTTGAGGAAGGAAATGGAACCATGCATCTCTCCCTTAGTCGGAGAAAGATTATTGGTGTAGAACATGATCATGCTACACATGTTTTTATTTCAGATTTCATGCACTCTTACACCATGTTTTTGCAGGCCAAAGTTCCAAGGAAAAATGATAAGATCATGTGAGCCTCTTGGCTAATATTGGGCTCCAAATTTTTTGATTTGAGCCACTCCCTTGAGAGGAAAAGGGAGATTTTTGCAAGGAGATGGGTGCTTCCCCCAAAGCACCAAACATGCATCACACTTTCAGCCATGATGATGTGGCATGGAAAAAAAATAATGAAGGATGGCATGTGCTTCATGATAGGGCCACTCTCCATGTATTTTATGTTACAAATTCCAGAGAGAGCATGGGGCAAACCATGTTTGTTCTTATGATCTATTGTACCCTTATGGGATGAGCTAATTGCATCTCATGAGAACATTGGAGAAGCAAGACATGGATGGATTGGTGAGCACTTGGCTTATGGAGGAAGCTTATCTTATGTTGGTGTCACCCAGGAGAAAAATTTTGCAGCACTCACCTTGCAGTTGCTTGAGGGCAAGCAAAATTTTTTGGAGGGGAGGACTGTAATGTTCCTAATTAGCCCAAGCTAATTGGAACATTTCATTTTGTCTTAATTTTATGTATTTATGAATAAAATGGGAAGGAGGACATGAAATACTCCTAAAACTCAAGAATAAATCAGTGCCTATGTGAAAAGAGGCATATTTGAGCTACTTGAATAAAAATTGCAAGTGTGAAAGGGTAAAGACCACCAAAAGAGATCCCATTTGACCAAGTCAACCAGTGTTGTCTAGGTTCATTGAACCTCCTTGATGAACTACACTGTTCTAGAAGGGGTTTCCAAGTGTGAAAGGGGCCAAAGAAATGAAGTGATTTAGGATTTTCCAAGAGACCCTAATGTTATAAAAAGGATGAGAAGGCACATGAAAAGGTTGTTCAAGTATTTTCGAATTAGAGGTTGCTTGAGCAACTCTACTTCTCTTGGTTGTTTAGCTAGAGAAGGAGGATTTCCTGTTTAGGAATCCTCTCTCCTTCCTTGAGTAGCTCCTGGAGGAGATTTTGATGCATTTCTCTACTATCTGACATCTTTGCCAAGCTTCATCTCCATTAGCATCGCTGGTCCTGTTGAGGGTTTTGTAGCTGTTGTGAAGTTGCAGCAAGTTGTGACTCAGATCTGCAAAGTTCTGATTGTTTTGAGGGATTTCTCTCAGGGAGGGTGTCTTGTGACCACCCGGAAGAGTATCTCCATTATATCTTCATTTCATATCTGTATATTTCACATAATTTTATATTCTTTTCAAGCTACAACGCTGTCTCCTTAGGGAGCTACATTATTTTCTATGTACTGCTTCACTATTGTTAGATCTTTCATTGCACTTGCTTTCTGATGATTGAGGCTTTCCTCTCATCTTGTAGCTTGCTGATATATATTGTACAGATCTGATATACTGTAATAATATTCATCTTCAGCAATTTCTGGAAGTTTCCTGCAGTTTCATGTATTAAAAGTCAAATCTACATCTTCTTGTGCAATATCTTGTAAAAACCCCAAAGGGGACTTGTGGAAGAGGCTGAGTAGTTTCCAGATCTGGTATGGATCTGATGTTACGGAAATATATCTGCCATAGATATTATATCCATTATTTATCTGCTGAAGCACACTTAGAGGGACGCAATATATTCTTTTCTGCAATTTTATAAATGTCGGAGATGTCATTTTAGTGGATTTCTGCACTATTATTTCATGTGATTTGTTGTATGATTATGGGAGAATATTTCATAATGCTGATATGATGTCCTATGAATTAATTCTGAGCCTTATGGCTGATCTTTAGTTATTACTGGGAAAAACTGCGCAATTCTGGTTGCCGGGTTTTCATGTTGCAGCAGGTCTTCTCTTTAACTGATTTTTAACTAGTCAACTTCGTGGGAGATCTGTTTAAGGTCCTTAAACACATTTTTTTCAGCTAAAATTCAGCATGGAGGTCCCACATAGCCTAATATAGGGAATCCCAGCCCTGGTCTGTGTTATTTTTTCACTCCCTTGCTTATGCAACATTTTCCCTAAGCCTGTTGCATAATTTCCTGAAATGGAATTTTCCCGCTTCTTCCTTGCATGGTTTTTTCTCCTCTTTGGAATCATTTATTAGATCTGAAAATATAAGAATCAAAAGGGCTGCAAACTCCATTTTTAATGTGTTATTCCCATCCTTGTTGTGTTTCACCAACTTTCTATAAAAGATTCTGAAACGGGCCAGGTAGCCTCTGGATCTTACCCTCTCCTTAAGAGGTGACACATCCAGTAAAATCCCCTTCAGTATATCTTTGGTTTGTAATTTATGGTGCATTTCCATACTACTGTGAATCCATAGAGGAATATCTCAATATATTCCCTCCTGAGCCTATTTTACCCCATTTGGAACATTACAGTATGACAACAAGCAATCCCTGAAAAATGTCGATGTCATTCTACCCTATGTAGACACATCTGCTGAGATGCTTACATGGTACCAAGAATATGGCCCTGGACAATTCAAACCATTTTTTATCCTTGGATCATTCCTAGGAGATCCCCCTGTCATACCAGAATCATCCACTAATATCACAGAGGCTCCGGTGTGCATGATGTCTACATCAAGCACCGAATCTAGCAAGGAGACAGAGACGGGAAGTAATGACACCGAGGCCTCTATCACGATGGCATATCTATCCTCTACCGCCTCCCAAACTCCTTTTATATACCCTCCATCTGGTTTTGTGTCACAACAAGTCTTAGAAACAATAGTGTTTCCAAACATACATTTTGCAATACCAGTTTGGTACTTGGTCCCACCTACCATGATGGGAGTCACAGGAATCACCTCTACGGGTTAATCCCCCTTACCCCTGAGGAGGCCCCATCTATTATGGAAATGGCCACAACCATACCATCTAAGGAAACTCCCATCGCAAAACTGACTGTCACGACTAAGAAAACTGATAAAAAGGGGAAGAAGGTAGAAAATCCCATCATACAGTGGGAATTACAACCTTGCATAATATGAGACATAGTAGGCCACCCTACCCATATCTTCCTGGAGCTGGATTAACTAAAACGCTCCTAAGCTCCGAAAGAAATATCGCTGCAATAAGTTCCCGAAAAAAGGAACTAGCCACAAAAAATCAAGGCAAGGCATTGCATACCAACCATGCATGCGCTATCTGTAGCAATTATATGCATTACACCCATCATTGTCCTTAAATACCACGATATAGGGATGCCTTACATGCCCTCAAAGAATCATATCAAGAGGATCCCTCCATGCAGTCAAATGGAGAAGAACCTCGCATCATATTATACATGTAGGAGGCACGGAAGTCACAAGAACGCCTCTCATTCATCCCCCCTCCTCCCATCCAACTTTGTGCACTCTGCGATGAACGAGATCATTTCATCGCCGAATGTGCAGCCCTAGAATTGTTTCAATGATGATATCCAGTTAATGTATTATACCACCTTGACCTACTAGCAATCCAAAATTCGTGTTAGGTATGTGGTGGTGATCACCCATTACGCCATTTTCATTACATCCCTCGATTCTGCGCAGTACTAACCAGTTTACGCATGGCCATAGTTTTCCTCTCCCTAAAAGATGGCTCAGACACAGAATCCATAGATATCTCAAAAACGCAAGAGAATGTGACAAGTAGGTCCATTCTCTTCCTATCAGCAAAAAGGAGACCGGTTAGGGAACCCTTAGTCACCCCCACCCGCCCTCCACGGAGAAGACCAACCTGTGCATTTTATAACACACACAACTATGTGGTCGCCACATGCCCATACCTAGAAGTGCTATGCCTCTAGTACCTGATCACATTAGAAGCCGAACAGGACAGGAACACCCAAGAATGATGTTCTTGTATAGTATGTCAGGGCAACCATCATGATCAACATTGCACTTATATCCCTCGAGTGTGCCCACTAATTGACATCATCCATTCATTAGAAATTCACTATCAGGATATCATCAATCCAAAGCTTAGAAAACCTAATGGAAGGTAGATTTCACCCAGGAAGCCTACCCCATTTCTATACCAACAGGTCGGGTGAGTTAAAAATGCACATCGACCTAGCATGACCCATTTCCATCCTAGGCCGGAATGCGGTATATGTGACATAATAGGCCACTAGGTCAATCAGTGTAAAGAACTGAAGCACCTCACAAATAGATTTCGCATTGTCTCCTCCCTCCCTCAAATACATCTCTCTAACCAAGAGAAGATCACATACTTCTATTGCAAGATTTGCTCACATTTTCACCATACTATGAAATGTAAACACCTCCCCAAGCTTCAAGTGGCAAAAGCAGCGTTAAGTCTACACTCCCCAAAATATCTAGACATACCCAAACCAAAAACTTGGAAATGGCAACAGAGGAATCTCTCCCATACACCTGATCCTTTCCAAGCATCTACTTTAGGGACGAAGAGTAGTGTTGGTTCTCACACAATATACTCAGTAGGAAAAATGGTATCATACACCATTTTCACTAGCCATAACCATGAAACAGAGGCATGCCCATTAATGGAAACATTTAGGCACCTCTGCACCAGGCACAACCTCCAAATCCCGGAAAGTGCTCGACCTTATGAGGAACCTAGACTTGCTCCCACGCAAGCTGCCATGATGGAAATTACTCCCCCATCAAACGCCAGTGACACGATACATCATATACGATTCATATCATCATTTATAGGAACCATGACTTGGGCTATCTGCTCATTAGTCATAGGTGTCAAGTCAACTGCAAATATCAAAGTAGCTATACCAACGACGGTGCAAACCCAATCCATCTACACCCTATCGACCATGTCTGGTTCCACCACATCGACAATGGAATCTTATTCATGTTTGTATACCGGCTCAATTAGACTGAACCTCTTCCTCATAGCCTTATGTAGACTCAACCCCCCTTAGGATCCTTATTCCACTCTGATGAGGATATCCTTGAGGCCATGACGGAGCCCAATTTTCTGTGGGATGTGATGCACCACCGCTCATTTTTTCTTCCTGAAAAAACGTTCAGCCCTAACAAGAAAGGAAACCAATAGATTTATGCAATCAAATCAAAATATTTCCTTCCATCAAGGAAAGTCGATTGGTTCAAAAATCCCATTCTGGCCCCCGATGCATTCGAAGAAGGGACCATGTTAAAAATTTCACCTACCATCAAGGCGAATATCTCTCAAAAAACTAAAAAAGTCGAAGAAATCTCACTAAGGGCAGCATGTTCACCAGAAGAGATAACCTCTTACACCCACTTATTGCAAGAGTATTAGGATATCTTCACATGGGACTACTTGGAAATTTCAGGGCTTAGCCCCACTATTGTAGAGCACCATATTGACCCCTGGCCTGATGTACCACTAGTACACTAGAAACAACGTTAGCTGAACCCATTCAAGGCAGAAGCAAGTAAACGAGAAATCGATAACCTTCACAAAGTTGGTTTCATCTACCCCATCGCTTACACATCATGGGTTTCCAACCCTCTTCCCGTCATGAAAAAATAAGGCACCATATGTGTATGTACCGATTTTTTCGATTTGAACAAAGCCTTTCCAAAGGACAATTACCCTACCCCATTCATCGACCAAGTCATAAATTCTTGTGCAGGACACAAGGCCCTCTCCTTCATGGATGGATTCTCTGGGTATAATCAAATTCAAATACATCACACCAACTGGTACAAGACCGCGTTCACCACCCCATGGGGCACATTCACATACCAGGTGATGCCATTTGGCCTTAAAAACATTGGAGCCACTTTCTAGAGGGCCATGAATTACATCTTTCATGACTTGGCACACCTCATCCTCACCTACTTGGATGACCTCACCGTCCGATCCAAGAAGCGATCAGATCATCTCGAGGATTTGCAACTGGTATTCCAACGATTTTAGAAATACAACCTATGCTTGAACCCCCTCAAGTGCATCTTTTGCGTCACAACAAGAAAAATTCTAGGTTTTATTATGTCCCAACAAGGAATTAGAATGGACCCCCTCAAGTTCTAAGCTATCAAAAGGTACCTCCACCTCGAACCCTTAAGAAAATACAAATCTTGCAGGGAAAGGCCAACTTTCTGAGACGTTTTTTCCTAGACTATGCCAGTTGCGCTCAAGGATTCATGCATCTCCTTCCTCTATACATCCTATTCAAATGAGATGATCAAGCCCAACAACTATTTGAGGTGCTGAAAGACACATTGTCTTCAGCACCATTGATCAGTCTCCCAAACTACAACAATGACTACATCCTGTATCTATCAGCATCTGAGACCACTTTGGCCGGAGTATTGATCCACGAAGGCCTAGATGGGATGGAACACGTAATCTATTATGTTAGAAAAACATTATCAGACCTCTCATTAAGATATGATCTTGAAGAAAATACTTCCCTAGCATTAATACACGCAGTCCAAAAACTTCACCACTACATTATCTTAAAGACTACAACAGTCATCGCAAATATTAACCCCATCAAATACCTGCTCACGCGTCATTTAATGAACCATAAGTACACTCGTTGGATAGTCATTCTGAAAAAATTAGACTTATAGTTTTGCTCCCCCAAGAGCAAGAAGGATTTAATTTTAGCCGAGTTCATCACAGACCTCCCATGTCATACCAAAGGATCACCAGTCAACGATTCACTATTGGACAAACATCTCTTCCTAGTAATGACCGATGAACCTTGGTATGGAGACATTCACCTATTTTTACAAACCCAAAATTTCATACCCCATCTCACCCATGACGACTGTCGATGCATCCGCCACCAAGCCCCTTGATACCTCCTCATGGGAGATGTCTTATACCGACGGGGCATCGACACCATCTTACGTCGATGCCTCACCCACGACCAAGTTGAGCAAGCCCTTAATGACTTCCATAGCGGAGCTTGTGGTGGCCACCTCTCTGGAATGGCCACTACCCAAAAAGTCTTGTGGGAAGGATATCTTTGGCCCACATTATTTTGCGATTGCATTTCAGCAGTCAAGAGGTGCGAGCGATGTCAACGCTTTGCTCACAAGGTAAGAGCCCATCTCGCCCCCCTGCACACCATCATCGTCATTGGTCCCTTCTACAAATGGGAGATCGAATTCATGACTTAAAACCCCATGTCATCAGGAAATCACAAGTACATTATTATGGTCTTCGACTACTTCACCAAGTGGGTAGAAGCCATTCCCACATACGAGAACACAACAAAAACTGTTGCACGATTTTTTTTAACCATGTCATTGCTCAGTTCGGTGTACCAGAAGAGTTAGTCTTTGACCTTGGAAAATACTTCAAAATGAAGTTTTCCCGGAGTTATCTCAGCACCTCATATTCACACATGAATTCGCTTCACCATACTACCCCAATCCAACAGACAGGTAGAAGTTATGAACAAAGTACTCAAAGAAATGTTACAATGCATGGTGAATAACCACAAAATAAACTAGCACCGCATGCTTTTCTCCACCCTGTGGGCATACCGCATGGCAGTGAAAATATAAATGGGGTTCACACCCTTCCACTTGGTGTACGAGGTCGAAGTTGTGATTCCCATTGAATGAGAGATCCCAAACTTACACACCGCCATCGAACTCCTTGATGATACCCAACCTCTAGAGCAACGCTTAGTATAACTAGAGTTCATCGATGAAAGTTGATGATAGTCGCTCCAACACAACGAGGCCCATAAAAAGTGGGTGAAAGTATCGTTCGATCACAACATCACCCCTCGATCATTTACCGAGGGGGAGTTAGTCATCCGCTACGATGTCACGAAAGAAATGCTAGGGCCAAGAAATTTTGAAACCTTGTGGAAAGGACCCTATATCATAAAACATTGTCTCCTAAAGGGGGCATACATCTTGAAAGAGCCTGACAGATCGTGTCTGAGAAACCCCGTCAATGGTATTTACCTCAAGAAATTTTAACCATAAGGGTCACAAGGGTTCAGCCCTAGATATAACATGCACATACCAAACTTTATTTTTCGATCACAGACTTGTCACAAAAAGTGCTTTGGTGTCACAAATGGACCTTCAACCCAATCATTGCTTTGGATTCAATGATGGAGCATCACAATGGTCTCAAAACTTAGCAGCAGTCGCTTGGGTCATCTACCACCCTGACCGATCGCCATTCTTCACCAATGGAGTATGCATAGGATCAGCGACAAACAATCAAGAATAATATGACGTCTTCATAGGGCTCATGTGCGATGCCTTCAATCAAGGCATTCTCCACTTGCATATCTACCTTGATTCCCAGTTAGTGGTTTCGCAGTTAAACCAAGAGTTTGAGGTAAGGGATTTACATATGTTTAGAAAATATTTTCGTGCAAAAGGTTTAAGATTTCAATATGGTCACATTGCATTCACACATCTACCAAGAAATCAAAATCATACAGTAGATCGCATAGCTAACCACATCTTAAACTAGAATGCATCTCGAATAAACCATCATATGTGAAACCAAAAAAAAAAAAAAACATAGATATCCATCAGCAATACACAACATCCATGAAAACATATAAATAATAGACACATCATATAGAGCCACAAAAAATACATTTCTCACATATATACCAAAAAATGTATGTATGAGTACAAAATAATGAGTCATGTATCTGACCCACATGTCAACCAAAAATACATATACAAATTTCGTCAAAATAAGGGAAGCATCCTCATAATGGGTGCTTTCCCAATGTACAAAAATCTCTAGGGTTGCGCCCCTCCAGGTTGGGCACTTGGACCCACGGCTACTCCCGGTGCTAGTATTGGGGCAGCCATCAAAACTGATGTCGCCACGTGACGGAGAGTTGGTCGATAACCCCTCTCTCGGGCCATCAATGTCTCTAACCAGACATCGTCTAAATCTTCAACAAACCCATGGGTAGGCATACCCTGGTTCAACTGGTCCACTCGGCCCTAAGCGTCCACCAAATCAATGGCTCGGGCCTCTAAGGCAACCAGTTTCTCTGCCATCTTTACCATGCTAGCCTTCGCCGCCTTGGCGTGAGCGATTGTTGTAGCACAAACAACAGCAGCTGAACTGTTACCCTCTCCAGAAGGGACAGCCCCGTCACCGGGAAATCCACCCTGGGGCTATAGTGGACCTCCTCCCTGCACCTCGCCTGGGGGCGGAGCTCCTTGAACCCTCCAGTTTGGTTGGTGTCCTACCAATCGAGCTGTAGGGTGCCCAACCTCGCCAACATCTACAAGGGTAAAAAAATTATGTAAGTATCATCATAATACACATATGAATCATAAATACTCAACAAATGAAAAATAAAACAAAAAAATCATACCTGTTGGTCCCCAAGCATATCTAGCAAGAAGACCCATATCTGGGTCTCCTTAGAAATCCATCCTAGCATATGGATAAGGGAGGAACATCTGAGGATTGGCCTCAAACCAAGCCTCAGTGGTTGTGTTCCAGTAACGCCCCACTGCACCTACCCCACTGTGAGGCATCATTAGAGCCCATATCCTCATGTGAGGGTGTCGATGACCCCCCATAGGCAGAGCCACCACGGGCCGCACTCTCTCATACATAATGCTACAAAGGATGCTAGGATAGGTGAATAGCTTAGTTCCATCATGGACCTTTGCTAGCTGAGCCACCATCCCATCATAGAAGTGACGAGAAAAATCAAAGAAGTACCTGACCCTCAGTCGGCACAGGACACCTATCTATGGGCCCGATGCACTGTGCGACCACGATGACCCCGTCAGTCTCACAATCATTTCTAGAGCACATTTCTCGGCCAAATCATTCATGGATGCTATCAAAATTCACCCCTTCGTGAGAGGCGCCCTGCCACAATGAATATCTGTAAATCACCAAAGGTCGACCCTCCCAGGAGGAAGCGGATATGGGAGTGCCTCATGCTGAGGCATTAGACCTGTCACAAAATAAATATCTATATTTGAATGGATAGCCAAGTTACATCCTCACAGCACCATCACTCTGCGCTACCTGTTCCAACAGCAAACCAGGTAACATAGTAATTGATCCTGCGATCACAGGAGGTCATTCTATAGAAACTTAAGAATACTCCATCGAGCCAACTACTGTAAAAAATTGGCATCTTTTGACACAAACATGCAGAGGTCAAGCTAGTATCTCACCCTCCACAACATCCCGTCACCAAACAGACACACATCAGTGACATCAAAACACCAAAAATTTGTAAAATTCCCCAAAAAATTTCCAAAAATAACCTTGACCTTTTAGCGTGCCTATTTCTCAAATTGGCACGTTGATTGTGCGCCTATATTCCAGATAGGTGTGGAGGCTGTGCGCAAAAAACAATAACAGGCACGGAATTTGCATGCAAATCCTCAGCTTTGTGCTAAGATTTCGCACTTGTGCCTTGATCGCCCTCACAGCCAAGGCAAAAAAAAAACTGCTAAGGTTCCAAACAAACCAAGTTTGTATAGACACCCACCCAATCACACTGAAAAATTAAATTCAGGAGGTTCTGGGGCCTACCTGACTCTAGTAGCGCAAATCCCGAGTGCACAGGCTGACTGCAATGGCAATAAAATCTTAGCAACAACCTCTGACCTCTCAAACTCTCAACCACTCAAATTTCATAAATTAGTTGAAATGAGCTATATGGCATATATGTCTCCCATTTCAAATTATTTGGAGCATAACGAGAGCTCAGAGGACCCAATTGCAGAACTGAAAGAAACACAGTGATCGGAACCTCATAACGCCCAAAGGAGGCTCCACACATTCTCCGAAAAAATAATTTTTTCTCTTCCGACAAGTATGCCCTCTTTTATCCTCTTTTCATTCAGTAGATGTTGTCAATAATATTTGAATGAGAAAGATGCTTTCACATGGGGTATTTCGTTGCAGGTGTTCTACAACACAAAAAACCATCCATTACCCCATGCACCGAAGGTTCTAGAGCAGGTATCATTCTACCCTCAGCATGATAGAGTCCTAGAGAAACTCTGCATATCCTGACATCATTTCTCCACAAGAAATCAACCATATGTTCTAAACACCCGACCATGTTTATCATCTCCCCACCTTGCACATGATGAACATCCTCATTAGTCGGTAGAACCTCCCCCTCCATGGCATCTGTCACTCAAAGTAGACCATTCATCAGAAAAATATGACACCATGGCCATACCATCTTAGTCCAGGAAGAACTTCATTCCCATTCATCCACCATGCATCAAGTCAATTTTTACCATATCACTATAAAACCCCCTTACCCGGACTACCATTGTCACAAGTAGATCTAATATGCACCACCATGTCTCGCATTTGGCTTACCATCCCCTCATAAACATATCCCATCTATGATATATTCCATCTGCTTCATCATCCCCACATTGAGACCAATCAATGGGACCCCCACCCTCAGCGAAAACACCTTCCTCACATCATCGGTGAGCGAGAATTTGTATGTTTTTGGGGCACCCATCTCTATGTTTTGTACAATCCAATCCAATTTTTTATTGTTCTGGAAAGTATACAGAGATTACAAATGGAGAATATCCCCCACTCATCCATTCATTTTTATCCCATGGCAGCAGTCCCTAGTCACCCTTAGTCGGAGCATCACACCTTTCACATAGAGCCACCACGACATTCATAACCAACATATACCCTCCCTGGACGTCCTACTGACTCTAGGGATTCCTTCATTAGAAATAGCTATGACTGCCGCCAAAATTATTTTTTCATGCTCCGACCTTGGGCCACTAAACTCCCATCATCAATATTCAGACATCCCTCGCCATCATGCCTATGTTAAAACTATCAAATTAGAGACCCTGGTCCCTTGCATCAATAGTTATCTCGTTTGGTTGAGGCTTCCTTTTTGTCGACTTCAACATCCATTTCTCTAAAAAGGAAGCAGTACCTTGGATGGATCCTCACCCCAATATGGGCATCCTTGGGTGGCACTGTGGGAATCATCATTGCTCATAGATGTCATCGATCCTCCTAACATTCGACTATAACACACAGTTTCATGTCAAGATGGTATTGTACTTAGAACCATTGCACTTTGCCCAGATTCGTCGAAGACCCATGCCATTTTAAGCATCTCTTTCAGCAATTATTACATGGGAAGGTCCCAATCATACACCCATGCATACAATGAGCATTGATATTCCATGCCAATATTACGCATGTGAGCACCACATTCAACCAATTGTCAAAAAAAAAATTACCCTGAGGGAGTCATCAATCATTGTCATCAACCAAATCAGCATATCACTACCATATCAGTGACACAGTTAGAACCTTTATCTGCCAGATAGATTTATTTAGCTAGCCAAAGCATTACGAGCATGGGACATGCTTGCCTCGTAGAAAAATTGCATTTATTTTATCATATTATTTCTTACAGGTTTCCGAAAAAACATGGTCACTCTTTTACCCACTATACGGGGTCTCCAACCTTAGGTTGTACCAGGTCTCTCTCTCTCTCTCTCTCGACACAGGTTACATAGAACAGAAACTATAATGTATTTTAGCTATACATTTCTTCCTAGAACTCACACATTAGGGGGCAGATATTATCACTCAAAAATCCGACAAGCAAAATGACATTATAAATGTCAAGCAGAAGGATTTACAAGGCTGAGAAACATTACAGAATATGAAAAAATTAAAACTTTCTAAGGTCAAAAGGAAAAATGTCAAATTGCACACCAAAGACACATGTAAAATGTGCTTTGCACACATTTTTCTTCGATAGGTGCGCTATTCTGCGCGAATTTCCCTCAAAAATCCGTGCAGTCTTGGGAGTGGCAGAAGTCACCATCTGGGACCACTTCACACACTTTAGGAGAAGATCCTCCACTTGAGGCCTCCCAAGGACAGTTGCCTAGAGCCACCTTGAGACCTCAAGTGAGCACACAAAGGAATCAACCCCCACTCTTGGGTCACTATCCACAAGTGTACCAAGAGAGGGAAGAAGGATTTTAATTTGCCTATAAATTGCCACCATGAGAAGAAAAAAATGAGAACACATTGTTATGTTGGTCGAATTTCCCATGAGAAAACCAGCAGTGTGTGATCCAGAGCCGCAATAGAGTTAGAGGATTTGATTGTGCCACCCAACAACTCCAATCCCTTAGGAGAAGAGAGAGTCATTGTAGAAATGGCTCAAGGGTAAAGCCCTCCTTGCATTGGGTCTTAGAGCTCCATAGCTCTAAGGATCCTTTGGCTAGTGTGTAACGTTCTACCTTTCTTACTAATAGCAGTCAATAAGAGGGGATTATTCCACCGTTTGTATTATTGTCTCGTTTGACTCATTTGAGCTTGTGTTTTTTTTATTATTATAGTTGTGTTTCTTCTTATTATTTTCTGCATACTATGTTCCATAATTTAGTGTGTTTTTATATATTGGCATGTGTTCACTAACCTGCTAACCATATTTTCTGCCTGTGACCATTGCTTGTAGGTTGAAACCATTCCTACCAAGCATCGGTGGTTTAGTACACTCATGTACCAAAACCACCACAACAATAAGGAAAGACAATTCAGCTTGGGGCGACATATACAACATTAGCTACTATTTATGATTAGAAATCTCTCTTATTTATGTTAATACAAAGACTATCTTGTTTTCCCATATTTTTTGCGTTATGTTTGCATTCAGATATGTTTCAATTCCATGTTGATTCATTGAATAAAGATGTTATATTATGCTACTTAGATGTTGTGGGTCCTTAGCTTATTTTAGTCGTGTGTGCAGGTTCTAATTATAACACTTGGAGCTACAATTGGATCTTACAAGAAAGGAAGAAAGAAAATCTTGCTATAGAATCGAGGTAGGCCTCTTTCCCATTCTTTAAGTTCTCTTAGGAAAACTCTATGTTTTTTTCCTTTTGTTGTTCTTGACCAGTTAGACAACTAGGTCTATGGAATTCACCTTTGTTCGCAATCATAAATTCCGCATAAAGAATTGGCAACTTCACTAAGTATTTATTAGCACCTATCACTAAAGACGTTTTTAAGGGCAGAGTTATGACCGAAGAGCAAGTAATTTTTCGTTCCCAATATTTGGATCTTTTTTATACACAATATGACACACTTTATGATAAAATACCCAATGCTCTATGATTGGGACATACTATTCCCCAACCTTCTTGTAAATAAACACATGTCATTGACTACGTGATTGGTTATGCTAGCCATCAGTTCGTGAGTAAACCATCTAGTTCAAATTTTGTTGCGGAAGCCCAAAATCCATCCTCCACTACTCCTATGGCTTCTACTTCTGAGATCAATGTAGTTCAATCCACGAAGGGAAAAACTCAATAACCAGGAAGTAAGAAGAAAGGCAAAGGAAAAAAGAAGAAAGATAATCCTCCACAGGAAAACCAAAATAACCATTCCCTTAAAGAAAAATGGAAACCTCGTTATCCTTGCTTAATTTGTAATGAGGATCATTTCACTCACGAATTTCCACTTTGAGACTAATTAAATAAATTCCTTAAGCTATCTTCTGCACCTGTTGCGTTGGAAGATCCCTTTCCTAATCAGGAGACTAACATGGTTTCACGGGATCCTTCTTCCTCTTCCTTAGTTATGATGCTTTCCTCCACCAAGCCAAAAAATTAAGTTATGGTGGCAATGAGGAATAAGGAATATGATAATTAAAATCCCTTGATTGGTCATGCTATTGCTGAACCTGCCAATTCTACTTCATCTTCTCTGGATAATTAGGGGAATTTTGAGGTCCAAAATGGGCCTCCTAAGAAAAAAGTGCAACCACAATAAATTTTATAAGAACCAATAGGATTCAAGATGATGATGTCAACCATGGGGGATTATTCACAATTTTTGGAGTAAAAAAGTAAAAATATTTAAAACTAATAAAATAATAAAACTACTTTTTCAACACGTATTTTCAAATTATCTTCCTAAGGTTTTACTCAAATTTTGATTGGTAGTACTCGTTGGATGAAAAATTTAATTCCTCATCTAAAGAGTATGCATGTTGCATACTTTTGATTGACCTTGCTACACGAAAAATGACAAATACATGAAAAAATGTGATTGCATTCATGTTTTTCATGTATTTACCATTTTTCGTGTAGTAGAGTCCATCGAAAGTATGCAACATGGGTACTAATTGGATGAGGAATCGAATTTTGCATCCAATGAGTGTTTCCGCTCGAAATTTGAGTAAATACATAGGGATATAAGTTGAAAATCGAAATTTGAGTAAAGCCATAGGGATATAAGTTGAAAATACGAGTTGAAAAAATAGTTTTTTTTGTTTTTACCCTCTAAAATTTGATGATGTAATCTAATATTATTTTATTATTTCCACTATTATTTTATAATTTTTTTAGGAGGCACATTTTAGACCTCAAAATTCCCCTAATACCTTCTCTGAATGTGATTCCTATTGAATTGACTATCAAACATTTGAAGGGAATTATCCATAAATCTGCATTCAACCCTTATGCTAGAGCTACCCAGAATTATAACATAGTTGAGGATCTGACTCAACCTCCTTCAGCTATGTCAACTCTCAAGGTGGTATTGTACTTAGAACCATTGCACTTTGCCCAGATTCGTCGAAGACCCATGCCATTTTAAGCATCTCTTTCAGCAATTATTACATGGGAAGGTCCCAATCATACACCCATGCATACAATGAGCATTGATATTCCATGCCAATATTACGCATGTGAGCACCACATTCAACCAATTGTCAAAAAAAAAATTACCCTGAGGGAGTCATCAATCATTGTCATCAACCAAATCAGCATATCACTACCATATCAGTGACACAGTTAGAACCTTTATCTGCCAGATAGATTTATTTAGCTAGCCAAAGCATTACGAGCATGGGACATGCTTGCCTCGTAGAAAAATTGCATTTATTTTATCATATTATTTCTTACAGGTTTCCGAAAAAACATGGTCACTCTTTTACCCACTATACGGGGTCTCCAACCTTAGGTTGTACCAGGTCTCTCTCTCTCTCTCTCTCGACACAGGTTACATAGAACAGAAACTATAATGTATTTTAGCTATACATTTCTTCCTAGAACTCACACATTAGGGGGCAGATATTATCACTCAAAAATCCGACAAGCAAAATGACATTATAAATGTCAAGCAGAAGGATTTACAAGGCTGAGAAACATTACAGAATATGAAAAAATTAAAACTTTCTAAGGTCAAAAGGAAAAATGTCAAATTGCACACCAAAGACACATGCAAAATGTGCTTTGCACACATTTTTCTTCGATAGGTGCGCTATTCTACGCGAATTTCCCTCAAAAATCCGTGCAGTCTTGGGAGTGGCAGAAGTCACCATCTGGGACCACTTCACACACTTTAGGAGAAGATCCTCCACTTGAGGCCTCCCAAGGACAGTTGCCTAGAGCCACCTTGAGACCTCAAGTGAGCACACAAAGGAATCAACCCCCACTCTTGGGTCACTATCCACAAGTGTACCAAGAGAGGGAAGAAGGATTTTAATTTGCCTATAAATTGCCACCATGAGAAGAAAAAAATGAGAACACATTGTTATGTTGGTCGAATTTCCCATGAGAAAACCAGCAGTGTGTGATCCAGAGCCGCAATAGAGTTAGAGGATTTGATTGTGCCACCCAACAACTCCAATCCCTTAGGAGAAGAGAGAGTCATTGTAGAAATGGCTCAAGGGTAAAGCCCTCCTTGCATTGGGTCTTAGAGCTCCATAGCTCTAAGGATCCTTTGGCTAGTGTGTAACGTTCTACCTTTCTTACTAATAGCAGTCAATAAGAGGGGATTATTCCACCGTTTGTATTATTGTCTCGTTTGACTCATTTGAGCTTGTGTTTTTTTTATTATTATAGTTGTGTTTCTTCTTATTATTTTCTGCATACTATGTTCCATAATTTAGTGTGTTTTTATATATTGGCATGTGTTCACTAACCTGCTAACCATATTTTCTGCCTGTGACCATTGCTTGTAGGTTGAAACCATTCCTACCAAGCATCGGTGGTTTAGTACACTCATGTACCAAAACCACCACAACAATAAGGAAAGACAATTCAGCTTGGGGCGACATATACAACATTAGCTACTATTTATGATTAGAAATCTCTCTTATTTATGTTAATACAAAGACTATCTTGTTTTCCCATATTTTTTGCGTTATGTTTGCATTCAGATATGTTTCAATTCCATGTTGATTCATTGAATAAAGATGTTATATTATGCTACTTAGATGTTGTGGGTCCTTAGCTTATTTTAGTCGTGTGTGCAGGTTCTAATTATAACACTTGGAGCTACAATTGGATCTTACAAGAAAGGAAGAAAGAAAATCTTGCTATAGAATCGAGGTAGGCCTCTTTCCCATTCTTTAAGTTCTCTTAGGAAAACTCTATGTTTTTTTCCTTTTGTTGTTCTTGACCAGTTAGACAACTAGGTCTATGGAATTCACCTTTGTTCGCAATCATAAATTCCGCATAAAGAATTGGCAACTTCACTAAGTATTTATTAGCACCTATCACTAAAGACGTTTTTAAGGGCAGAGTTATGACCGAAGAGCAAGTAATTTTTCGTTCCCAATATTTGGATCTTTTTTATACACAATATGACACACTTTATGATAAAATACCCAATGCTCTATGATTGGGACATACTATTCCCCAACCTTCTTGTAAATAAACACATGTCATTGACTACGTGATTGGTTATGCTAGCCATCAGTTCGTGAGTAAACCATCTAGTTCAAATTTTGTTGCGGAAGCCCAAAATCCATCCTCCACTACTCCTATGGCTTCTACTTCTGAGATCAATGTAGTTCAATCCACGAAGGGAAAAACTCAATAACCAGGAAGTAAGAAGAAAGGCAAAGGAAAAAAGAAGAAAGATAATCCTCCACAGGAAAACCAAAATAACCATTCCCTTAAAGAAAAATGGAAACCTCGTTATCCTTGCTTAATTTGTAATGAGGATCATTTCACTCACGAATTTCCACTTTGAGACTAATTAAATAAATTCCTTAAGCTATCTTCTGCACCTGTTGCGTTGGAAGATCCCTTTCCTAATCAGGAGACTAACATGGTTTCACGGGATCCTTCTTCCTCTTCCTTAGTTATGATGCTTTCCTCCACCAAGCCAAAAAATTAAGTTATGGTGGCAATGAGGAATAAGGAATATGATAATTAAAATCCCTTGATTGGTCATGCTATTGCTGAACCTGCCAATTCTACTTCATCTTCTCTGGATAATTAGGGGAATTTTGAGGTCCAAAATGGGCCTCCTAAGAAAAAAGTGCAACCACAATAAATTTTATAAGAACCAATAGGATTCAAGATGATGATGTCAACCATGGGGGATTATTCACAATTTTTGGAGTAAAAAAGTAAAAATATTTAAAACTAATAAAATAATAAAACTACTTTTTCAACACGTATTTTCAAATTATCTTCCTAAGGTTTTACTCAAATTTTGATTGGTAGTACTCGTTGGATGAAAAATTTAATTCCTCATCTAAAGAGTATGCATGTTGCATACTTTTGATTGACCTTGCTACACGAAAAATGACAAATACATGAAAAAATGTGATTGCATTCATGTTTTTCATGTATTTCCCATTTTTCGTGTAGTAGAGTCCATCGAAAGTATGCAACATGGGTACTAATTGGATGAGGAATCGAATTTTGCATCCAATGAGTGTTTCCGCTCGAAATTTGAGTAAATACATAGGGATATAAGTTGAAAATCGAAATTTGAGTAAAGCCATAGGGATATAAGTTGAAAATACGAGTTGAAAAAATAGTTTTTTTTGTTTTTACCCTCTAAAATTTGATGATGTAATCTAATATTATTTTATTATTTCCACTATTATTTTATAATTTTTTTAGGAGGCACATTTTAGACCTCAAAATTCCCCTAATACCTTCTCTGAATGTGATTCCTATTGAATTGACTATCAAACATTTGAAGGGAATTATCCATAAATCTGCATTCAACCCTTATGCTAGAGCTACCCAGAATTATAACATAGTTGAGGATCTGACTCAACCTCCTTCAGCTATGTCAACTCTCAAGGTGTTGCAAAATTTTCCCACCCAAAATAAGGCTTTAATTTCTGCAATTCGAGGTATTTATCTCTCATATTCCAACCTTGTAGTATTTAATCATGAGAATCATTATAGACTTCCAGCGCAATTGTCTTTAATGATTCAGGTTGTTGTTCCAAGTAAGGCCACCCATCAAACCATTGTGAACGAAGGAACTTCAACCTGTATCATGTCCCTTTTTTGTTGGAAGGTCGTTGGTTCTCCTCATCTCAATTAGTCACCAAATACTATGAAGGATTTTGATGGAAGAGGCTTCAAGCCTTATGGAATTTTGAGTTAATTACAAGTTGAATTAGGTGGAAAGATGGTGTAATTAGGAGTTGAATTTATCATGGAACTGTATATTATAACCTTCTACTGGGTCGTACATGGTTTTATGTTATGGATTTTGTAGTTTTTCCTTATTTCAAAATGACAAATTTCCCTCACCAAGGGAGCATAGTGGCCATTGATCAAATCACCTTCTTTTCCAGTAATTCTCAAGTTACTAGAAGCATCCCTCTTGTGGGAGAAGCCCCACATCCATATTAGCATTTCGGGTGGGTTTGCTTAGGGATTATTCCCTTATGGGAACATTTTATTTTCCTCCTCCTCTTCCTTATCCCCTTCTCGAAAACTCGAACCCAGTTTCTTACGTCAGCATGATATATTCTTGTACTACTCCATTTGATCCTTGGCTAATACCAGATGTTGCAAACAAAGTTAATACTGAGAGGGGGGTGAATCAATATGAAGGATAATTTTAACTTTTTATGCCAATTTGTTTTTTACTCATTCAAACTTGGCATCCATTATAGGGGAGAAACCATCAACACACCATAATATCAACCATATGAATTAACACAAGAATACACATCATGAGTAGCAAACACATGAGACAAGGAGGTTTTACGTGGAAACCCTTTCTGGAAAAAACCACAAAATCTTGTTGTTGTTATTAATGTAAAATAAAAGAACCTACTCTATTACATCAATTTGTTTATGAGCCACCACTTATAGGAAGAACCAACTAAATTTCATTGTTTGCTAACAGGCACTAGTAGGAAGCACCAAATCCCTCATTTTGTAGACACATGTCCAACTTACCATAAGCACAATGTGAAGCACCAAATTCATGAATTTTTTGCAAGCACCAAATTGTAGCTCCTTGGATTCATGCAATCACCAAATTGCAGGAGGCACCAACCCGCTAGCCTTATCAAGCACACACTAGAGATGGAAGCACTAACTTCCTGTATATATGCTCCAACCCACACTCAATAAATAAATTAATGTTTAGTGTACATGGTAGCCACTCTGCCTGATTTAAGCTTTGTTTGTTATGAAACCAGTTCCAAAAATAGAAGAAAATAGATATCAATGCCTTATAAATAAGCCACATCGAGGGGGAAACCTCCAATACATTACATGAATGAAAAATTCATGGATGATACAAATGACAAAACCTCCTTTATATATATAGGAATCCATGGGGCCACAATGTAATCCTAGTGGGGCCACAATGTAACCCTATCCGACCTAACAATAATAATGTAAGGGCACAATAATAACAATATGGGGATTACAGGGGTACAATAATAACAATAAGGGGGGTTGCACTAACATAATAAGGGACTACACTATTAATATAGGGACTTAACATGCCCCTCTCCTTCAAACAAGTGTTGTCCTCAATACTTGATTATTTCTTGATGCTTCTGTATAAAATTCTCATCCTCCCATGTGTAATCTTCTACAAGAAAGTTCTTCCACTTGCTGAGATACTCTGAAATTGATCATACTTTTCGAGTTCTTGTTTCTGTGGCTGCTTCATAACTTCTTTCGATGTGATGTTGATCTTCTTGTTGTTTCATTAGATTATGCACCAAAGTTAGGCTATCCTTTGAGGGTTGGAGAACTTGTTGTTGATGCTCGATGTGATCTTCCACTAATTTATCATCCATATTAGCTATTATTTGATCCTTAAAACCATCCAAATTAGCCTCCATTTATTCTTTTAAACCATCTATGTCATATTCGGTTGCTCTTCGTAAGATCGAAATTTGTTGCACTTGGTACCATAATTTTGATATCTCATACTGCAATTCTTCCTCTTCTTGCACCATAGTATAGATTTTTGAGTGCTTAATGGGTATGGAATTATTTTTTGGAGGCATTATAGAACCTAATACTGATAAAAATTCTAAAATATTCCCTTGGAATCACTTCAAAATGCTTTTTCAAACAAATGTTATGCAATTTTAAAAACCAAATACACACCTTTTTATTGCTTTTGAGAAGCTTGATATTGGAACTGAATTATCTCTGTGATTTCAGATCTTCAATATCTGAAATTTGGCACTGAGGTATCTCTCTGAATTCTCTTTCGAATGCCATAGGTCTTACCTGATTTGGATTCTTGAAGACAAATTTGTGCCCAATCTCCTATGATGACCTAATTATGGACTAGTTTAGTAGAGTGAACTTGTACGACTTTCCACGTGTCATTGTTTACTCTTTTGCCTCTAAAATTGATAAACAGGAAACTATAGTCCATGTACTTCTAGCCACTTTTTAGAGAATTCCAATCTGATGCTCAGAGAGAGAGTTATGAATATTTTCCCACGATCACCTCTTTGAGATGAAATTCAGGAGCCTGAAACATACCTAAAGTCCACAGATCATATCTTCGAAAATATTGTGAACCAAGCTCTAAAATTTTGCGAAGATGTTCCATAGGATTTCAGCTTCATGCTTTGAAAATTTCAGCTTCTGAACCTTCGTAGAAAAAAACGTATAGTAAAAATGCCACGATGACCTGTTTGGAGCAGCGAAACCCTAGAATCCAAAGCTCTGATACCAAATGTTATGAAACCGGCTCCAAAAATAGAAGAAAAGAGATATCAACGCCTTAGAAATAAGCCACTTCAAGGGGGAAACCTCCAATACATTACATGAACGAATAATTATTGGATGATACAAATGACAAAACCTCCTTTCTATATATAGGAGTCCATGGGGCCATAATGTAATCCTAGTGGGGCCACAATGTAACCCTAGCCGACCTAACAACAATAATGTGAGGGCACAATAATAACAATATGGGTGTTACAGGGGTACAACAATAACAATAAGGGGCACTACACTAACATAATAAGGGACTACACTATTAATATAGGGACTTAACATTGTTCTCTTCAGCCCTTGGCCCACGCAGCACTCTATTTTTCTCTGCTCACTCTATAGCAGGGTATTTTTATTCTCAACAATAGTCTTTCATACAACCTTGATCTCTGCTCTCTCTACAACATCTCATTGTTCTTATTCCTCTACTCTCACCAACATACACTCAACTCTCAGCCTACTTCTTCTGCTCTAACACTTTCAACCTTTCACACAGAACAACACAACAACTCACAGAGTCTCTTTTATCTGCATAGGCACTCTCAGCCTCTTTTCTACAGAACTGGCTTACTTAGCCTCATAAAACAATGCATAAACACCCAAATCTCTCCACTCAGCTGACACGACACAATGATTCTTCCCACCCCTTGTTTGTCTGAGCTAATCTGTTATGTTCCTCTGCTTCTCACTGATCGACTCTACATATTCTACCCATAACTCTTCCATTCAAGTTGCCCAAGTGTACTCATGCATGTCTTACTATACTGTAGTTTTGTCTACCTTGAATTTTTCTGTTGAAGCTTCCCTAAAAATTGGGAATGGTAACCTGAGTGATCTTCATACTTCAAAATAATTCTCATTTTACCTGCACACTCAACAAGGCTATGTCCATGCTTATTCATGGATCATTGAGCATGATTGTACTTTAGGATGGCTTCTTTGCACTTATTTTAAGTCAATGAAGTGTGCCCGAGAAGATGAGAGATGGCTTTATTTCAACTTCAAGATAGGCCTCAACACTCTTTTTTACACATCATGGTCCTCTCTGTCACTGTCTCCTACCTACGACAATCACCTTTTACTCCATAAACCAACTCTTCTACACACATTTACTCATCATTCGTCGACTCATCCATCCTCCATACTCTCTATGTTGCAATGTCATAGTTGAAAACATCTCGTAACTTCATTAAGGATATGTTACGATATAACGATATTCGGATTTCCTTTATCCCCTTTTTGCTTAGCCCCCTTGTCGTTTTTCCTCCATATGACTAGGTGATGTGACTTGTGGCTTAGCACTTAGGTGCTAAAGTGCTTAGAATCATGCCATGGGCCTATCTCTTGTATTTTCTCTATGCTTTTGGTTTTTTTGACCTCCACGACTAAACTCCATTTAACCTTGGAAGCACCACACATGGTAACTTTTCTCAAAAGGAAATTACACAGGAGTTTCAAAATATCTAACTTCCAACATATCAACCTCCATGATGACATCATGTTGATGTCATCATATCCATGTGGCACCTCCTTAGTGGGGACACGTGGCACCTAGATTTCCCCTATTAGGCCACCCAAAATGCTAAATCTGACTACCATGTGTCCTCCATACAACCATGTCATGTTGACATCATCTTCCTCATCAGCTTCTCACTGCCAATGACCTACTACCATGTGTCATATTCGAGGAGAGAGAAAGGGTCCCTGGTTATCCGGTTTTGTAACATTTTTCCTTTGTAATTTTCTTCTCCTCACGACCTCTCTATTTATAAAAGAATTCAATTTATAAGAGATTACGAAATCCCGATCTCTGAAATTCTGATACTCCATCCTACTTCCAATTTCACTTTCTTTGAGGTTCTGATATGCTGCCTGCTTAGTCCATCTGATATCAGGTCCTAATGTGCTGCTTGCTTCAATATTTTGATTTCTCCTTCTGCCCTAGTTCTGAAATATCTTGGCTCCTATATCCACCAGCTCTGAAATCTGACCTCTTGATGTCTTGATATGACCAACCTTCTGAAATTTGAGGTTCCTATGATTTGAATATTCTTTGATATTCATCCCTTCTGATATCGAGTTCTGATATTCACCTGCTCCAAGGTTATTTTAAATAAACCCTCTAGGTCCAGATATTCCTTTGTTGTGTAGAGGATTCGCCATCATCTCCACTAAGTTTGACATTACTTCCAACTTTGGCTATGTGCCAAGACTCCTCCAATCACATTTTAACTCTACTTTCATGGCTTAAGTCACAAAAATTTAACTGGGAATAACTCTTGATCCAAGAGACCATTTGTAGACTTCCACACATCGTTGGAAATCTCTTTCAGAGCAATTTCCAATGGAGAAGGTCTGATGTAGTCTTTGAGCTAATTTTCTACCTGAAAATTGGCTGCAAAATCTATGCCATTATTTTCTCCTTGACTCTTCTTCTTGTGCCTAGAATCTAATCTTTGAATACATTTTGCAAGGTTCCACATATCATTGTATAATTATTTCCATGCATTCACCAAATATGTTATATGTAAGAGTATCTGAGTTGATCTCTTGAGGCATAAAATCCTCCAAATTCTGGGACTCCCAACCACCATAGTCATGATTTTATGGCTTCTCCAATAATCCTGTTACTATGGTGTTTCTCTACAAGAGAATGCAACAACAATGGGACTTCCACTGAGCCTGACTCATTAAGCACATAAAATTAGTCCAATTACCATCACATCTAGGCCAAGGGAAATCAAATCCAACATATGCTGCCACAAAAATCCATGTTGGTCTGTTTGACATCATTTCCAACACTCTTGAAAACTCACAGACAGTGTCAACTGCCTAACTTGATCTCTCGGTATAACTTTTGGCATCAATGCCAACACACTTGCATCCACTAGTCATCCAGACAATTCCAACTGTCCAACACCAGAGGTATCTAATATTAATAACTTTGGTTACTGCATGACGCCAAACCCTATTGAGCAAGAATATGAAGCCATTTATTAATCCTGTGTGACACATTCTGATTTTTTTCTCCTTGATCAATTGGGTAGATCGTTACTTATATTATGGCACATCTTCTAATCCTTTCTTCAGTACATTCTCTACTAATGAAAACATCATGGAGATCTTGATGCCAGCTGATGAGTTTTGGAAATACTATCACGATATTTCCTCCTTGCCATATTCCTCCAAGGATAATATTAGTGATGTTTATTCACCCAATATCATTGAGATGTCTGTGGATTTTGTATCTATCCACGATATTGATCTTGAGAAGAAATTTTTGAATATTGAAGACACTATCCCTCTTGATATTTCGATCAAGCCCAAAATTGTCGAGAATGTACATATCAATGCATCTTTCTCTCCCAATGATATCAAGATTTATAAATCCCTTTTCCAATAATTTCAAGATCTTTTCTCCTAGTCTTATGAAGAGATGCCAGGTATATATCCAAACATTGTTTTACGTGAAATTAGAATATATCCCGATGCGAAGACAATTCGGTAGTGTTTACGTCTGGTCCATCCCAAGAAGGCTGTTGCTATTAAGGCTGAGGTTGAAAAAATTCTTCGCGTTGGTTTCATTTACCTGGTACCTATAACTAAGTGGGTGTCAAACATTGATTATATCATGAAGAAACAAGGAACAATTCAAGTGTGTGTTGATTACCGAGACATTAATTGTGCTTGTCCTAAGGGAAATTATCCTACTAGATTTATCGATTGGATTGTGGATGTTGTGATGATAGTGAAGTATTTTCATTTATGTATGGATTTTCCTGCTACAATTAGATAAATATTCTCCCATCATACCAACATAAAACCACATTTATTTGTCCATGATGCACATTTTCATATTGAAAACTCCCTTTCAAATTAAAAAAAATGTTGGGGAAAAATTTCAGAGGGAAATGAATTATTCCTTCCATGACATTAAACACATTGTACCACCATATTTGGAGGATGTAATTTCTCAATAAAAACATCGTATTGATCATCCAATGCAGCTTAGCACTATATTTTTATAATTTCGACATTATAACATCAGGCTCAATCTGCACAAGTGCGTGTTTTGTGTACAATTTGGTTAACTTATTGATTTTGTAGTATCAAAGTAATAAATTTGTATTGATCCATTGAAATTCCAGATGATCCTAGATATGCATACTCCTTCCTCTCTTAATCAGTTTCAACGACTCCAAGGGAAGGCTAACTTTCTATAGATATTTTTTCCCAATTATGCCAAATTGACCAAAGAATTTAATCACTTTTTGAAGAAAGGGGTTCCCTTTCATTGGGATGACACTTCCCAAAAGGTGTTTGATGCTTTGAAATATGTTCTAGTTTTGGCATCATTGTTTTATCCCCAAAATTATCAACACGATTACTTCTTGTACCTCTTCGCTACAGTTACTACCATTGCCATGGTATTGGTCCAAGAGGATGACGTAGGGGTCAGATATTCCATTTATTATTTGAGTCGAAACTTAAATGATAACGAGATAAAATATACTCAAATTGAAAAGTTAGCTTTGGCAGATGTCTAAGTTGTCCAAAGGTTTCACCACTATATCCTACTTCGTAAGACAATGGTTGTTTCTTATTGCAACCCCATGACGTACATGTTGTCGTGACAATTTCTTGGGGGGGTATTCAAAATGGATTGTCTTACTCTAGGAGTTGGATTCGGATTTTATCAAGTCCAAATCAACGAAATCCTTAGTATTTGTTGAACTGATCTACGACCTTCCCACTTCTGAAACTGAAACAACATCTAACAATTATATTCTAGGCAATTCATTGTTCCTGATAAATTCTTCTAACCCATGGTAAGGATAAATCATCATATATCTCCAGAACCATACTTTCTAGACCAATACCTCTTTATTTTACCAATTATGTATCCGATACCATGCTAAAAATTATATCATAATTGGCGACACCCTTTATCATCGTGGCATTGATATGATTTTTCGACG